>JBBDGP010001611.1:0-305000 GCA_037952835.1 Lithobates septentrionalis | reverse complement strand
TCTCTCTCTCTCTCTCTCTCTCTCTCTCTCTCTCTCTCTCTCTCTCTCTCTCCCCCCTTCTCTGTCTCTCTCTCTGTCCCTCTCTGCCCCCCCCTCTCTCTCTATCTCTCTCTCTCTGCCTCTCTGCCCCCTTCTCTCTCTCTACCTCTCTGCCTTTTTTCTCTCTCTCTGCCTCTCTGACCCCTTCTCTCTCTCTGCCTCTCTGCCCCTTTCTCTCTCTCTCTGCCCCTCTCTCTCTGCCCCCTTCTCTCTCTGCCCCTCTCTCTTTCTGCCCCCTCTATCTGACCCTCTCTCTCTCTGCCCCCTTCTCTCTCTGCTCCCTTCTCCCTGCATCCCTCTCTCTTTGCCCCCTTCTCTCTCGGCCCCCTTCTCTCTGCCTCCCTTTCTCTCTCTGCCCCTTCTCTCTCTGCCCCCTTCTCTCTTTGCCCACTTCTCTCTCTCTGCCTCTCTGCCCCTTTCTCTCTCTCTCTGCCCCCCCCTCTCTCTCTCTCTCTCTGCCCCCTTCTCTCTCTCTGCCCCTCTCTCTGCCCCCTCTATCTGACCCTCTCTCTCTCTGCCCCCTTCTCTCTCTGCCCCCTTCTCCCTGCATCCCTCTCTCTTTGCCCCCTTCTCTCTCGGCCCCCTTCTCTCTGCCTCCCTTTCTCTCTCTCTGCCCCTTCTCTCTCTGCCCCCTTCTCTCTTTGCCCACTTCTCTCTCTCTGCCCCTTCTCTCTTTGCCCCTTCTCTCTTTACCCCCTTCTCTCTTTGCCCCCTTCTCTCTTTGCCCCCTTCTCACTCTGCCCCTTCTCGCTCTGCCCCTTCTCTCTTTGCCTCCTTCTCTCTCTCTGCCCCTTTCTCTCTCTGGCCCCTTCTCTCTGTGCCCCCTTCTCTCTGTGCCCCTTCTCTCTGTGCTCCCTTCTCTCTCTGCCTCTCTCTCTCTCTGCCCCCTTCTCTCTCTGCCTCTCTCTCTCTGCCCCTTCTCTCTCTGCCCCTTCTCTCTTTGCCCCCTTCTCCCTCTGCCCCCTTCTCTCTGCCTCCCTCTCTCTCTCTGCCCCCTTCTCTCTCTGCCCCCCCCTCTCTCTGCCCCCTCTCTCTCTCTGCCCCCTTCTCTCTCTGCCCCTCTCTCTCTCTGCCCCTCTCTCTCTGCCCCCTTCTCTCTCTCTGCCCCCTCTCTCTCTCTGCCCCCTTCTCTCTCTCTGCCCCTCTCTGCCCCTCTTTCTCTCTCCGCCCCTCTCCACGACGGTGGCAAGTGACACACTGCATCTGGTGGCAAGCGACGGTGGCAAGTGACTCGCTGCATCTGGTGGCAAGCGACGGTGGCAAATGACACACTGCATCTGGTCGCAGGCAATAATGAGATGCTGCATCTGGTGGCAGGCGGCGGTGGCAAATGACATTCTGCATCTGGTCGCAGGCAATGGTGACACACTGCATCTGGTGGCAGGTGACAAGCTCAGGGTTCCCACTGATTCTGCATTCTGGTGAGTTGAACTATTTCATTATATATTACAATGTAGTAATAGAAATAATGTGATTTGATCATCCTGACACCATATTAAGCATGGTGTTGGGATGTTTTCAGTGCTAGCACCAGCCATTCACTCGACAAATCACCCCCACCGCTGAATTCCCTGTCAACCCTGAGACTACATCCCCCCTGGTCCTTGGCAAAATTATCCCTGAATGGCAGTCTGGAAATGTGGTCACCCTACCAGGGGGCAAGGTGGCAATTTCCCCCCCGGCCTCTCTGATGCCCCATACAAAGGTCGCACTGCTTCCCTCAGATCCATCCCAAACTCAATAAGTATCCATATTGCGCATTTGCGTATATGTTTTATATACTGTTTTGGTACATGTTTGCAATCATAAAGTGGGCCGGTCTGGGTGAAGTCCAGGGCCAAATTTTTGTCCCAGTCCAGCCCTGCCTGCACCCCAGGTGGCTAGACCATTTTTGAGAAAGATGTTTCTTGACTTCTCTGCTTTGCTTCCTGAAGATCCTATCCTCCCCGCTGAGTGTCCACAACCTGTACACAAGTGGCAGGGAGGATATGGGCACACACAAGGGAAATAATTTGGATACAAGGTGCACAGTGCAGCAGGGGAAGAGCCTGGGGGGGAAAGTTGTGGGTGGGGCTTAGGGTGCCCTAATGGGGACACTGCACTGGCTAACACCTAAACCATAGTCAGGAGCTGCTGTCAAGTGAAATCAGCGGGTTTAGAAGCGAGCAGCAACTTGCACAGTTAACTCCTTGTAATCCATAGTCATACTTCTAACACTGGTATCAATAAGCACTTTGGACACACTTCTGTTAGAGAACGCCACTTCACAGGTGTTCAGCATTTCTGAGCTGGTACTGTTGAGCATGTAGCAGTCTGCCCAACTCAGCAATCCCATCACCTCACTCCCAGAGACATATCCAACTGTTGCTACTGTATACAGGAAACACACTTCTTCCATTCTCCGAGCTTGCTTTCTCTTTCCTGTGATTCCAGGCTGGGTCCCTAGGTACTCTGTGCTGCTGCTCCGCTCCCGAAAAGTGGGGAGCCGGATGCTAGTGAAGGAGCCTAGCAAAAAAAAAACCCTTCACTAACAAAGTAGCTGTTACCTTGGCCACATCACCCATCTCCTGGCTGGTTGGCTGCTTTGGCATGTGACACATACACTGTAGTCATTAGCAATGGCAACATAGCTTCCACTGGACAGCATTCTGCTTGTTATACCCATGTACTGCATTTTCTCTAACTCCCCCCACTCCCCTTGATATAAGCCCTGATCTTTTGCTTTGCCATGCATGGACCCCTTGAAAGACTTCAGATCAGGCAACTCATATGAATAAACAAAGATCCTTTACTGAGGTAGTTGCAAATGACAAGTAACAGTCCTCAAAGCCATCTATACACACATTTCTGTACAGAGTTCTCTAAGTGTCCCATAAATTGACTACCTTAGGCAGATGGCAAAGTCCATAAAAGCAATCTTTTCAAGGAAAAAGTCCATTAGGCAGTAAATCCACAAGAGGCAATAATAGCCCCTTAGAGTATGATTTGTCAATAATCCATAATGGCAACAAATTCCATAATTGGCAGCTATATGTCCAACGAGGCTCCCACTAATCCTCCCCCCCCCTGCAACAAGGGGTGGCACACTCCAGCAGAGTAACCTTCACATTTTGGCACTTTTTCCCCCAGCAACTCCCTTAGGGCACTTAGTGAGCCCTTTTTATATGAAATGACCTGCAGAAGGCGGTAACCTTGCTAAAAATAGAAGGAAAATGTTAACCCTTCCTGCTCAGTTACCACCAGCTCAGCCTGAGGACACAGTACTTAAGGACCGAGCAGACAGACAGTCACAAGCAAATAAAATAGGGCAAGCAGGCTCTGTGTCTAGTGCTGGTCGTGGAGACGGTGCATCCTCATCAGCACGTGGCTGTGGGACACGCTTGGCCTTTTTTTCGGCAGCTGGCCGTGTTGAGCCGCAACATGCGGAAGACTTGGTCGAGTGGATGACCAAGCCGTGCTCATCCTCCTCATCCTCTCTCACCCATTCTCAGGGTACTTTGTCTGGCAAAGCAACGGCCTCTTCCCTCGGCTCAATGTCATCAGTGACTCATTCCCTAGCCCCACCATGTCCTCCTGAGGAGTCCCTCGAACTGTTTGACCACAGTATTGGGTACATGCTCCAGGAGGATGCCCAGCGTTTGGAAGGCTCTGATGATGATACTGAGCTAGATGAAGGCAGTAACGTGAGCACGGACAGAGGGGGTGCCCAAGAAGGACAGCAATCTGGCAGTCATGCTCCCCCTGCTGCAGCATACTGCCAGGTTTGCTCCAGTGATGAGGAGGGAGGGGATGATGAGGTCACTGAATCAACGTGGGTGCCTGATAGGAGAGAGGAGGAGGAGGAGGCGGCACATCACCAATGAGGCAGGATGTCCTCCAGGGGCCAGCCTAAGGGCAGCACACTGACTGCATCACACCCCAAAGCTCCACATGTGCAGGGTGCTGCAGTCTCTGCGCGTTATTCAAAAAGTTCTTTGGTGTGGGCCTTTTTTGAAACGAGTGCATCAGATCGCACCGCTGCTATTTGCAACATATGTCTCAAGCGTATCTCGCGTGGCCAAAACATCTCCTGCTTGGGTACCACATGCTTGACCAGACATATATTGACCTGCCATGCAGTTTGTTGGCAAGCGTATCTAAAAGACCCACACCAAAGAACAAAGAGGACCTCTCCTTGCTCCTCATCAGCTGAGATCTCCAACCCCACTATACCTTCAGTCCTCTCTGAGACCTGCACTGAGAGGAATGAAGGTGTAGAATTAGGTATGTCACAGCCAAGTACTTGGGCAATCTGCTTTCGGTACACCAACGTCAGATTGTACCAGGCAAATTTCCCTGTCCCAGCTGCTGCACCGCCGAAAGAAGTTCGCTCCCAGCCATCCACATGCCCAGCGGTTGAATGCTAGCTTGGCAAAATTGCTAGCACTTCAACTGCTGCCTTTTCAGTTGGTAGACTCTGCCCCCTTCCGTGAGTTTGTGGAATGTGTGGTTCTTCAGTGGCAGGTACCCAAACGCCACTTTTTCTCACGGAAGGCGATTCCAGCTCTATACCGGCATGTGGAAGGCAATGTCCATGCCTCGCTGGACAGGGCGGTCAGCGGTAAGGTGCATATTACCGCTGACTCATGGTCCAGCAGGCATGGACAGGGACGTTACCTAAGTTTCACCGCACATTGGGTGACTCTGCTGGCAGCTGGGAAGGATGCAGGACAAGGTGCAGTAGTGTTGGAGGTTGTTCCGCCACCACGCCTCCAAAATGCCACTACTAATGATTGTGACACACCTCTCTCCTCCACCCCCTCCTCTTCTTCTTCCTCCATGGCCTCTTCCTGTGCTTTGTCCTTGGAACCAGCGGTGCTCCGTAGGCGTTCAAGGGGCTACGCATGTACGCAGGCCAAAAGATGCCATGCGGTGCTTGAGCTAGTGTTCTTGGGGGACAGGAGCCACTCTGGGGCAGAGGTTCTGTCAGTTCTGCAGGGGCAGGTTCAGAGGTGGTTGACGCCACGCCAACTTAAGGCAGGAATGGTGGTTTGCGACAATGGCACCAACCTCCTCTCTGCCCTCCGACAGGGACAATTGACCCATGTGCCTTGTTTGGCTCACGTCCTTAACTTGGTGGTGCAGCAGTTTTTGGGCAGGTACCCGGGCTTACAGGATGTCCTGAGGCAGGCCAGGAAAGTCTGTGTGCATTTCCGCCGGTCATATAATGCCAGTGCTCAGCTGGCGGACCTCCAAAAGGAGTTTAACCTGCCCAAGAACCGCCTAATCTGTGACATGCCCACCAGGTGGAACTCAACGTTGGCCATGCTGCAGCGGCTGCACACGCAGCAGAGGGCTATCAATGAGTACCTGTGCGACTATGTGTCATGAAGATCCTGCCAGTAACCAGTGTCCCAGGCACACGGGAACTCGGCCACGGGTTCCATTGCGCGTGCGCGCGCGTTCACGGGTGCGGTCACGCACGGGCACGCGTGCGCGCACTCCCGCTGGTGTCAGGCGGGCTATTTAAACCGGCCTGTCACACTCCATCCCCGCTGTCTGCTCTACAGCGTTCTGTGAGTGTTTCCTGATCTGATCTGTGTATCCTGTTATCTGACCCGGCTTCCTGTTTGACCATCCTGCTATCCGCCTGCACCAGACCCTCTTGGCTTGCCTGACTATCCCTCTGCATTACCCCTGGTACCTCTGCTGTCCGACCACTACTGACCACCGGCTTGTTGACCCTCCGCTGTATATACCGGCTTCCAGTCTGTTACCTACTGCTTGTTCCTGGTTCCAGTCCAGCGTTCCAGGCTACTACCTGCTGTTGTTCCAGAGAAGCCCGCAGCTGAGAAGGGACGCAGTCAGCGCAGGGGAGACATGACAGGGTGATAAGGCAAACCAGCAAGGTCAGGGTTAAAGGTGTGGTCATAAAGGTGTGGCATATGGCTGTAATTAAGTGGTCATTATTGGCCGGAATTTGGTGCAAAGGGGGGGAGCTAATAGTTAATAAAGTAATGTAAATGGGGTGGGGCTGTAACAGTTCGAGTGGAACCTGTTGAGAACATCCCTCCCTCCCGCCCTTAATCTGAGGGGTAGTAGTGAATGGGGGTTGTTTTCGGGTTGTTTACAATGCGTAGGGGCATGTTAGGATCCTTGGCGGTGGTAGAATGTGGTGCATTCTGGGTAAACGGTGGGGAACCATCAGGTATGGTATCCTCGAGTGGGAACGGTTCACTGGCTAGTGACCGTGCAGCTTAAGGACCCTGGGGTGGCTGAGGTTAGCTGGGTTTAGGCCCTGAGTCTTCATATATAGCGGCTGGGGTGGCAACTCAGTTAGACGTGCCTCTGACACAAAGTAAGAGGGTAATGGTTACATTGGTACCGCCTTGGATCTTAAAAAGATAGATAGTTTTATATATATACAGTTTAGTGAAATAGTATAGTTAGGTGGGTTCTTACAGTGTGTATTGTAACAAAAGTTGTTTTATTAATAAAAGGCCATGTTGGCCATTTAACCCACCTTAGGTGTTGAGTGTTTATTCTAAAGCATAGTAAATTTAAGTTAAAGTTCAAATGGGTAAGGGTACTGTAGGGTAAGCTCTTAGCTACCATTGTCATGGTTCCAGCCCACGTTCCAGTCTGCTACCTACTGCTTGTTCCTGGTTCCAGTCCAGCGTTCCAGTCTGTTACCTACTGCTTGTTCCTGGTTCCAGTCCAGCGTTCCAGGCTACTACCTGCTGTTGTTCCTGGTTCCAGCCCAGCGTTCCAGTTTGCTACCTACTGCTTGTTCCTGGTTCCAGCCCAGCGTTCCAGTCTGCTACCTACTGCTTGTTCCTGGTTCCAGTCCAGCGTTCCAGTCTGCTACCTACTGCTTGTTCCTGGTTCCAGTCCAGCGTTCCAGTCTGCTACCTACTGCTTGTTCCTGGTTCCAGTCCAGCATTCCACTATCCGGCCTGCTTACCTGTTGGGTTCCTGGTCCTACCTGCATTTCAGTTTCTGTCTTCAGGTTCCTGATTCAGGAGGGTGCCATCACTACTATACTTCCAGCAGCTGTTGATCCTGCCAGGCACCCATACCACTCTTCACTCCTGACCCTCTGTTTCCATTCCAGGGGAACGGGAGTGGGAGCTGTAAGGGAGGTCTTTCTCTGCTCACAACCTACCAGGTACGTGACAGTAGCAGACACCCATGTCTGAGCCTGAGCAGGGAACGTCTCCCATGGAGGAACTCTGTGCACACCTGGCAGGATTGACTGAAGCAGTCAAAAATCTACAGCAAGGATACACCAGACTGGAGGAACGAGTGTTAACCCTGTCTAACCCCATTAGGGCCCAGGGAGCTCCCTCTGCTCCTGCTCCTTCAGTCGGGCCTTCCTCAAC
Source organism: Lithobates septentrionalis (assembly GCA_037952835.1). NCBI lineage: Eukaryota > Metazoa > Chordata > Amphibia > Anura > Ranidae > Lithobates > Lithobates septentrionalis. The sequence continues at coordinate 297,600 of JBBDGP010001611.1, read as the reverse complement.
GGTGGTGATGCTCCCTCCGGAACCTAAGGTTCCTACACCTGAACGTTTCTTCGGAAATCGCCATAAGTTCAGAGCCTTCCGCAACTCCTGCGAATTATTTTTTGCTCTTCAGCCACGTACCTTTTCCCTGGAGGCTACAAAGGTGGGCTACATAATTTCTCTACTCTCTGGTGACCCCCAAACCTGGGCCCATCGCCTCTTAGAGCAAAAGGACATATCCCTGACCAACCTCTCCACCTTCTTTGACGCACTGGGTCAGTTGTATGATGACCCCCAGCTATCCGTAACTGCAGAGACGGCTCTGCACACCCTTCAACAGGGTCGCAGAGCAGCAGAGGACTATGTGGCTGAATTCAGGAAGTGGAGTGCGGATACTAATTGGAATGATGCGGCTCTCCGTTATCAATTTCGGTTGGGACTTTCTGATCCTCTGAAGGATGAACTGGCCAGGGTGGGTACACCACAGACTTTAAATGCTTTAATCGATCTAGCCATCCAGATCGATCGACGCCTACGAGAGCGCAGGTCTGAGAGAGCTATGGGGTCTTCTCGTCCAACTTGGGTTACCCCTAAAGTTCCTCATCACCCATCATCAACACCACCTACCTCCACGTTTAACTTACCTGAGCCAATGCAATTAGGAGTCCTGCGGCCTTCGCTCACCCAAGAGGAACGACAACGTCGTTGAGCAAATAACTTGTGCCTGTATTGCGGGGAACCTGGGCACTATGTCAGGAACTGTCCCCTTAAACTCCGTAAGTGTTTATCTCCATCTACTGACTATGTGACCTCTGGTTAAAAATACCACTCACCTTGCTCTTCCTCTTCTGCTACAGCTTCCAGGAAAGGACCTACAAATAACCGCCATTATTGACTCAGGAGCTTGCAGCTGTTTCATGGATTCTCTTTTTGCCACCCAACACCAAATACCTTTGTCACCTAAAGCCCATGGACTCTCTATCCATCTAGCTGATGGGACTGCTATCAAATCTGGACCTGTCACTCAAGAGACTATCCCAATACCCGTTTCCATTTCCAACGTCCATCAGGAACAGCTACGCTTGGACATTATCGCTTCACCCCTGTTTCCCATAATTCTCGGCATGCCATGGTTACAGGCCCACAATCCGGAAATTAATTGGATCACGGGTGAGGTGACCTTTCCCTCTCCTTATTGCCAACAGTTCTGCAGAACCCAGAATACCCAGGAGAACCCTACTCTGTTATGCCTAGATACAGATCCTAGTCTACTCCCGTCCATTCCTTCCGCCTATCATGACTTTCTGGACGTATTTAGCAAGCAGAGGGCAGAGGTGTTACCCCCTCACCGGGCCTATGACTGTCCCATTGAGTTACTTCCCGGTGCTGAAATCCGTTTTGGAAGAATATTTCCCTTAACTGAAGTGGAGCAAGGGGCGTTGAAGGAATACATTGATGAAAACCTTAAAAGAGGCTTCATTCGTCCATCCACGTCCCCCGCAGGTGCAGGCATCTTCTTCGTGCAGAAAAAAGATAAAACCCTCAGGCCTTGTGTGGAGTACCGCAAACTAAATAAAATTACTGTGAAGAATCGGTACCCTCTCCCCTTAGTACCAGAGCTGTTTCAAAGACTGGGGACGGCCACCATATTCACCAAACTTGATCTCCGTGGGGCCTACAATTTAGTTCGTATTAGGGATGGAGACGAATGGAAGACCGCTTTTCGTACCCGCTATGGACATTTTGAGTACCTCGTGATGCCTTTCGGCCTGTGCAATGACCCTGCCACATTTCAATACTTTATTAATGATGTGTTACATGACTTTCTAGACCTGTTTGTCATCGTCTATTTAGACGACATATTGATTTTTTCTTGTTCCCTTGAATCCCATCGCAGGCACGTCAGAAGTGTGTTGGGCCGACTTCGACAACACGGTCTATATGCAAAGGCTGAAAAATGTGAATTTGAACAGGAAAGTATTCCATTTTTGGGGTTAGTCATTTCCAGTAAAGGCATTAAAATGGACCCCCAAAAGGTCACTGCAGTCCTAGATTGGCCAGTCCCAACAGACAAGAAAGGAATCCAGCGATTCGTTGGATTCGCTAATTTTTACCGTAAATTTATTAAGGGGTTTTCAGCCATCATTACACCCATCACACAACTAACCAAACAAGGTACACGCTTCCATTGGTCGGCCGAGGCTCAAAAGGCTTTTGAGACTCTCAAGGGCCTTTTCACCTCCGCCTCTGTACTAAAGCATCCAGATTCCTCTCTGCCATTTATTCTAGAAGTGGATGCATCTGAAATTGCTGTAGGGGCAGTATTGTCCCAAAGACAGGGAACCAAGGCCCTGCTGCATCCTGTGGCATTCTTTTCTCGTAAATTGTCCACGGCAGAGAGAAATTATGATGTAGGTGACAGAGAGTTGTTGGCAATCAAGTCAGCATTGGAGGAGTGGCGCTATCTGTTGGAGGGTGCCGCTCATCCAGTCTTAATTTTTACAGATCATAAGAACCTGGAGTATTTGAGGTCTGCAAAAAGGTTGAAACCACGTCAGGCCAGGTGGGCTCTCTTTTTCTCCAGGTTCTCCTTTCATGTCACTTACCGCCCTGGTTCCAAGAATACCAAACCTGACGCCCTATCTAGGATGTTTCACAAACCTCAAGAGATTTCCCCTCCAGACACCATTCTGTCCCCGGGGAATTTTCTTTTACTTCAGGGAAACCTGCTTTCCCAGATTAAACAGGCCTCCGCAGGAATGGAATCTTCCATTAAGACAGAGCCCCAGGTTAAGGATGGGTTATTGTGGCATGAGAGTAGGCTCTTTATACCTAAAACCCTATGAGTTTCAGTACTAGAGCTCTGTCACGATCATGCGCTGGCTGGGCATTTTGGCGTAGCTAAGACCACTGATTTGGTTCAGTGTACCTTCTGGTGGCCTCAGCTACGCAAGGATTGTAAAGAGTTTGTAGAGTCCTGTACCACCTGCATTAGGAACAAAGGGCACAAAACAAAGGCATGGGGTCTACTAAAACCCTTGTCTGTCCCAGATAGGCCCTGGAAAATGCTCTCTATAGACTTTATTGTAGAATTACCCCCGGCTGGGGGCTTCACCTCAATCTTTGTCATAGTGGACCGGTTGTCGAAGATGGCTCACTTTATCCCAATGAAGGGCACCCCTTCAGCTACAGAAACAGCACAAGCATTCATTAAAGAGGTCATCAGGCTCCATGGGGTACCAGTTAATATAGTTTCAGATCGAGGGGTACAATTTACCTCTCGATTCTGGAGGGCTTTGTGTAAAACCTTGGACATTGAACTCTCATTTTCATCGGCTTATCACCCCCAGACTAATGGGCAAACAGAAAGAACGAATCAGACCCTTGAACAATATTTGCGCTGTTTTTCTTCCTTTGCCCAAGATAATTGGATTTCTGTTCTGCCATTGGCCAAATTCGCTTATAACATTCTATTCATTCTGCTATCAAACAGACTCAGTTTTTTGCGAATTATGGTTTCCACCCTTCATTTTTACCTAACTCTCTTCCAAAATGCACAGTACCCGCAGTCCAGGAGAAATTGGATTTCTTTACCTCCAACAACCAAGTTTTACAGGACACCATGACCAGGACCCAGGAGTACAACAAAGCAACCTTCGATTAGAAAAGGCGGGGTGAGCTCTTACTTGCACCTGGGGATCAGGTATGGTTGTCCACAATAAACCTCAGGTTGGCCTGCCCTTCCAAGAAATTGGGTCCCAAGTTTCTTGGACCGTTCCCTGTTAAACGGAGAATTAATGAAGTTGCATATGAACTTGAACTCCCGGATTCACTAAAGGCACATCCAGTTTTGCACGTGTCCTTGCTTAAACCATCTATTACCAACCCATTTCCAGGTCGAAGTACGGATCCTCCTGATCCAATCCTGGTAGATGGGGAAGAGGAATTCGAGGCGGAGGCTATCATGGACCACAGGAAAAGTGGTAACCAGAATCAATTCTTAATAAAGTGGAAGGGGTTTGGCCCAGAGGAGAATTCTTGGGAACCAGAAGATAATATTCATGCTGAAGACCTGTTACAAGCCTTTAAAAGAGCCCATCCAGAGAAATTTTTTCAAAGGGGCATCCGGAGGCTGCCCCTTGGGGGGGGGGGCAATGTCATGAAGATCCTGCCAATAACCAGCGTCCCAGGCGCACGGGAACTCGGCCACGGGTTCCATTGCGCATGCGCACACGTTCACGGGTGCGGTCACGCACGGGCACGCGCGCGCACTCCCGCTGGTGTCAGGCGGGCTATTTAAACCGGCGTGTCACACTCCATCCCCGCTGTCTGCTCTACAGCGTTCTGTGAGTGTTTCCTGATCTGATCTGTGTATCCTGTTATCTGACCCGGCTTCCTGTTTGACCATCCTGCTATCCGCCTGCACCAGACCCTCTTGGCTTGCTGACCATCCCTCTGCATTACCCCTGGTACCTCTGCTGTCCGACCACTACCGACCACCGGCTTGTTGACCCTCCGCTGTATATACCGGCTTCCAGTCTGTTACCTACTGCTTGTTCCTGGTTCCAGTCCAGCGTTCCAGGCTACTACCTGCTGTTGTTCCTGGTTCCAGCCCAGCGTTCCAGTCTGCTACCTACTGCTTGTTCCTGGTTCCAGTCCAGCGTTCCAGTCTGTTACCTACTGCTTGTTCCTGGTTCCAGTCCAGCGTTCCAGGCTACTACCTGCTGTTGTTCCTGGTTCCAGCCCAGCGTTCCAGTCTGCTACCTACTGCTTGTTCCTGGTTCCAGCCCAGCGTTCCAGTCTGCTACCTACTGCTTGTTCCTGGTTCCAGTCCAGCGTTCCAGTCTGCTACCTACTGCTTTTTCCTGGTTCCAGTCCAGCGTTCCAGTCTGCTACCTACTGCTTGTTCCTGGTTCCAGTCCAGCATTCCACTATCCGGCCTGCTTACCTGTTGGGTTCCTGGTCCTACCTGCATTTCAGTTTCTGTCTTCAGGTTCCTGATTCAGGAGGGTGCCATCACTACTGTACTTCCAGCAGCTGTTGATCCTGCCAGGCACCCATACCACTCTTCACTCCTGACCCTCTGTTTCCATTCCAGGGGAACGGGAGTGGGAGCTGTAAGGGAGGTCTTTCTCTGCACTTCAGGCTCACAACCTACCAGGTACGTGACACTATGGCACCAGGACAGGGTCAGGGGAGCTTGTTTTTTTTCCCCACGCCAGTGGGCCATGATCAGGGATGCATGCACTGTCCTGTCACCATTTGAAGAGGCCACGAGGATGGGGAGCAGTGACAGTGCATGCATCAGTGACACTGTCCCCCTTGTCCACCTGTTGGAGCACACGCTGCGTGGAATAATTGACAGGGCACTTGAGGCAGAACAGAGGCAGGAAGAGGAGGACTTCCTTAGCTCTCAAGGCCCCCTTTATCCAGACAGTGTTCCTGCATGCCCGCCGATCACACAGGAAGAGGAGGAGGAGGAGGAGGAGGATTGTGTCAGTATGGAGGTGGAGCCTGGAACTCAGCATCAGCAGCAGTCTTTAAGGGATCAGTCCCAAGAAACACATGGACTTGTACGTGGCTGGGAGGAGGTGGCTGTGGACCATGTCATCCTTAGTGACCCAGAGGACTCCGGACCGAATGCCTCAGCAAACCTACGCTGCATGGCCTCCCTGATCCTGCAAAGCCTGCATAAGGATCCTCGTATTCGTGGTATCAAGGAGAAGGACCAATACTGGCTGGCAACCCTCCTTGATCCACATTACAAGGGTAAGGTTGCGGACCTTATCTTGCCGTTGCAGAGGGAGCAGAGGATGAAACATCTTCGGGAGACCTTGCAGAAAGGTTTGTGCAACGCGTTCCCAGAGACTGGGAGGTTACAAACTCCTGTTTCTGGACAACGTGTTGCTGAGGCTTCGGTCAGTCAAAGAAGGAGCGGTGGAGAAGGTGGCCGTCTGACCGATGCGTTCAGACAATTTTTTAGTCCGCAGCCCCAAGGTATGATCGGTTCCAGCAACCATCGCCAGAGTCTGTTTTACATGGTGCAGGAATACCTAGGGGCAAGATCTGACTTGGACACCTTTCCCACCGAAAATCCTCTGGGTTACTGGGTCTTGAGGATGGATCACTGGCCAGAGCTTGCACAGTATGCAGTTGAGCTACTGGCCTGTCCTGCATCCAGCGTTCTTTCGGAACGCACATTCAGTGCTGCTGGAGGCTTTGTAACCGATCACAGGGTGCGTCTGTCCACTGACTCGGTCGATCGACTGAACTTCATAAAAATGAATCAGTCTTGGATCACCACCAGCTACCAAGCACCTGATGCTGATGTAACCGAATAATTTTTTTTGAAATCTCAGATCCCTTCAAAGACTGCCTATGCTGATGCTGAGTGACTATCCTGAGTAATTATCCTCTTCCTCCTCAATGATCACGCTGATAGCTTGTAAGAACATTTTTGGTTCTGGGCGCCATTACCAGTGCCTAAGGCCCAATTATTCACCCCCTGTTTAACAGGGGCGTGTAATTAAAATTTTTGATGCAATACTTTGCAGCAGGGCTCGTTCCTGCGTTCCAACTAGAGTATCTGTGAGGGGTTGCAGTGTTGTGGCACCAGCACCAGTGCCTAAGGCCCAATTTTTCAGCCCCTGTTCAACAGGGGCATGTAATTACAATTCTTGATCTAATATTTCACAGCAGGGCCTGTTTCCGTGCCCACCAAGAGCGAGTGAGGACTTACAGTGTTGTGGCACCAGCAGCACCACCACCACCAACGGCCCAATTTTTCAGCCCCTGTTCAACAGGGGCATGTAATTACAATTCTTGATCTAATATTTCACAGCAGGGCCCATTTCTGCGCCCACCAAGAGCGAGTGAGGACTTACAGTGTTGTGGCACCAGCACCACCACCACCACCAAAGGCCCAATTTTTCTGCCCTTGTTCAACAGGGACATGTAATTACAATTCTTGATCTAATATTTCACAGCAGGGCCCATTTCTGCGCCCACCAAGAGCGAATGAGGACTTACAGTGTTGTGGCACCAGCACCACCACCACCACCAAAGGCCCAATTTTTCTGCCCTTGTTCAACAGGGACATGTAATTACAATTCTTGATCTAATATTTCACAGCAGGGCCCGTTTCTGCGCCCACCAAGAGCGAATGAGGACTTACAGTGTTGTGGCACCAGCACCACCACCACCACCAAAGGCCCAATTTTTCTGCACTTGTTCAACAGGGACATGTAATTACAATTCTTGATCTAATATTTCACAGCAGGGCCCGTTTCTGCGCCCACCAAAAGCGAATGAGGACTTACAGTGTTGTGGCACCACCACCACCACCAAAGGCCCAATTTTTATGCCCCTGTTCAACAGGGGCATGTAATTACAATTCTTGATCTAATATTTCACAGCAGGGCCCTGTGAGGGCTTACAGTGTTGTGGCCACAACAACACCTAAGGCCCAAATTTCTGTTGAGTGTATAGGGCAGGCCCCTACTTTCAAAAATCCAACTTACAAACGACTCCTACTTGCAAACGGAAGGAGACAACAGGAAGTGAGATGAAATCTACCCCTAGGAAGGGAGATTCTCTCCTGTAAGAGTTAATATGGGAAAAACATTTCTCCTTTCCACTGATGCTTTATCACCAATCCTTGTTTCACCAAAAACCCCAAATTTTCAAAAAACATTTGTCATTGGGACAAAAAGTGAGGTGAAATCTTCTGAAGAGGAGCAACAGACAGCAAAATAAAAAAAAAAGATTTTTTGGCTGGAGCTAAACACGTTAAAAATGTACCCGTTCAAAATTACAAACAGATTCTACTTAACAACAAACCTACAGTCCCTGTCTTGTTTGCACCGCCTGTATACTGCTGTTCAGAGTATATAGGGCCTGGTGGCCCCACACCTTTCCTTTTTTTAATTTGGGTGCGGGGTCCCCCTTAATATCCATACAAGACCCAAAGGGCCTGGTAATGGACTGGGGGGTACCCATTCCGTTTGTCTCACTGATTTTCATCCATATTGCCAGGACCCGCCATTACATTAAACCCGCAAGCAGTTTTAAATGACATTTTTTCCTTTAAAAATGACATTTTGTGCAGGGACTGTTCTAAGCACGGGAAACTCGCGCCGCTTTACAGGCATACTATAGACACCCCCCAGGTACGATATTTAAAGGAATATTTCACTTTTTTTTTTTTTTACTTTAAGCATCATTAAAATCACTGCTCCCGAAAAAACGGCCATTTTTAAAAGTTTTTTTTGCATTGATACATGTCAATATATGCAACAGTTACACAGAGACGATATTCCATCAAACGATTCTGTACTTGCACCACTAGCCACATCGTTTACTTAATCACATGCCATTGTGGCAAGCAATATGTAGGCCGCACCATCCGCTCTTTTTCCATAAGAGTAGCGGAGCATATTGCTTTGATTAAGAGCGGTGATACTAAGCATACGGTTCCCCGACATTATAAGTTACATCATAATCGGGTGTTTGCGGGTACACAATTTACAGTGATAGACCGATATGTTCCCCCGTGGAGGGGCGGGGCCATGACCAGAGGTGTATCACGATTGGAGACTTTTTGGATCCATGAGCTCCGTACCCTTTTTCCGTTAGGTATCAACGTGGAGTTGGATGTCAACGCTTTCATTAATAGAGCCTGACACCCACCTCTAAACAACAAACTCTCTCTCTTCAGTTTCCCCTTTTTTTGGGTTCCGCGATTTGCTTCTGTTTTTTGTTTTCTGTTTTAATTTATTTACTTTTGGCCTTGGTCGGGCTTATTTATACATATTTTAACCTGTTTTTATGTCTCATACATACCAATGTGGCACTTCAGTGTGCTTTTTATTTTATTTTATTTTATTCCATTTCCATAAGAAGTGACTTACATGCTTGTACATTAATGTATTGGTCATTTGTATTTATGCATATGGGCACAATGTCTTGTATACTGTTTCATGGAAGCCCGCTCCACTATCCTCCTTTTGCACTGGCTCTTTTATTGATTTACCAGTGTGTTTATTTGGTGTGAGATTCATATTTTTATGATTTCATGCCCATTTGTGTAGCTCATCTATGCACTCGTTTTTAGGCTTCACATCCCTATCACATATGCACATCACTAGGCAGTCTCTGTACTGCTTTCACGTCTGCTTACAGCATGATTCCCCTTAGCATCCCTTCAGTCCCTACTGCGCATGTCATCATGTCCGCTGACAGCGGCATCGCATCACTTTTTCCAAGTGCCTCTTTATCCTCACTGCGCATGGCCAAACCACAGTGCCTTTGCGGCGCTCATCTTCCCAGCTACGTCACTTCCCATGTTCACACACTGGAGACACCTCCCCTCCCTGCGCACACATACTGCGCACGCACTGTATCGGGAGTTCTCCCGATCTGCGCTCACTACGCTGCACCTATTCACTGTGTACTAATACAAGGCTTCTTGTCAGACTCTGTCTGACATATTTCATATAGTTTTATCCTTTTTTCTTCTTTTTCGTTTCAGATCGTTCCCCCACTTCCAGTTCACCTTCTAACCCGGAAGTGTGGTGTGGAACGCATGCCTGGAACGCACGCCGGACGGCCATTTTGGCCGATACCGGAAGTGTGTTTTTTCAATGTGGAGCTGATTCCCATGATCACTGATGCATCCCCTATATATATGAGTGTGGCTACAGTGGGGGTAACCCCCCAGATGACGTCTTTTTAGGACGAAACGCATCGGGTAGGACCCCACTGTCGCCACTTTGTTACAGTGCTGTTTTATACTTTGGACTTATACGTGAGTGTATATCCTTTTATTTTTAATTAAAAATCTTGTATTCGGATTTACACTATGTGGCCCTTCCTTTCTTTTCTCCATATTAACATCATCACCTAATCCATCGAATGCTGGTTTGAGGGATCCATCCACGGAACACCTCATCCCTCCTAGGATCCATAGAGTCATCTACATTCTTGGGACTCCCCACACCTTCCAGGACCCGGGTGCCACTTGGAGGAATCCAGCAATCCGTGAGATCACAGACATCCACAGCCACTTACCACCCAAGCTCTATCTGACCCAATTCGGCGTATGCCCTGTCGGGTCCACCACATCTGGTAAGCCTTTTCTTCTCCCGGTGGTAGTGAGCTGATCTGCCTTTTTTTGGGACACTGGAATTACCTGTTTATAATATGTCTACATAAGGACTAACCACTGTTATTTTTTAGTCATAACATCTTTATCAGGACTTCCTACCTATGAATAGGTTCTTGCATAGGTGATCCCCTTCACCGCATACCTACCAATCTATTGTCATTTATGATATGGTTTAGCGCTACACTTTTTGTTGTTTCTTTCCATATATACTTTGTTGGTTGTGTTAGCTGCTTTTTTTGTCTCTCTTGTGAGCAGCGCAGAATTATTTTGCATATATTGATCACGTTTGTTTTGATAACACGTTCTGCTGCAGCCCAATCCATTTGATAATATAATGGATGTCTTTGACTACAGGGCCTCTCGGACCGTTAATACGGACGGAGTCTTTGTCGTCAATAGTAATGATACCGAAATAGGCGGTTTATTTTTGAGGCTTAAAAACATCATGTCCTCCGAACTACATCTACAATGGGACATGGTGTTTTTGGAACAGTATGTCTCAGAACATATGGTTCCCAGAAGCCTCAGGTGGGATGTACACCCCCCCCCAAGGAGAACCTGATGTAGAATCTTGGTACAAATACTTTAATGAGGCAGGGATTAATCTCCTTGGTGTCCTCATCTCCAAAAAACGTCATAAACTATCCCTATTGGATGGCGAGATCAAGGAGATTAAAGACAAACTTTTAACCCACAAAAATTCCTCAGAGTACTCTGTTCTTTCCTCCAACCTTCAGAAACATCTTGAAAAGGAGGATAAGGAACAGAGGAATAAAAAACAAAAAAAGTACTCTAGAGATGTAGGGGACTATAGAACAGGGAATGTGTTTGGGTGGCAGAAGCTGTATTCTGCAAATTCCAATGATACCACCCCTACACCCTCCGGATCTTGCCCCCCTAGTACCTCAACAGCCAGAATAGCTGACATAGGGGTACAACCCCCAGGCATCCCTGTTCATACGGTAAGGAATGATAACTTAAGATATGAATCTCCATCACGTACCAACAGATATCCCCATGTCCCCCATACTCCTTATGTCAACCAGAGAAGTAGGGGTTACACCAGAGGGAAACAGGGTGGTAGAGGTCAACGTGGCCGTGGAAGGTATCCCCCTGAATTATATTCAGGACAACGCGAGGCCTCCCAATCCGGACAGGGGTCGCACATGGATGCGTACTACCAGAATTCCCATTACTATGAACAACCACCCCTGACTACCCAAAATAGGTTTTTACCCCTTAGGAACACCTGGGACGATGATTATAGGGATGAGTATGGATATAATCCCGGATCCAGACACAAACAGTCTTTTCAGGATTATCCTCCATCCAATACCAACCCACGTCATGCGCAGGTTTTTCACGAGGTCCAAAGACCCAGAAAAAGGGGTCCCGACCTAAGAGAGGCACAAGGGGAGGTTGGAGAATCCAAAAGAGGAAAACGAAGGAGAACTTAAGGGGCCAAGGTGTTTTTAATCTAAGTGCCAAGCCATTGACCAAGGAGGAGCTGTCTGTATTGGATAAGGGACTCAAATTTGAACCCCCTAAGAAGCTCGACAGGTTTGACACTTTTATAGATATTCACAAATACATACGGAAGTTACATATCCAACGTTATCTCACTTCCAACCCTGTTAGAAATGAGAGGTGCGCCACAGCGGGTACAGTTCACTCTGGCCTGTCCAACCCCTCATTATTCATTCCACCAGTCCCCATGGCGCCTACCATCAGTTTGTTTAGGGACTTAGTCCTCAAAGATCTATCCGAACTTCCGGATAAACGCACATTCCACCACTCCTTGTCCAATACTGGCTTGAAGTCCCTATGCTCACAGAAAGACCTTGTGATTCGTCCAGCGGACAAGGGGGGTGGTATTGTGGTCCTAGACAAGAAGGACTACATATCTGAAATGTACAGGATTCTTAACGAACCTGATACATATAAAATAATGCCCAACAACCCCACCAACCGTTTTAAAAGAGAGTTGTCTGCCATCGTCAAGAAGGGTTATGATCATGGAATCCTAAACAGAAAGGAGAGAGAGTTTTTGGTGCCCTTGGCACCCAGGGTTCCAACTATATATTACCTACCAAAGGTACACAAGAACCCAGTTCAACCCCCAGGCCGGCCTATCGTGAGTGGCATAGACTCTGTCACTTCACGCATAGGCCGGTATATTGACTTTTATCTACAGCCACTTGTAAGGCGTATGCCCTCCTACTTGAAGGATACAGGGGCCACTATACGTATGCTTGAAAATTTAGAATTACAGGGTGACCACATCATTGCCACGGCTGATGTGGCCTCCCTGTATACTTGCATACCTCAAGATAAGGGCTTGGAGGCTGTTCGATACTTCCTTGAGAAAGACCCTAGTATTGCATCCTTCCAGTGCTCTTTCATTATGGAACTTTTGGAGTTCGCTACTAAGCGAAGTTATTTCTGGTTTGACCAGCAATATTACCATCAGCTGCGTGGCTATGGGCGCCAAATTTGCCCCTAGCCTCGCCAATTTGTTTATGGCCAAATGGGAGGAGGATGTCGTCTACGCCAACAGGGATCCCTCCCTAACCATGTGGGCGCGGTACATTGACGACATCCTCCTCCTATGTAAGGGCAGTGCCGAATCGTTGGATCAATTTTTTGAACATCTAAATACTAACGACCGTGGCATCTCCCTGACATATACAGCCAGTAAACAAAAAATTAACTTTTTGGATCTAGATATTGAGATCCGTAACGGTCTTTTTCATTTTCAGACCCACTTTAAAACCACGGACCGGAATAGTTTCATTCCCCCAGACAGTTGCCATCATCGGTCCTGGTTAGATTCAGTTCCGAAAAGCCAATTTCTCAGATTACGAAGAAATTGTTCTAGCACTGAGACCTTTAAAACACAATCTGCTCTTTTGAAGGCGAAATTGTTGGATAAGAACTATGACCCCCAACTTGTCGATCGGGAGTTTCAACGTGCCCTTGAGACTAATAGGGAGTCACTCCTCGTTGAGAAGCCTAAAAAAGAGCGGAGTGAGATTTTCAAGTGGTCTCTCCTTACCGCTTTTTCCAATCAATACAAACATGTCAAGGCTATCATGTCCAAACATTGGGACATCCTCAAGAATGACCGGGTTTTGAACACTGTCTTGCCTGACAGGGCTAAAGTCATTTTTAGGGGTGCCCCTACTATACAAAGTAAAATTGCCCCCAACATCATCAATCCCCCTGTACACCAACCCCTTTTTTACGAAATGGAGGGTTTCTACTCATGTAGAAGATGTATAGTATGTCGTCACAATTCTGGTATAGGAAGGAAAACTACATCGTTTATTTCAACAGTTACACAGAGACGATATTCCATCAAACGATTCTGTACTTGCACCACTAGCCACATTGTTTACTTAATCACATGCCATTGTGGCAAGCAATATGTAGGCCGCACCATCCGCTCTTTTTCCATAAGAGTAGCGGAGCATATTGCTTTGATTAAGAGCGGTGATACTAAGCATACGGTTCCCCGACATTATAAGTTACATCATAATCGGGTGTTTGCGGGTAAACAATTTACAGTGATAGACCGATATGTTCCCCCGTGGAGGGGCGGGGCCATGACCAGAGGTGTATCACGATTGGAGACTTTTTGGATCCATGAGCTCCGTACCCTTTTTCCGTTAGGTATCAACGTGGAGTTGGATGTCAACGCTTTCATTAATAGAGCCTGACACCCACCTCTAAACAACAAACTCTCTCTCTCTTCAGTTTCCCCTTTTTTTGGGTTCCGCGATTTGCTTCTGTTTTTTGTTTTCTGTTTTAATTTATTTACTTTTGGCCTTGGTCGGGCTTATTTATACATATTTTAACCTTTTTTTATGTCTCATACATACCAATGTGGCACTTCAGTGTGCTTTTTATTTACACTGACTTACATGCTTGTACATTAATGTATTGGTCATTTGTATTTATGCATATGGGCACAATGTCTTGTATACTGTTTCATGGAAGCCCGCTCCACTATCCTCCTTTTGCACTGGCTCTTTTATTGATTTACCAATGTGTTTATTTGGTGTGAGATTCATATTTTTATGATTTCATGCCCATTTGTGTAGCTCATCTATGCACTCGTTTTTAGGCTTCACATCCCTATCACATATGCACATCACTAGGCAGTCTCTGTACTGCTTTCACGTCTGCTTACAGCATGATTCCCCTTAGCATCCCTTCAGTCCCTACTGCGCATGTCATCATGTCCGCTGACAGCGGCATCGCATCACTTTTTCCAAGTGCCTCTTTATCCTCACTGCGCATGGCCAACCACAGTGCCTTTGCGGCGCTCATCTTCCCAGCTACGTCACTTCCCATGTTCACACACTGGAGACACCTCCCCTCCCTGCGCACACATACTGCGCACGCGCTGTATCGGGAGTTCTCCCGATCTGCGCTCACTACGCTGCACCTATTCACTGTGTACTAATACAAGGCTTCTTGTCAGACTCTGTCTGACATATTTCATATAGTTTTATCCTTTTTTTTTCTTTTTAGTTTCAGATCGTTCCCCCACTTCCGGTTCACCTTCTAACCCGGAAGTGTGGTGTGGAACGCATGCCTGGAACGCACGCCAGACGGCCATTTTGGCCGATACCGGAAGTGTGTTTTTTCAATGTGGAGCTGATTCCCATGATCACTGATGCATCCCCTATATATATGAGTGTGGCTACAGTGGGGCTAACCCCCCAGATGATGTCTTTTTAGGATGAAACGCGTCGGGTAGGACCCCACTGTCGCCACTTTGTTACAGCGCTGTTTTATACTTTGGACTTATACGTGAGTGTATATCCTTTTATTTTTAATTAAAAATCTTGTATTCGGATTTACACTATGTGGCCCTTCCTTTCTTTTCTCCATATTAACATCATCACCTAATCCATCGAATGCTGGTTTGAGGGATCCATCCACGGAACACCTCATCCCTCCTAGGATCCATAGAGTCATCTACATTCTTGGGACTCCCCACACCTTCCAGGACCCGGGTGCCACTTGGAGGAATCCAGCAATCCGTGAGATCACAGACATCCACAGCCACTTACCACCCAAGCTCTATCTGACCCAATTCGGCGTATGCCCTGTCGGGTCCACCACATCTGGTAAGCCTTTTCTTCTCCCGGTGGTAGTGAGCTGATCTGCCTTTTTTTGGGACACTGGAATTACCTGTTTATAATATGTCTACATAAGGACTAACCACTGTTATTTTTTAGTCATAACATCTTTATCAGGACTTCCTACCTATGAATAGGTTCTTGCATAGGTGATCCCCTTCACCGCATACCTACCAATCTATTGTCATTTATGATATGGTTTAGTGCTACACTTTTTGTTGTTTCTTTCCATTGATACATGTCCCCTGGGGCAGGACCCGGGTCCCCAAACCCTTTTTAGGACAATACCATGCAAATTAGCCTTTAAAATGAGCACTTTTGATTTCGAACGTTCGAGTCCCATAGACGTCAATGGGGTTCTAACGTTCGTGCAAATTTTCGGTTGGTTCGCAGGTTCTGGTGTGAACCGAACCGGGGGCTGTTCGGCTCATCCCTACTTGTGAGTATATTTGATTTTAATAAATGATGTTGTTTTAAGCAATACTAATCTATGGTCCTTTGCTCTTTCTTCCCTATTTTAAAGGAGTGGTCTTTGGCGGTGCAGAAAAATGGCAGCAGGTAATTTGAAATACTTGGCTGTAGCAGGGGGCAGGAGAGCGGTACAATAATGAATGTCTGCAGGCAACAATGAAGAATGGTGGAGGTTCCTTCAAGTTGGGGGCTGCATTTTTGAAAATGGAGTTTGAGATTTGGTCAGGATCAATTGTGTCCTCAATGCTAAAAAATGCAGGTAGATACTTATCCAACATGCCATACCATCAGGGAAGCGTGTGATTGGCCCCAAATTTATTCTGCAGAAGGATAAAGACCCCAAATATACAGCCAATGTCAATAAGAACTATCTTCAGTGTAAAGAAGAACAAGAAGTCCTGGTAGTGATAGTTTGGCCCCCACAGAGCCCTCATCTCAACATCATCGAGTCTGTCTGGGATTACATAAAGAGGCAGAAACATTTGAGGCAACCTACATTCACAGAAGATCTGTGGTTAGATATTTGGAACAACCTACCTGCCGAGTTCCTTCAAACACTGTGTGCAAATGTACCTAGAAGAATTGATGCTGTTTTCAATGCAAAGAGGGATTCACACCAAATATTGATTTGATTTGGATTTCTCTTCTTTTCTTTTACTTTCCATTTTGTTAATTGATATAAATAAACTATTAACACTTCTATTTCTGAAAGCATTCTTAACCTCTTAAAGACCGCCCACCATACATAGACTGCGGCAGGGCGGCTCTTTTTTTTTCTTTTTTTTTTTAAAGATATTTTTATTGATTTTAATACAAACCAGTTGTACAAAAAACAATCACTAAATAAAGCTTGGTTAAGCATTAGTATACATTGTCAAGTACATTGCTTATATGTGGAAAAAAAAAACAGACAGATAATGGTAAATCGATCTGAGATTGATTGCACAAGTACATACACAAACATTCTGTTGATGAATAGGAATATAAGCATATATGGTGCATCTCCTGGCAGGGCCTGTAAGTAGTCAAAACTGAGTATACATTATAGAGAGAGGGTCATGGGGCTAGCCAGCCACCTGTCCCATATTTTATGGAACGTTTTTTTTCGTTTCCTGAGTTCAAAGGTAAGTCTATACAGCGGTATGACGTCATTAATTAATTTTAGCCATAGAGATTTCAAAAGTGTTTGTATACCTTTCCAAGATAACAATATAGCCTTTCTAACATAAAAATAAAGGATACGTAATAGTCTCTTAGCCTGTGATGATATCTGTAAATCACCAAAGACCCCTAGTAAACCATTCTTGGGGTGAATAATGTTAGAGAGGCCTAGAGCAGAGGAAATGAAAGAACCCACCTCCCTCCAAAAGTCCTGAACCACTGGACAAGTCCAGAAGCAGTGCAGGAAATCAGCGTCCCCTCCACAGCCCCGGAAACACTCAGCAGTGGGCTTCAACCCCATTTTACACAGCCTAAGATGAGATTGGTGGAAAATCTTGATCTGTGTAACCCGGTCCTTAGATGAGATAACTGTGTTTTTGTATGTGTCTCCAAATTCAGTCCAGTCCTCCTCCGTAAGTGAAATGTCCATGGATGCCCATTTTTCCTGTGCTTTACTGAATATGGGGTTAAAATCTGTCATTAGGGCAGCATAGTAGGCAGAGACAAGTTTATTAGGATCAGGTTGTCTCAGCAGTCTCTCCAGTGGGGGCAAGTTAGTGGGATCATTTAGGGAGCCAAACTGATCTTGGATAGCATGTCTAAGCTGGTAATAGTAGAACAGGTAGGAGCGTGGTAAGTCAAAGTCAAGTCTCAGTTGGTGAAAAGATTTGAAGCCTTGGTCATTGTATAGATGGCATAAATATTTTACCCCCTTAGAGTACCAATGTTTGGTGTCAGGCAATGAGTATAGTTCCTGTAGAGTAGGGTTAAACCACAGAGGATTATTTGGGGATGCTGACCAGGTATGCCGGGAATTTTTTTTGACTATGTATCTGAAGATTGAAAGTGAAGTCGCCAGCATGGAGGTGCCTGGTCGATTGGGGACCCTGCCCCTATAAATGATATTGTGGAGAGTTTCCATGGAAGTCGCAATGGCTCCTTCAGTGGTAGTACATGCATTTGTCGAGGCTGGATGTAACCAGTCATGTATATGCACCAATTGTGATGCTAAATAGTAAAGAAAAAAATTTGGAAACACCAAGCCTGCCATGTGAGATGGCAGCCTTAGCGTCTCAAGTGCCACTCTATGGTGGGATCCCCCACTCCACAGGAACGTTGTACAGATCGTGTCTATACGTTTAAAAATATATTTAGGGATTTTACATGGGGAATTAGCTAGAACATATAGCAATTTCGGAAGGTAAACCATTTTGAGTAGATTTGCTCTCCCCATAAGGTCAAGGCGCAGATCCATCCATTGTTTAGTTTGCTCCTGTAAGCGACTCAATAAGGGATCTAAATTATTAGTAATATAAGTGGATAAGGGCGACTGTACCAGGACCCCGAGGTATCGAAAAGAGGACACCACCTGTAGTTTGGAATCCGGATGAATCTGTGGAATCGCTGCTGAATCCAGGGGGAAAAGACTCGATTTATCCCAGTTCACCCGGAATCTGGAGAAATCTCCGAATATATTGGTTTCGGCCAGCAGAGACTGAAGTGACCTGTTGGTATCCGCCAGATACACCAGTGTATCATCAGCATAGAGCGAAATTCGCTCCTCTATGGTAGCAATAGGAAGGCCTTTAATAGATGGAGAGGAACGAATACGTGCCGCTAGCGGCTCCATGGCCTGGGCGAATAGGAGCGGGGACAGAGGGCATCCTTGCCTTGTACCCCTAGTAATTGAGAATGTCTCAGTGACCGAGAAATTAACCCGAACCCTGGCCTGGGGGGAAGCATAAAGGAGTCTTATCCATGCCACCACACGAGGACCAAAACCATACAGCTGCAACACCCGAAAAAGATACGGCCATTCCACACTGTCAAATGCTTTGCAAGTATCCAAGGATACTATGGCATGTGTAGGGGGGCAATCATGTGGATATTGCAAATTGTGGAATAATCTACAAATATTCATTCTGGTGGATCTTCCCGGTATAAAGCCCCCTTGGTCACTATTGACCAGGTTAGTGACTACCTTATTTAAACGATTTGCAAGCACTTTAGCCAGTATCTTAACGTCCACGTTTATGAGGGATATTGGGCGGTATGATTCACATTTAAGTGGATCCTTGCGGGGTTTCAGCAGAAGTATGATCAAGGCCTCTCGCATAGTGGGGGGAAGGACCCCAGTGTCTAAAGCTTTATTATATGTACGCAATAGAAGCAGGCATAGCAACTCCCTAAACTGTGTATACCATTCGGTGGGATAACCATCCAGCTCAGGAGTTTTATGGGCTGGCATTTGTGAAATGGCTGCGGCAATCTCTTCCACCGAGATGGGTGCCTCCAACTCATCCCTCCTCTCAGAAGATAGGGAGAAAAGGGATATGTCAGCGAGGTAGTCATTTAGCTGAGTTTCAGTGTACCCAGCCCTGGGTGTATAGAGGTCTTTGTAAAAGTTTAGAAAAGCGTCCATAATATCTCCAGGAACATCACTAATTTGGCCTTGTATGGTCTGGATACGTGGGATAGATACAGGAGGTCGGTCGGGTCGTGTCAAATATGCCAGGAGACGTCCAGCTTTGTTACCGTGTTCAAATGCTATCTGTGTGGTATGTAATAGTCGTTTTTGGGTAAGGTCTAAACAAATCTCGTATTCTCTATGCCTCTGTAACCATGCCTCACTCTTGTCAGGGGACGGGTCAGTGGCGTAGACAGACTCGGCACGCACCATAGCGGTCTCTAGTTCCGCAGTAAGCTGCTGGGTATTTTTCCTCATAACCCCAGTGATGGACATGAAAGTGCCCCTCAGTGTGGCTTTAAAGGCTTCCCATTCTACAGAGGGATCCACTGTTCCCACATTGTCTCTCCAGTATTCCACAATACCTTTCCTACATGTCTCTTGTACCACCTCATCCTCCAGCCAGTAAGAATTTAGCCGCCAAATGGCCGGACCTGTGCCTGGATGGATGGTGAGGTCCACAGAGAGAGGAGCATGGTCCGAAACACCTCTGGGTAAGTATGTAATCGCAGAGACAAGGGAAGAGTGTCCACAGGAGCAAAGACCATATCAATCTGAGACATGGTGCAGAAGGAGTCCGAGTGACAAGAAAACTAGTTATCGTCTGGGTGTTTCCAGCGCCAAAGTTCGGTAAGGTCATAAACCTGCATCCAGTCTAGAAGGGAGGGAAAGGATCTACCCCCGCCCCCCAAGCGGTCCATGGCTGGATCCAGTACAGCATTAAAATCACCCACGTAAAGTAAAGGTCCTGGGGTCTGTTCAACAATTGAAGTGACAATTTGGACAGCATTTCCACTGAAAATGGGGGAGGAATGTAAATGTTTACCAGAGTCAGTGTCACAGAAGAAATTTGTAAGGTGAGTATAACAAATCTCCCATTTGGGTCTGTCTTGACTTGTATAGTTTCAGCTGTAAGGGATTTAGCCAATAAAATAGAAACCCCCCTAGAGTAATTTGTGTGGGTAGCATGATAACATTGAGCCAGCCATGGACGCTTAAGGGCCCTCACCTTAGTATCAGTCAGGTGAGTTTCTTGGAGGCAAATGATGTGGGGACTGTATTTTTTTAGGACTGAAAAGACTAGGGACCTTTTTTGAGGTGCATTCATACCTCTAGTGTTCCAGGACACTATTTTCAGGGACCTGGTCATTGTAAGACAGACTTTATACCATAATCACATAGACATGTAAATACCGTATTTATCGGCGTATAACACGCACTTTTTTCCCCTTAAAATCAGGGGAAAATCGTGGGTGCGTGTTATACGCCGATCCCCGCTATTTTGTGATCTATCGGAGCGATCGCCGCCGACATTCACATAGCGTGTATTTTTAAATATGGCGCCGCGGAGTTCGGAGGGACTCGGCGGCGCTCGTTCAGCTGAACGAGCGCCGCCGAGAACACAGTGACTGGGCGGAGCCGAGATACACATAGCCGAGGGTTCTCGGCTCTTCTCGGCGCCGTTCACAGTCCCGCCCAGTCCCGCCATTGGACCTCTGTTATGTCCATCATAGGGACTGGGCGTGACTGTGAATGGCGCCGAGAAGAGCCGAGAACCCTCGGCTATGTGTATCTCGGCTCCGCCCAGTCACTGTGTTCTCGGCGGCGCTCGTTCAGCTGAACGAGCGCCGCCGAGTCCCTCCAAACTCTGCAGCGCCATATTTAAAACTACACACTAAACTTGTGTATGTCGGCGGCGATCATGTAATGAACACTCGGGACAAGGCTGCACTGACCACTGGGGACAAGGCTGCACTGACCACTGGGGACAAGGCTGCACTGGGGCAAGGCTGCACTGGGGCAAAGCTGCACTGACAATTCTGCACTGGGGCAAAGCTGCACTGACAAGGCTGCACTGGGGCAAAGCTGCACTGACAAGGCTGCACTGGACACTGGGGCAAGGCTGCACTGACAAGGCTGCAGATGGACACGATAACGCTGCATTGATGGGCATTTAAATGTAAGTTTTTTTTCCTTAAACTTCCTTCCTAAAAGTTTTTTTCCTTAAAATTCCCTCCTAAACTTGGGGTGCGTGTTATACGCCGATAAATACGGTACTTTCACCTCTAATACCTCACAAGCTGTGCCAGTCCACCCCCACTCAATTACATCCATATTGTATTGCAAATATCTATTTTTACAGAGGTATGTACCGTTAGCCGATAAAGCAGAAATACCAATAAGCTGCTCTGAGCAGCAATTAAAAAAAAATTGAAAAAAGGGAAAAACAGAAAAAAAAATAATAAAAAAGAAAAAAAGGAACCAAAAAAGAACAGAACAAAAAAGAACATTGCGTGAAAAACCCTTATCCCCCACCCCGCTCGGCCATCCCCAACTTAGCGAGCCTTGGATTCCTAAACCTTAGGGACCCCTCTTACCCCGTAAGCAAGAAAAGGGGAACGTTATCGAGGGTCCAACTATTCTGTGGCCACGCCACTAACCGGTGAGGGGGTAATGTGGAGTCCGGTGTGGCTCTCAACCGAAAAAAGGAAAATTGAATGTGTCCCGATCCAGGATGTTCATCTCTGCAGGTACGTAGAAGTTCAGGAATCATGCAGTCCTTCTATGTGATAGAGAAAAACAATAGGCCAATCAAAGGAAAGAAAAAAAAAAAAAAGATAATAAATTCCGGTTGTTTGAGAAGGGCCTGGTAAAAAAGGAAGTTGAAGTTATGCGCCTTTAAAAAAACGCATGTGAAAGGACATATGTTATCATGGGACTTGCAGTCCACTTAATAAAAGTGAGCGACCTCCATAATATGGGTCAGGCACATTACGGATAGAAGATTTTAGTGCTGTATCAAGATGGAAGGCAGCAAAGGAATCAATGAGCTTGCTATCAGTTACCTCTATGTCTGGCTGCGGGTCCGTAGCGATCATTCAGCCAAGCCATGGCGTCTTTAGGACTGGTGTAAAATTGAGCTTTACCGTTGTGTATGATGCGAAGCTTGGCGGGAAAAAGCATGGCGTATTTCAGTCCCTCTTCACGTAGGAGATTCTTCACTGCTGAGAAGGAGATACGTTGGCGTTGAACTTCAGCTGAGAAGTCAGGATAGATTGATATGTTATTGCCATTATACTTAAGCATACCTTTTTCTCTTGCAATGCGCAGGATAGCCACCTTATCTTGAAAATTGAGAATACGTGCTATAATTGAGCGCGGAGGTGCTCCTTCTGGGGGAGGACGTGGAAGGGTACGGTGTGCCCTTTCGATCACATAAAAGAATGAGGGTGCATCTGTGCCAAAAATGTCCCTTAACCAGGAGTAAAGAAATTTTTCAGGGTGTGTGCCCTGTGCGCTCAGGGAATCCCACAAAGCGAAGATTGTTCTTTCTGGAACGATTCTCCAAATCATCAACTTTAGCGCGGAGGGATGCCATTTCCCCAGTATTATCACGCACTTTAACAGAGAGGGGGTGCACGGTGTCTTCTATGGAGCTAATGCGTTCCTCCATGTCCCCAGCCCTGTCACGGAGATTCTGAACGTCCTGTTTCAGGAGAGAAAAGTCCATCCATATAGAGGCTATTTGAGTAGTAAGTGAGGCTTTGCAGTCTTGTATAGCCAGCATAATGGTGGCTAAGGTAGGCTATGCAGAGGGAGAAGCCTCCTCTGGGTCATTGTCAGCAAAGCGTTGGGGGTCCTGTGCTGATTGGGAGTCATGTAGTTGCTGGGAGTCTATTTGTGTATAAAATATGGCTGGAGTAGAAGCACTCACCCCACTAGCAGAGCTCCGGTCAGCAGGGGGGAATGTCTGTAGCGTGGCTGTCTGAGGAGCCTGTGTCCTGGCTCCATCTTGCCTCCGGAATCCCGCCAGCCGGTCCGACGTGGTTGGGGCCCAAGCCGGCCCGTATTTCACCATGTTTGCCAGCCTGTCGGGTGCCCACCGCCGTGGGGAACAATTAGAGCCCTTCGGTGAGGAGATAGGACGCAGGATGCCTGTAGGATGGCAGTTAAGAGCCGGAGCTGTGTGTCTATGCAGCCGCTCGCTCCACCATCAAGCCACGCCCCCGGCAGGGCGGCTCTATTGCGCGAAACGACGTACTTGTACGTCATTTCATGCAATAGATACTGTGGGTGCACGCGCGCCTGGGAGAGCTCGCGTGGGTCCGACTGACTCGTCCCCCAGCAACCCGCAATCGCTCCACATAGAGGCAGAATGATGATCTGCCTATTTAAGGTGGATCCCCGTTCTGACAGGAGACAACATGGAGATCTGCTGTTCCTAGTGATCAGGAACAGTGACCTCTGTGTTGTCCCAGTGAGCCCATCACCCACACAGTTAGAACACACTTAGGGAACACAGTAAACCCTTTGCTCACCCCCTAGTGTTAACCTCTTCCCTGCCAGTGTAACTTATACATTAATCAGTGCATTTTTTTTATCACTGATCACTGTAATAATGTCACTGGTCCCCAAAAAGTGTCACTTGGGGTCAGATTTGTCCGCCGCAATGTCGCAGTCCCACTAAAAATCACAGATTGCCACCATAACCCGTAAAAACAATTTAAAAAAATATAAAAGTCCAATAAAATATATTCCCTATTTTGTAGATGCAATACCTTTTGCGCAAACCAATCAATGTATGCATATTGCGATTTTTTTTACCCAAAATATGTAGTAATATGTAATATACATATTGGCCTAAGCTGATGTATAAATTATTTTTTTATATTTTTTTTTGGATATGTATTATAGCAGAAAGTAAATGATATATAAAAAATGACATCAATTTTGTTTGGTTAAAGCTTCGCATGACCGCGCAATTGTCAGTTAAAGCGACGCAGTGCCGTATCGCAAAAAATTGCCTGGTCATTAAGGGGGTAAATCCCTCTGGTCCTTAAGTGATTAAAGGGATTGTAAACAAACACCTTGTAAAACAATATATTAAGTTTAAAATAGGAATTAAAGGAAAAACATTTGTGTATAGATATAAAAAAAAAAAAATTATAAACCTTTTTTCCCCTTTTTTATAAGTGATCACATTCCCTCTGTTCTCAGCTGCATAAGAGCTGGGGGGAGGAGAAGCAACAGCACACTGAGCTTCCCAGTGAAAGGCTGTGCAGGGGGGGGGTGTCAGGACAAGTCTGATCATTGGAGGAGTTCCCAGCTTAGATAGAGAACTGACCACACTGTGTTCTCCTGCTTAGTATGGTTTTAAAGTGGTTGTATACCCTGTACAACCACTTTTACCTACAGGTAAGCCTTAATATATCCACGGTTTAGGAGATATTTACTAAAAAGACGAGCGCCGATGACTACGGCGCATGCGCCCTTTTAGAATGGACACATTGTGCCATTTCTAATAGGGGTCATGCCGTGACTGGAGTGACGTCACGCGACTCCAGACAGTCACAGAGCCGGAGTTCGCGGCCCCGGAATGAAGAGGGGCGAAAATGGACGCTCCCTGCTAGTGGGGACAACGGTGACATCGCAGGCTTCGGTGTCAGGTGAGTGACACATAATGGGCTACTATGCGATGCATAGTAGCCCATTATGCTTTACCTTTGCAGGGAAATAAAGAGGAAGTAAAACCACCAGGGTTTACTTCTTCTTTAATAGGAAAGCAGAGGGACTGGCAGGAACGCCGGGGATTTCACACAAAGGAAGCAATACAAAGAGAACAGAATACTTTTTCATACAATTATATGGTACAGCAGGCGCAAAGCATGTATATGAAATGCTGGGGTAACATACAGTTTATTGTACAGTATTTTTTCACACCTGCCTTAAACTTTTGCACAGTACTGTTTCTTTCAACATTGATGGTGCCTTTCCAGATGTGCAAGCTGCTCATTCTATACGCAGTAATACACCCCCACACTATCAGAGATGCAGGCTTTTGAACTGAGCGCTGATAACAAGTCGGAAGGTCCCTCTCCTCTTTTAGTACAGAGGACGTGGTGCCCATAGTTGCCAAAAAGAATGTCAAATTTTTATTCGTTTGACTACAGAACAATTTTCCACTTGGCAACAGACCATTTTAAATGAGCTTTGGCGCAAAGAAGATGACGGCATTTCTGGATCATGTTCAGAAATGGTTTCTTGTTTGTATGATAGAGCTGTACCTTGCATTTTTGGATGACACATCGAACTGTGTTCACAGACGGTGATTTTTGAAAGGATTCCTGAGTCCATACAGTGATGTCCATCACAGAATCGTGCCTGTTTTTAATGTAGTGCCATCTGAGGATCCGAAGATTACAGGCATCCAATATTGGGTGTCAGTCTTATCATTTGCACACAAATTTCTCTAGATTCTTTAATTCTTTTGATGATATTATGTACTGTAGATGATGCTGTATTTAAAGTCTTTGCAAACTTACACCGGGGAACATTATTCTGAAATCATTTGACAATTTTTAGGCACAGCTTTTTACAGATTGGTGGACCTCTGCCCAGCTTTACGTCTGAGACATTTTGACTCTCTAAGATGCTCTTTTGATAACCAGTCATGTTACTGACCTGTTGCGAACTAACCTAATTAGTTTCAAAATGTTCTTCCAGCTCTTCCTTTTTAGTACCACTTATTTTTTTCGAGATGTGTTGCTGCCATCAATTTTAAAATTACCTTATTTATTTCTTAAATTCGTACATCTTCTCAGTTTAAAGTGACATCAAAGGCAAAAAAACAAACAAAAAAAGCCAAACAAACATGTCATACTTACCTGCTCTGTGCAGCGGTTTTGCACAGAGCAGCCCCGGTCCTCCTCCTCTCGGGTCCCCAGCTGGCGTTCTTGGCCCCTCCCTCCTGTTGAGTGCCTCCAGAGAAAGCAGCTTGCAATGGAGGCACCCATGCAGGCGCACTCTCGAGTCGCTGCTCTGTGTGTCCATTCAGACATGGAGCTGCAGCTTGGCCCTGCCCCCCTCTCTCTTTGATTGACAGCAGAGGGAGCCAATAGCTCCCGCTGCTTTCTCAGCCAATGAGGAGGGAGAGTCCCCAGACAGCCGATGCTCTTGTGCACATTGTTGGATCGAGAGGGAGCCCCGTGTAAGTATTAGGGCTGCTGCACACAGAAGTTTTTTTTACCTAATGCATAGAATGCATGAAGGTAAAAAACCTTCAGCATTTACAACTACTTTAACCCCTTGCTGACCAGCCGCTGTCGTTATACGGCGGCAGGTTGTCTCCCCTGCGCAAATTGGCGTAGCTGTAAAGGGGTATAGGGGGCTCGCGCACCCGCCGCGTGACATAGGAGCTGATGCACGTGCCCGGCGGCTGCGATGTTCGCCCGTGGCACCCATGATCACTCCTGAGAGAAGCAGAATGGAGATCTGTCAATGTAAACAGACAGATCTCCATTCTGTCAGGAGAGAGGAGACAGATCTGTTGTTCCTACTGATTAGGAACAGCGATTGGTCTCCTCCTCCAGGCAGTACCATCCCCCCACAGTTAGAAACACTCCCCAGGACACCCCTTCCCCACCAGTGACATTTATACAGTAATCAGTGGCTATTTTTAGCTCTGATCGCTGTATAAATGTCAATGGTCCCAAAAAAGCGTCCGATATGTCCGCCGCAATGTCACAGTCCTGCTAAAAATCTTAGATCGCCGCCATTACTATTAAAAAAAAAACAAGAAATGCCATAAATCTATCCCCTATTTTGTAGACACTATAACTTTTGCGCAAACCAATCAATATATGCTTATTGTGATTTCTTTTTTACAAAAAATATGTAGAAGAATACATATCGGCCTAAACTGATGAAGAAATTTGTTTTTGTTTTTTTAATTCTTATGCCGCGTACACACGGTCGGACTTTTCGTCTACAAAAGTCAGACAGCCTGTCCGACAGACTTCCGACAGACTTTCGGCGGACTTTCGACGGACTTGCGGCGGACTTTCTAACGAACAGACTTGCCTACACACGATCACACAAAAGTCCGTCGAATTCTTACGTGATGACGTACACCGGACTAAAATAAGGAAGTTCATAGCCAGTAGCCAATAGGTGCCCTAGCGTGGCTTTTTGTCCGTCGGACTAGCACACAGACGAGCGGATTTCGGGGTCCGTCGTAGTTACGAAGTAAAGATTTGAAGCATGTTTCAAATCTAAAGTACGTCGGATTTGAGGCTAAAAAAGTATGTTGAAAGTCCGGAGAAGCCCACACACGATCGGATTACCAGCCAGCTTTAGTCCGTCAGCGTCCGTTGGACTTTTGTAGACGAAAAGTCCGACCGTGTGTACGCGGCATTAGACATTTATTATAACAGAAAGTAAAAAATATTGTGTTTTTTTCAAAATTGTCACTCTTTCTTTGTTTATAGCACAACAAATAAAAACCACAGAGGTGATCCAATACCACCAAAAGAAAGCATCAATTTTGTTTGGGTACAGCATCGCACGACCGTGCAATTGTCAGTTAAAGCGGTGCAGCGCTGTATCGCAAAAAATGGCCTGGTCAGGAAGTGGGTAAATCCTTCCGGGGCTGAAGTGGTTAAACATTTGATATGTTTTCTATTGAAAATAAAATACGGTTTTATGAGATTTGAAAATCATTGCATTCGGTTTTTATGTACATTTTACACAGTGTCCCGACTTTTTTGGAATTGGGGTTGTATGTTCTATCTGTGGGATTGAAGCAGGGAAAGAAGTAAAGTGTATAGCAGCCACACAAAGGGGCTATGCTGAAAGAACACAGAACACCACTCAAGTCTGATTCCTGTGTCAGCAGTCACAATAATGTAAACACCCAAAGGAGCAGATAAGGTACCTCCTATGATTAATATAATTAGACCAAAGGGGGGAAAGCCAGTCCATGTCTGTAGAATACAGGTAACCTCATGTACACTGCTGCTGGTAAACGGACGTTCAGAGGCAGTTGGATGCTTTTTTCAGCTGCCCCTGATCTCATCCGATGTTCTCTTATGTGTACATCTACACAGGTTCGTTTAATGTTGTTTTTAGGCAGTTGCGTTTATAGCCTTTTCTTTGTAGGCAAAAAATTAGTTCAGACGCCGAAGTTTCCAACGTTTCAGACGCCAAACGTGGCTAAACGCGGTAACTCGCGTTTCGTTTACAGGTGTTTTTAATTTTTGGCTATTTTGAAAAATAAATGCTTTTAAACGCAAACGCGGCACAATGCGGCATGTAAACGTGGCAAAACAGACGTTAAATGTGGGTTATTATCTGTCAAGTTAAATCGTTCAGGAGAGGTTGTAAAAACATCCTGTGTACATTAAGCCATCTGAAATGCTCCCACTTTAACTGCTTGCCGCCTGCCCACCGTCAAATGACGGCGGGGAGGCTCTCTTTCCGGGATGACGTCATATAAAGGCTAGAACACGGGGCGACCCCAATCTCTGTAAAGAGCCACGTCCGCGGCTCTTCACCCATGTGAACGGCTGTGTCCAATCACAGCCGGTCACATGTAAACAAGGAAGTGCCGGTAATCGGCTCTCCTCGCCTCACACTGACAGAGTGTGTGGCGAGGAGAGCCAATCAGCGGCATCTCCACGCAGGGGGACATCTAGGAATGTAATCAGGGCACTGATTATCACAATACAATTACAATATTGCAAAATAGTGTCACTAATCAGTGCCCAACATTGCCCACCAATGCCTGCTATCAGTGCCCACCAGCGCCACCAATCAGTGCCCATTAGCGATGCCAGTCAGTGTTGGCAATCAGTGCCGCCTATCAGTGCTGCCCATCAATGCCCATCACTGCTGTCAATTAATGCCCATCAGTTTCAGCCATCAGTGCCACCCATCAATGCCCATCAGTGCCCATCAGTACCACCTATCCGTGCCACCTATCAGTTCCCACCAGTGCTGCCTACCAGTGCCCACCAGTGCCGCCTATTAGTGCCCATCAGTGCCATCTACCAGTGCCCATCAGTGCCGCCTATCAGTGCTCATCAGTGCCACCTCTGAGTGCCCATAACTGCGGCATTATAGTGACTCCTCATCAGTGCCCATAAGTGCTGCCTCATCAGTGTTCATAAGTGCCACCTCATCAATGTCCACCAGTTCAGCCTATCAGTGCCCATCAGTGCCGCCTCATCAGCGCACATAAGTGAAGGCAAAAAATTACTTACAAAATTTACTGACAGAAAAAAGTAAAAAACCTTTTTATTTCAAAATTTTTGGTATTTTTTTTTGTAAAAAATAAAAAACCCAGCAGTGATTAAATACCACTAAAGGAAATCTCTATTTGTGTGAAGAAAATGATAAAAAAATTTGTTTGGGTACATTGTAGCACGACCGCGCAATTGTTATTCAAAGTGCAACACCGCTGAAAAATGGCTTGGGCAGGAAGCGGGTGTAAGTGCCCTGTAGGCAAGTAGTTAAAGAGCCATCTGAGCACTGTAGGACATAGCCTGGGTAATGTGCATATCAGTTATACTTGTCCAAGTCAGAGACTCTACAAGTGGTGAAATATGAATAAAGATGTCAACCATGGAGCATTCAGCTTCAAAGCCAACTCAGCAAGGATAGTTCAGATATCTTTATTCTAACAGGTTCCTCTTAAATAAAGGGACTGATTTTTAGAAACAAGAGGAAAGGAAAGCTGAAGGTGTGGTCCAATTATATCAATAAGATCTGTACTATTGTTGTTCTAGTTAGGTCCATCCATATGTTACGTGACTCCCAGTGCAAAATTTTACTACAGCTCCCCTTTTTACCAGAGGCAGAACAACCTCATGGTACCAGCTACAGCACTACAATTTTAGACACAAGCACAGCACAATATAACCAAAGTAGGCCACTATGCCAATGTAATATAATGTTCCAAAGTGATGTTGTTTTACAAGCATGATGTAATATTGACTAAGCAATGCCACAGTCCTTAGCAGGATGCAATTCTGCTAGGTTCAGTGGCGGCTGGTGTTTTTTTTTTGGGGGGGGGGGGGCAGCAAACAACCCCCCCCAGGCGCAGCACTACCAACCCCACCCCCGGTGGCACGGCAGTAGCGAACCCCCCGCCGCTGTCTGCCGGTCTCTTCTTACCCCATCTGGGTGGAGGGGTGCGGGTAGCTGCTCTGGTGTCCCCTCCAACACGGGTCCCGTCTAGGTGGCGGGTGGCGAGGTACGAGCAGCAATTCCAGTGTCCGCTCCTCTAGTGGCTTCCGCCGTGCGTCTCCACTCTCTTTCTCCTAAGCGCTAGGCATCCAATAGGATCGCCTGATGTTTTGGCCATTCGGGAAACAGGTCTCACAACCTGCTTTCTGATTAGCCAGAAGGAGATTTAGTGTGAAAATAGTGAATATTAATTTGCTATCTCACACAACTGGGTGTGCTTCGGGTGCAGTGATCTGCGCCCAGAGCCCACCCTTTTTTGAAGTCTATTAGAGCCTCTGGCTCTAATCACATGCTTCAAAACCCCTCCCTTGGAATCCATGGTCCGGTGCTCTGCATGTAGATCAGGGGCCAAACGTTTTGATAGGGGGGGTGGCGCCCATGCAACCCTAATTGACAGGCCACCACTGATGTAGGTTCCTATACTCACGTATGTTATCTCAACACATCAATAGCAAGCTAGCGAAAGAAGACTTGGGAGGAGAGCCTCGATGTTGCGCAGGCTATCCTTGTCCTCTCTGTCAGCCACCACACCACCAGCCTGGAAGCTTTTGAAGAGGCTGGACAGAAGAACAGTAGATGAACCCTCCTATTCCTGCACGAATAAGTCAC
This sequence comes from Lithobates septentrionalis, assembly GCA_037952835.1. NCBI lineage: Eukaryota > Metazoa > Chordata > Amphibia > Anura > Ranidae > Lithobates > Lithobates septentrionalis. The sequence continues at coordinate 266,573 of JBBDGP010001611.1, read as the reverse complement.
AAAACCTGTTGGGTCCATCCACCATTACCAGCTGGCAACAAATCTAGGTTCACATTTATGCAGCTGAGCTTGATACGCTTTTCAGGCACGTTATGCAGTGCGTTTTGCGTTTTTAAACCCTTGTTTTTTTAATGCCTTTTTGCATGCAGTTTTCAAGCATTTTTTTCTCTTTAAACACACTGTAAACATACTGTACAATGCCGGTTGCTAAGGAGGGGGCCGGGAAGCCAGCCGCATCCTTAACTGATAAGTCATCAGCTGTCAGTGGGGTTCCCCGCTGACAGCTGAATGTAAAAAAAAATTGGCGGACAAAAAAATGCCGTGGGCTCCCCCCAGGTCCATACCAGGCCCATGTGAATTTTTTAAAAAAATGGCAAAATCCATACCAGACTCTTATCCAAGCATGCAGCCCGGCAGGTCAGGAAAGGGAGGGGATGAGTGAGCGCCCCCCCTACTGAACCATACTGGGCCGCATGCCCTCAACATGTGGGGATGGGTGCTTTGGTTGATGGGGACAAGGGCCTCTTTCCCACAACCCTGGTCGGTGGTTGCGGGGGTCTGCGGGCAGGGGGTTTATCGGAATCTGGTAGCCCCTTTAATAAAGGGGGCCCCCAGATCCTGGCCCTGCCCTTATGTGAATAAGTATGGGTTACATTGTAACTCTACCCATTTACCCCAAAAAGCAGTGCAATTTTAAAAAAACAAGAGCCAGTTTTTGACAAGTCCTTTAATTAAAAAAAATGTCCCTCATCGTAGCTCCAACGTGTCTTCTTTCTCCGGTACTGATGTCTTCTTCCTCTGGTAGTTTCTTCTCCCTCTGGTGCAGTCTTCTCCCTGAGCTGTCTTCTCCTTGTGCTGTCTTCTTCCTTGCCTGTGCTTGTGTTGTCGCCCACTGTCTGGCATTTCTTATATAGCCATAGGGCGTGGCTATCCGGTGATGTCACCCGGAGAGCCCGCCCCTTGTGAAGTCACGTGTCAAGAGACTACCGGGGGAAGAAGGTATCGGTATCAGATGAAAGAAGACATGTTGGAGCTACAACGGGGACATTTTTCTTTTTTAATAAAGGACTTGTCAAAAAACGGCTCTTGTTTTTTTAATATTTCACTACTTTTTGGGGTGAATGGGTAGGAGTACAATGTATAAGCCCCCTGCCCGCAGACCCCCACAACCACTGGCGAAGGTTGTGGGGAAGAAGCCCTTGTCCTCATCAACATGGCTCTGCCCCCACCCCAAAGCACCCATCCCCTTGGTATAGTTCAGGAGGGGGGGCACTTGCTTGTCCCCTCCCTTTCCTGACCTGCTGGGTTGCATGCTCAGATAAGGGTCTGGTATGGATTTTTTGGGGGACCCATGCCATTTTTTTTAAATTTTGGCGTGGGGGGGTCCCCTCCGAATCCTGTTAGGGTCTGGTATGGACCTGGGGGGGACCCCACGCTATTTTTGTCTTGATTCTTTTTTTTTGCCAGTGACAGCTGATGACTCATCGGTTGGTAAGGACACAGCAGCCGTCTTCCTGGCCCGCTCCTTAGCAACCAGTTATATATGGTGTTTAAACGCAAAACACATCAAAAATCACATCACATACACAACACTTACGTTTCTGGTGGGATTCCATTGAAGTCTATTACACGCAAAACGCAAAAAAAAATCCCCCGGCCCTTTCCAAATGCATAGCTGGGAAATGTACCATAGGAAACCATGTCAAATGGACTGTAGTGTGGAGTGCCATTTCAGAATAATCCTAACCCCCACACCTCCAGCGGAAGCCGTGTGCCAGTAGCATAGGCCCAAATCTGGTGAAACTGTACAATTACCAACTGCTATATTGTGATGCTGTACAGATACCAGCTGCTCTATTGCTTGGATATCAGTGCCTATAGAAACTATCTTTATTCACCACTGCTAACATAATATACAATATACAAGATAAAATACCACATCAACACCCATGTGTGCAATATCTGCCTGATTGGGGACCATTGGGAATAGGCCCCACTCACAAACTCTTTTTTTTTTTTTTGTTAAAGTGTATACTAATGCCGTGTACATACGACCGGACCTTTCGTCGGACTTTTCGACTGAGTTCCGACGGAGTTCCAACGAAACGGAGTTGCAAACACACGATCACACCAAAGTCCAATTGTTTTGAACATGTTGACGTACGACCGGACTAGAATAAGGAAGTTCATAGCCAGTAGCCAATAGCTGCCCTTGCGTCTTTTTTTGTCCATCGGACTAGCATACATGTATTTTTATGGTATTGTAACTGTATTGTCTACCTTTATATTGTAAAGCGCTGAGCAAACTGTTGGTGTTATATAAATCCTGTATGATAATAATAATAGTAATATACACCTTAACGACATGTAGGGTTATACCGATACCGTTTCTTTGCTAGCGAGCATGAGTACTGATACTTTCCGGCAAGTACTCGTCGATACCGAGTACCAATACCTTTGCGGTGAGATTTAAACCCATACAAAATGAATGGGCTCAAATCACACTGCAAAGAATCACATTTGAACAGGAATGTGGTGCGAGTCCAGTCCGAATTGCATGCGGATTTCCCATACCACCCCTATAAAAGTACTCATGAAAATGATTAGTATCGGCACCAATACGATACCGGTATCAGTATCGTCACAACCCTACCCTAATCTGTTGAAGGTTCTGCCATTTGTCACACTACCGTGAGACAGATTTTTGAAAAGTGTCTTTGATACTCTTTATGAATTTCAGGTTATATAAAATTATATAATATATAATTTACATCCTGAGTAAATAAGTAGCAATTCCTTCTTTTACATCTACCTTTTTGTGCAAGTCAAATCTGGTAAATGATGCTGAGTAAGTTACAATGTATATTTCCCATAGAATTACTTTTTGCCCACTAGGTGGCAGCAGAGAAACCTTGGGAGAAGCATCCTCCCCAGGGAAGGAGCACAAGGGAGACAAGCTGCTATACTGACCCTGACACTACCCAGAGAAAGGAAAGAAGGGAGAGCTCTTAAGGTCCCTAAGAAAAAAAGCTAAAGAAAGTCATGTTGAAAGATCTGCTGCTCTAACGCAGACGTTTCCCAGAGAGTGGGTTAATGAGGAAAAGTTTATAACAAGAGGGAAAGCACTGGACTTAGAAGCAGAGGATCTGGTTGAAGCTGGACTGTTGCATTGATCTTTTTCTCTGGCTGGCAGAGAACAGCCGTGTGCTCCAGAGTGACCTGTGTAACCGATTGTCAGCGGTGTGTCACATTCCCAATTCTCATCCTCATTGGAAAGATCTGAGGTTCCCCTCCTGACAAGTCTCATGGTCTGTAACTTCATGGCAGCCCGGACTGCACAGCCCTAGGACTTTGGGTACCTCTTGGAAAGAGCAATGGAAGTTGTGGATGAGACGGAGGCTTTACAACGCTTCTTCGAAGGTAAGAAACAATGAGGATCACATGGAGAAAGTTCAATATGTGTGACCCCAGCAGACATGATCCTTATGGATATGATAGAAAAAAACTAAGACTCACCATATACGTTACAATCTAACCGTACAATCTTTGTACAATCAATCTTAGATCTACCAAAACCATGAGGACCTACCCAAACTTTCCAATCAATAGGTATCCAATCAGGCAGGCCCTTGCACTACATGCTTGTTGGAAGATCTAAAGGTGATTTTACCATCAGATTTGTAACACATGCGCTGAGCTTAAGACCTCAAACCAGGTCACTTTGTGTTTTTATCGTTCTTGTGTCAAATCTTACTTGGGGGCTTTCTGATTTAGGATAAAAAAACACACCTGGGGAGATCACCAGCTGTGCTAAAGGACAACACCATATGCCTTCCACTCAGATTTGGCTCTCTATATGCCACTTGGCACAGCAGCCACTTCTTGGACCTTCAACTACAGTTGGCTGACGAATGTTTTCTAGAAAGATCTAATGGGGAAAAGCTGATGCTATTCTAGCAAAAAGCTGTGGCATTTTAACTAGTGATTCAGAGGAATGCCAGGAATTGCCAATCCTAATGGCTTACTTTGGCAATAAATAGGTTAACAAAATAGGCCTGAGGTCAAGTTGGGGCAGCAGGATGAACCTTAGATACCAGAAAGTTATAATATATGAGGAGCATCTGTTTTATTGAGCTACCATGGGCTACAACCATGTTGGCTATACATGCTTCAACCCATCAGCAACAATTCTTTCTCCTCTGAGACCAATCTAAAACAAGAAGGTCTAGGCTCAAATGAAAGTCATTTCTCTCTACATTCATAGAGTGAGATCGAAAATGATCCATGCAATCTAAGTAAAAAAAAAAAAATGAGCGTTACAGAAGAACGTCACAGAATCTCACCTTTGTTTTTCCACTGCTGTAGATAAGAATTCAGCAGATCTATGTTCACTTGGAAAGAATTTCCCTTCTTTTAAAATTCAATAATTTCCTGTTACAATACATATAACTGGAGTAATTGTTAAGTATTTAAATGATAATTTCATTTATCAGTTAAATAATTTTTTTATTTGCATCGAAACGATTATGTTATTGAAATTTTGGATCATCACATACCTCAAATATCTATCTTATTACACAGAATTCATCCGCTTTAATGTTTTCTTTTATAACCCAAAAAAATTGAACAAAGTATGGAAAATAAGTTCATAACATTATATAAATTGTACACAGATTTTGTTATATTTTTAGTTTTAACGCTAAAAAAAAAAAAGAATAGAGAAAAAATGTGATTTTAAACATTTAAAGAATGCAAAATCATCTGGTTGTGTTATTTTACCATACTTTACCATTTTACTCTACAATAAAGATTAGTTCTGTACAAATAAAAATATACTTTTTATGTACAAACTAAAATTTCAAATTAATAGAATTTACATGGAATCTTAGTGCAGGTGGCAAAAAACAAAACAAAAAAAAAACCTGAATCTTGAGATGTTTGTAACAGGGAAACTAAATATAAACTAAACTAAATATATTTATCCAAATATGCCAGATATGTTTTAATAATGTACTTGTATTTATCCAAAAGAAAATATGTGTAAACCATATATAACATTTAAACCGGAAATTCAGGATGTGTTTTAAAAAGAAAAAAATAGCTGCATATGTAGAAAGAAAGGTGTCATTTGTAGAGGTAGTAAAAATCCAGAATAAATATCCTGTAATAAATACTGAAAAGATAGATATGTCAGGTACCTGTTTTGTGTTGCTGAAAGCTCCATTTGTGTATTGAATTATATTTATCTAAACGGTACATCACAAGCAAAAGCATACAAGGAAATCAACGCTATCGCCTGTTACTGAGATTTCAGGTTTTAGAGCTGCTAATTTTAGCAATAAGATTGCAGATTATGTCCTAAAATAACACTACTATGCAGCCAGCCACACTAATATGGGTTGTTTTTAAAAGGGGGTATTTATGTAATGTCACATGGAGGGATACATGGAGGGATACCATAGGAGTCTATACATGAATTGATTGAATATATGCTAAATGGAAGATTTTTTAAGATTAAATACACTCAAATGTCTTTTTTTTCCCTGCCTAAAATCCTGCAATTTGGTTACGATTTTGTGTGTGTTTCCACTTTCCCAGTGCTAGAATACAGCACAGTTTTATATAAGCACCTTTCTGTCCATGTTTAAAGCAACACAGAAACCATATAGAGTGTACAGCCATCCATTCATATAGGACAGCAGTGTGAATATGACAAGATTTGTCTATACAAATTGTGTGATTTTTTTATTAAAGCTAGCTTTGCATCAGACAGGTATCAGATGAAATTCAGTATGTAGACGTGGAATTATTCTCTCCTTTTATATTGTGTGGATGGTCTTTTTACAAATTTGTCTAAGATAATAAAACAATGGAGGCATCATCCACCATACACATGGCCATACAATTGTCAATCAAGAATTCCTGGATGCTTCTCTTTAATATTACCTGTCACCATTGCTTGCATACTTTAGGAACATGCAATTAGAAAGTTGTTAGTGTTTTTGGAATTGTATGATCAAGAATTAATCACAAGTTTGATAAACACAATGGTATGTCTATGGGTAGCTGACTGCATACATTGCCATCCCGGTTGTACAATCTCTGCTCGCACTGAAGTTATTACATTGTAGTGTATGCTATTACCATGTAGGAGTGATTGTATTGTAGTGTATGCTTGTGCCATGTAGGGGCTATTGTATTATAGTGTATGGTAACACCATGTAGGAGTTATTTTATTGTAGTGTATGTTATTACAATGTAGGGGTTATTGTATTGTAGTGTATGTTATTACAATGTAGGGGTTATTTTATTGTAGTGTATGTTATTACAATGTAGGGGTTATTGTATTGTAGTGTATGTCATTACAATGTAGGGGTTAATGTATTGTAGTGTATGTTATTACAATGTAGGGGTTATTGTATTTTAGTGTATGTCATTACAATGTAGGGGTTACTGTATTGTAGTGTATGTTATTACAATGTAGGGGTATTGTATTTTAGTGTATGTTATTACAATGTAGGGGTTAATGTATTGTAGTGTATGTTATTACAATGTAGGGGTTATTGTATTGTAGTGTATGTCATTACAATGTAGGGGTTATTGTATTGTAGTGTATGTTATTACAATGTAGGGGTTATTGTATTGTAGTGTATGTTTTTGCAATGTAGGGGTTATTGTAGTGTAGTGTATGTTTTTGCAATGTAGGGGTTATTGTATTGTAGTGTATGTTATTACAATGTAGGGGTTATTGTGTGTAGTGTATGTTATTACCACATAGGAGTTTTTTGTATTGTAGTGTATACTATTACAGTGTCATCCTGCATGATATTCCCTATGACATTCATTGGTTTATGTACAGACAATCAAATCTATATGTGAATGGCGTAATCTCATTCTTTGGCTGTATTTAGTCCTTTATGGCACGGATAGTGACACTACGTGTGCTGGAACAGCATACAACATATGATTAAGCTGCATAAAAAAATTGGGTTGGATAGTAACATGTATGTTTAGGATTGTTAGTCTTCTCCTAACCACCCTATTCTGTTTTCCCAGTCCAAAGGTTGAAAATAGTATTATTTTATATTTTATCTCGTATTGTTTGTATATTTTGATGGAGGCATATCGCTCATGGTGATTCAGACCACAATATCTTTTGTGCATATATATTTTGTTATTATATGTAAAAATGAACATTATACAACTGATAATACTTTCTCTTGACTCTCTAAGTAGATTAAGATCATTATATGTCCGTTCCTGCGGAGTGCCACAAAAGCCACTAAATCCAGATGCTCACATTCTGGAAAAAAATTGAATTTGTGTACAATCAGTGTGTGTATCTAAGTGCAAAATCCAGTTTTTGTGCTGTGTGACATTATTGAATTTATTTATTGTGTTACATGATGTTAGAGACTCGCTTATCTTTCATTATTTGTCATTACTGATTAGGACAACCAATGTCTTTATCAAGTTAGATTTTTGAATTATTTATTTGCACATCCTTTGTTCAATGTAGTACAATATGTTCATAGCACAGTATGTATATGTGTGTTTCATACAGAAAATATTTATTTTAAGTAATATTACATGTGTACATTATCTTGGTAAAATATATATTCTTAACCTACATACATAATTCTTGGTATAATGAAAGTGAAAGGAATTTTGCCGACAGGTAATAATAAGCACTGCGTCCGGCCTTTGCCTATCTGCAAAATTATTTGTTTTACTGGAAAAAAACACAAGGAAACAAGGAATTTTTTTTTGAATTAAAGGATCATACAGTTTCCACCCAAAACTGGTATTATACCTGGGGACAGGTAGAAAAATCACCCACTGGTTTCTTATATTTCTTGGGAGTATTTAAAGCCATTTTTTAAACATTTTGGATAAAATGGTGAAAGGCAGAGCCCCTATTAGATATTGATTACTTGGGAAAGTGAAAAGATAGCGCTATCCAATGTCATTGTAATGGAGTTGGTGTAAGTCATCTGGTTACTAGGCAGGCAGGAGGCTTCAACATCACAATAGCCCAGATACAATTTCATTCCAGTAAGGGACAAGAAAACGAGTATCCAACACTTTTCATGGGTCAAAAAATAAAAGCTTCATCAGGGCCTGACAAAAAATGGTAGAAGCTCCGTGCTTAGGATCAAACAAGGGTTGCAGCCTCCCCTAATAGACTCCCCTAAGAGGCTATAATAAAAAGTAATAAAAAGAAATGGGGTGAGTGGCGCTACTCTATATTAGAGAGGGACAATAATGTGCTCGACAAGTGATATTAATTGTAGTTAGAATCACATATGATAACATAGCATATAAAGTGCAATAGTGCCCACATTCAAAAAACTCAGAAAATAATAATAATAGTCCCACAAAAATTGCAAATTTGCTGTACAAATTGCCAAGGACTCCAAAGTGACCATAATGCTCAGCAGATCAGGTGATTCTTTGCAATTTTTGATGAACTGCTGGTTTTTATACTTTATATATAAATATTTAATTTATAAGATTTTTGGTTGACATTTAGTTCACATTGTTATTTTCTGAGTTTTTTATGGTGCTGTTTTTCACAGATGGGATTTTATTATCCCAATTAGGGTCCATTTAGGGTTAATCATATAACCAATGTTTTAAGTAGAGTTTCTTTTGGTGTGGGCACTATTGCACTTTATATGCTATGTCACCAGGGCCTGAACTAGCAAACTCAGGACTGAATAATGAATGGACCTTATATACTGTAGTATTTTTATCTGGTGTGATCATCTTCATAGATCTTATCCCACTAGACAAAATACAATGCAAGATCCAGCCATTAGTGTTTCTTTTTGCAAGCCCTGATGAAGTTGGTAATTTTGGACCCCTAAAACATGTTTGTTATCCCTTTTATTGTCCCTTTGACCCTTACCGGATGCAACATTTTATTTGGACTATTGAACAGTGTTGTGGCACTTTTATTATTCTTGCAGATATTTGCTGTCTGTGTCCCAATTTGGGAGATTTACTCATTCCTTTTGTTCTGATGACTACTATCACTGCAACGAAAAATAAGGGAAAACACAAAACTTTGAGTTGACAGCAAAATCTTCTATTAGGAACACTAGCTTCAGTAATAAGGCCCCTTTCACACGGGGCAGATTCTGTTCCGATCAGCAGGGAATCAGCTCATAGATGTCCTGCTCATGGGAGCAGATGGGGAGGGGACATCCATGTTGTCTCAGTTTCTGCAGAGCGAAGATGTATAAAGCCCACTCTGCTCTATTGGTGGCCAGGAGTAAATGGACTCCGTTTTCTTTTTTCACCGACTACCCTCCAATCTGATTTGCCTAAACAGAAGAGGACAGATCCCCTTCCTGTTTTCTTTAGCAGACCAGATCAGACCCAAAGGTAGGCTGTTTACAGGAGGTAAATAGGTACACCCTAACTCTTTCATTTTCTTTTGTATTTATAGCACAAAAAGTGAAGGGAGGTCTTTCAGAGTGATACAGGTGGCAAAAAATATGAGAGGTTTTAATCATTCTCTACTTATCTAAAGTGAATTTTTTTTGTCTTTGTATGTCTAATTTTTCAATAGACCAAGAGGTGAGGGGATATCTTCCAATAGGAGCACCTGTTCCCAGTGACTACTGTCTAAAAAGGAAATTCCCCTCACTTTGCAAAGGTGCTTTCTCAACCAGAAATGTAGGTTTCCTTCAGAGGTTGCTAGGGGTTCCTTGGAGCACAGAGCAATTTCTGCCTCTCAGATAAGGCATTAGTGATACCAATAATCTTTTAAGCTATTTGTAAGGGGGAGCATTTTTCCCACTGACTTCCATTATAAGGAGCATTCTTCCCACTGACCACCAATATAAGGGGCATTCTTCCCACTGACCACCACCAATGTAAGGGGCATTCTTCTCACTGACCACCAATATAAGATTCATTCTTCCCACTGACCACCAATGTAAGGAGCCTTTTTCCCACTGACCACCAATGTAGGGAGCATTCTTCCCTCTGACCACCAATGAAAGGAGTATTCTTGCCACTGACCACCAACGTAAGGAGTATTCTTCCCACTGACCACCAATTTTTAGGGGCATTCTTCCCACTGACCACCAATATAAAGGGAATTCTTCCCACTGACTACCTATTGTTGATAGATTTAAATAATATTGTACAATCATATTGTAATGTGTTTGGTGGGTTTAAAAGAGAAGTAGCCCGGCTGGCTCTAACACTGAGAACCGAGTAATCAAACACTACCAATCGCTCAGTTCTCAGAGTTCCCTGAGCAGAGAGCTGGTGACTGTCAGTCACCACTGTCTGCTCTGCCCCACCCCCTACACTCACTGGAGTGTTGGGCTGTGGAGGGGGCAGGAGTGGCCAGCTCAGGCTCTCAGCGGCTCGCTGAGAGGCTGAGCCAGATGCCAGTCCAGGTATGTAGGCGGATCACGACCATATGGTCGTGATCTTTCCCAAGCCTGTGATGTCAGCCGACAGTAGGATTCAGTCCGCTGTCTTCTGAAAACAGGTCCAGGAGTGCAGAATGAACTACACTCCTGTGATCCACAAGCTACACTTCTGTGATCCACAAACAAGCTTTGGCTGTACTTCTCCTTTAGATCCCAATTTTGGTCAACTAAAAAAAATCTCCTGCAGTGAGGCTATGCCTACACTGTAAAGGTTGACCACTCGTTTTGGTCTTGAGGAACCAAAAAAATAAAATTTACTTACCTGAGCCTCTGCTCCTCCCAGCAGCTGGACCAGTCCCCTCAGGTTCTTCTCCCCCACACTCCAGCAGTCTAGCGTTCTGAGACCATCAAAGCCAAAGCAGGGTCCATAGCCCTACATTGGGCATGATGGCACCAAGGCACAGTCCACTGCCAGAGCATGGGGGAGCTCCATCTACTGCGAGAGGGGAAGATCAGGTAAGTGCTTTTCTACCCTAGACAAAACAAGCTATTAATCCTTGCAGTGTGTGCACATTTTCCTGGAGTTGGACTTTAAGGCCCTTCCTTTTATGAAAATGCTGATTGTCTGGTTATCAGACTGTTCCAAGGCCAGGTTAGTATGCAGATCAGGAGTTCACCCTTTTTCATCTGCATGTTTATTGCAGGTCAGTGACTGAGCACTGGAGACAGCCAGACAAATATTAAATATATTATTATTATTATTATTATTCCCATAACTTAAAGGAATTGGGATTTTAAAGACTAACTTTATAACAAAAAGATGGGGGTTAACATTACTGATCTGTACTCTTAATATATCAATTTAAAGACTTAGAGCTTTTTCTTAGTTTCAAATCAACGATGCAGAGTTAAAACCTCTGCCAAGCTTTTATTGCTGTCTATGCCACCCAGGTTGATTCACCGTCCTTATTTGTCCTGGTGACTATTGTCACTAGAACCAAAAGTCACAGGAAATGCAAAATTTTACAGATCTCACTGCAACAGAAGGAAAATAGAAATCTCCCAATGGGAACACCTGATCTGTTGATAACTATGTTAGGGGATATTTCCTCTCATTGAGGGAAAGTTTATTTCACTTCCTTCTGTGCCTCTAAGACAGAAAGTGTAGGGAGCACTATTCCCTACTCCATTCAAAAAAATGTATTGTTTTGGCTAGAGATAAACTTTAAGGCTAACATGATGATAGATTACAGTTGTCTTTATACAATACAGCAGATTTTATGATTAGTGTTATAGATTTATTTCTGTGAAAATATCACACACAGCACATATATAAACAGCAGTAATGTAACTGTAAGCTCTGAAGAAGGGAGGATGTCCCCTGAAATGCGTCAGCCTACCAACCTTGGCATATTTGGTCAGAGGACATCACCCCACGGCTGAAGTTATTTAATCTGCCTGTTCCATTTTATGTTTAAGTTTGGTTTTAATAAAAAGTGGTGTTGGTAATGCACTAGGCGTTTGCGCCCACCTATGATTTTACAGTTACTTTGCTGAGATTTCCCAGTCTGCATCATGTGGAGGAGGGCTGCATCATGTGAAGCATTACGAGTTGGGACACCTCCGGATGTAATACCAACTGATCGCTGAGTGTTTGAGTACTTTTGTAGAGATGATACAGCAGACATGTGGTTATATTGGTATCACTCTGCATTCTGCAATAGGCCACTGAAGGGAGGGTCTTTGCACATGATTGGTGGAAAGAAAGCATAAGGATGGTGTCATGAGAAGGTCTACCCGTTGGTGGCGCTACCGGTCTCTTGGATCGCAGTACCAGTGTCCATCAGCAGGTGTCTTCCAACACCTAGGACTTGCAGTAAGAGGTCTTTCCTGCTGGTGGCACTGTTGCATCCTCGGGCCGTAGTACCGGCGTCAACCAGCGGGTGCACTCTGGCAGTGTGGAGCAAACAGGTCACACTGCGCTCAGCTGTAACGTGAGGTCAATTACCACAGCCTTACAAATAACCGGCAAGCCCTCATAGGCTTGCCTTGGTATCTCTCTCTCCCCCTGCGTTCTGACCTTGCTGCCTGTTTGACCTTGAGCCTGCTATCTGCCTTGTCCTGATCTGATCCAATCCCTATCCTGAGGCCTTCCTAGTCCTGTCCCTTCTGTTCCTGGCTCCCTTGGATCCCTGCCCTGAACCCCATCCATCCATCCTCTCCTTGTCCTGTTCAGGTTCCCGTCCTTACCCTTATGCTGACTTCCCTGTGTATGACCTTGGCTTGGCTTGTTTACGATTACGGTATATCCCTTTACTTATATATATTTATACATTGTTGTTTGTAGTGGGTTGTTGTGTGGGTTTTTGCACTGTTTGTTCCTGTCACTTATCACTTGTTAATAAACACCATTTCACTTACATGTGTTTCTGGTCTCCTCTGTGCAGTCCACACAGTCTGGTCAATTAGATATCCTGACAGTATACCAAGGCCATCCCTACCAGACGTGACTGCACTGAGGAGCCTTTCTGAAAATGCAGGCAGAAATGGTGATTTATCTTACCTCATTGGTAACTGAGGATAATTGTTATTGCCGTCTGGTATTAAAGGAGTGGACCAGGGATCAACTATTAGAGTGTATCCGTCTGGCCCATTCTCTGGTGGATGAGGGCGGTATGCTATTTGAAAATGTTCAGCCTCTGATCCAGCTGTGTGCAGAGCTAGCCCTGTCCAGTACTCCAGAGGGCAGGGATGATTTTTCTCCCCCCTTCAGTTGTGACCAGGTGGAATCCCTGGTATGGTTGTTAGAGGATGATCCGGCTTACTTTGATGAACATTATTCCGCTTGTTCCCAGCAGGTGTTATCCGATTGCATTTATTCAGTACAATCTCTGGTTAGTCGGGCTGTATGTAAATCAGCGTTTGTTCAACCTTTGCTGCAGGCATGGTCAGATCTCCTGTCTTTAGCTAAGCCACAACATTCCAGCCCTGCCATTAATCATCTGCCTTCCAAAAGATCTATCTCCCCGTCACCTATGGCAACCTCAGTTACAACCCAGTTTAATCAGTTCCCTACCAAATACTATCACCCAGTCTCCAAGTGTCGCACCTATCCTGCTTTCAATTCACCTGTCTCTTCTCCTTCACCTGTAACAGTCCCACAAAACCCCTCTCTAGCTACAGTTCCTTGGTCTTCCTTCGATCCAGCCACTTTCTTTGCTTACAGCCCTGCACCTACATACAAAACTGCACGGGCTAAACCAAAGAAGAAGCAAAAATTCTTCCCGACCCATACCATCCTGCCAGTAACCCAACCTGTTCCAGCTTTGCAGTCTGAAGTCCCAGCTTTGCAGTCTGAAGTCCCAGCTTTGCAGTCTGAAGTCCCGGCTTTGCAGTCTGAAGTCCCGGCTTTGCAGTCTGAAGTCCCGGCTTTGCAGTCTGAAGTCCCGGCTTTGCAGTCTGAAGTCCCGGCTTTGCAGTCTGAAGTCCCGGCTTTGCAGTCTGAAGTCCCGGCTTTGCAGTCTGAAGTCCCGGCTTTGCAGTCTGAAGTCCCGGCTTTGCAGTCTGAAGTCCCGGCTTTGCAGTCTGAAGTCCCGGCTTTGCAGTCTGAAGTCCCGGCTTTGCAGTCTGAGATTCCGGCTTTGCAGTCTGAGATTCCAGCTTTGCAGTCTGAGATTCCAGCTTTGCAGTCTGAGGTTCCAGCTTTGCAGTCTGATGTTCCAGCCTTCCAGTCTGGTGTTCCAGCTTTGCAGTCTGATGTTCCAGCTTTGCAGTCTGCTGTTCCAGCCTTCCAGTCTGCTGTTCCAGCCTTGCAGTCTGATGTTCCAGCTTTGCAGTCTGACGTTCCAGCTCGCCAGTCTGATGTTCCAGCTTTCCAGTCTGATGTTCCAGCCTTCCAGTCTGGTGTTTCAGCCTTGCAGTCTGATGTTCCAGCTTCGCAGTCTGACGTTCCAGCTCGCCAGTCTGATGTTCCAGCCTTCCAGTCTGATGTTCCAGCCTTCCAGTCTGGTGTTTCAGCTTTGCAGTCTGATGTTCCAGCTTTGCAGTCTGCTGTCCCAGCCTTCCAGTCTGCTGTTCCAGTCTTCCAGTCTGCTGTTCCAGTCTTCCAGTCTGCTGTTCCAGCCTTGCAGTCTGATGTTCCAGCTTTGCAGTCTGACGTTCCAGCTCGCCAGTCTGCTGTTCCAGCCTTCCAGTCTGCTGTTCCAGCCTTCCAGTCTGCTGTTCCAGCCTTCCAGTCTGATGTTCCAGCTTTGCAGTCTGCTGTTCCAGCCTTCCAGTCTGCTGTTCCAGCTTTGCAGTCTGCTGTTCCAGCTTTGCAGTCTGCTGTTCCAGCTTTGCAGTCTGCTGTTCCAGCCTTCCAGTCTGATGCTCCAGCTTTGCAGTCTGAAGTTCAAGCTTTGCAGTCTGATGTCCCAGCCTTCCAGTCTGATGTTCCAGCCTTGCAGTCTGCTGTTCCAGCCTTGCAGTCTGCTGTTCCAGCCTTCCAGTCTGCTGTTCCAGCTTTGCAGTCTGACGTTCCAGCTTTGCAGTCTGATGTCCCAGCCTTCCAGTCTGATGTTCCAGCTTTGCAGTCTGACGTTCCAGCTTTACAGTCTGATGTGCCTGCCTCCCAGTCTGTCGTCCCGATGCCTGCCTTCCAGCTCGATGTCCCTGCCTCCCAGCCTGATGCCTTGCAGCTTGTCTTCCAGCCTGATGTCTTGATGCCCACCTACCAGTCTGATGTGCCAGCTTCCCAGTCTGATGTGCCAGCTTCCCAGTCTGATGTGCCAGCTTCCCAGATTGATGTGCCAACTTCCCAGTTTGCTGTACCAGCTTCCCAGCCTGATGCCTTGCAGCTTGTCTTCCAGCCTGATGTCTTGATGCCCACCTACCAGTCTGATGTGCCAGCTTCCCAGTCTGATGTGCCAGCTTCACAGATTGATGTGCCAGCTTCCCAGATTGATGTGCCAGCTTCCCAGCCTGATGCCTTGCAGCTTGTCTTCCAGCCTGATGTCTTGATGCCTACCTGCCAGTCTGATGTGCCAGCTTCCCAGTCTGATGTGCCAGCTTCCCAGTCTGATGTGCCAGCTTCCCAGTCTGATGTGCCAGCTTCCCAGTCTGATGTGCCAGCTTCCCAGTCTGATGTGCCAGCTTCCCAGTCTGATGTGCCAGCTTCCCAGATTGATGTGCCAGCTTCCCAGATTGATGTGCCAGCTTCCCAGATTGATGTGCCAGCTTCCCAGATTGATGTGCCAGCTTCCCAGTTTGCTGTCCCAGCTTCCCAGCCTGATGTCTTGCAGCTTGCCTTTCAGCCTGATGCCTCGAAGATAGCTTCTCAGTCTGATGTGCCAGCTTCCAAGTCGGATGTTCCAGCTTTCCAGTCTGATGTTCCAGCCCTCCAGCCTGATGTTCGGGTGTCTGCTGCCCAGCTCAAGTGTTTCCTGTCGTCTGCTGCCCAGCTCAAGTGTTTCCTGTCGTCTGCTGCCCAGCTCAAGTGTTTCCTGTCGTCTGCTGCCCAGCTCAAGTGTTTCCTGTCGTCTGCTGCCCAGCTCAAGTGTTTCCTGTCGTCTGCTGCCCAGCTCAAGTGTTTCCTGTCGTCTGCTGCCCAGCTCAAGTGTTTCCTGTCGTCTGCTGCCCAGCTCAAGTGTTTCCTGTCGTCTGCTGCCCAGCTCAAGTGGTTCCTGTCGTCTGCTGCCCAGCTCAAGTGTTTCCTGTCGTCTGCTGCCCAGCTCAAGTGGTTCCTGTCGTCTGCTGCCCAGCTCAAGTGGTTCCTGTCGTCTGCTGCCCAGCTCAAGTGGTTCCTGTCGTCTGCTGCCCAGCTCAAGTGGTTCCTGTCGTCTGCTGCCCAGCTCAAGTGGTTCCTGTCGTCTGCTGCCCAGCTCAAGTGGTTCCTGTCGTCTGCTGCCCAGCTCAAGTGGTTCCTGTCGTCTGCTGCCCAGCTCAAGTGGTTCCTGTCGTCTGCTGCCCAGCTCAAG
The DNA here is from genome assembly GCA_037952835.1 of Lithobates septentrionalis. Taxonomy (NCBI): domain Eukaryota; kingdom Metazoa; phylum Chordata; class Amphibia; order Anura; family Ranidae; genus Lithobates; species Lithobates septentrionalis. The sequence goes on along the minus strand of JBBDGP010001611.1, from coordinate 250,225 downwards.
TGGTTCCTGTCGTTTGCTGCCCAGCTCAAGTGGTTCCTGTCGTTTGCTGCCCAGCTCAAGTGTTTCCTGTCGTCTGCTGCCCAGCTCAAGTGTTTCCTGTCGTCTGCTGCCCAGCTCAAGTGTTTCCTGTCGTCTGCTGCCCAGCTCAAGTGGTTCCTGTCGTTTGCTGCCCAGCTTAATGACTCTGACATGCCAGCAGTACCCACTGTCCAGGTTGATGTACCCGATGCCCGGCCTGATGTGCCCTCACCTGTCCAGTTGAAGGCCATGAACTTTGAACAGATACACCTTGTTGGAGCGTCCGGAGGCCGCTCCTTTAGGGGGGGGTACTGTCATGAGAAGGTCTACCCGTTGGTGGCGCTACCGGTCTCTTGGATCGCAGTACCAGTGTCCATCAGCAGGTGTCTTCCAACACCTAGGACTTGCAGTAAGAGGTCTTTCCTGCTGGTGGCACTGTTGCATCCTCGGGCCGTAGTACCGGCGTCAACCAGCGGGTGCACTCTGGCAGTGTGGAGCAAACAGGTCACACTGCGCTCAGCTGTAACGTGAGGTCAATTACCACAGCCTTACAAATAACCGGCAAGCCCTCATAGGCTTGCCTTGGTATCTCTCTCTCCCCCTGCGTTCTGACCTTGCTGCCTGTTTGACCTTGAGCCTGCTATCTGCCTTGTCCTGATCTGATCCAATCCCTATCCTGAGGCCTTCCTAGTCCTGTCCCTTCTGTTCCTGGCTCCCTTGGATCCCTGCCCTGAACCCCATCCATCCATCCTCTCCTTGTCCTGTTCAGGTTCCCGTCCTTACCCTTATGCTGACTTCCCTGTGTATGACCTTGGCTTGGCTTGTTTACGATTACGGTATATCCCTTTACTTATATATATTTATACATTGTTGTTTGTAGTGGGTTGTTGTGTGGGTTTTTGCACTGTTTGTTCCTGTCACTTATCACTTGTTAATAAACACCATTTCACTTACATGTGTTTCTGGTCTCCTCTGTGCAGTCCACACAGTCTGGTCAATTAGATATCCTGACAGATGGAGGGAATTGGTAGATCAGCAGAGCGCCTAGGCTGGGGTGAGTTGTCCGTCTTCCAGCCTATTTACAGGTGAGAGTGTTGAAGACCTGTAGTACCCAGTCTGTAACTCATGGATTTCATTTTATTTTGTATCTTTAAGTATGGTGGAAGGATATTTCAAAGAGAAAGATAACAAGCCCATTAAAAAAGAATTATCACTACCTTCTAAAAAATCTGAGTTGAATTCACCAAGGAACCAAGTTCATGTAACAATGGGTCCCATTTGATCAATTCTGTCTGTGTTGGCAGTAGCTTCAACCCAGGCTGAAGCCCAATTTGTGGACATTCCTAGGAAGGAGGCTACAGCCAGCACTGTAGCCATCACCCCTTTTACTGTGCCATATTGATGTGCCTTTGCTTATCTCCCCTACTATGGAAGAGTAGTTTGTAATACTTCCGCAAGGCAAGCCCATGCAATAGAGTATGTCCTCAGTTGCCTGCGCATGCCTCGGAAAGTTTTATAGTGCAGACTCAGTCAGCACTATATTGGCTCAGTCAGCTCTGTCCTACAAGTTCCCATTCAGGTCTGTTTGGGGAAGTTAGCATAGAGTTTATTGCAATCTAAAATTGTCTAGAATTTCTTCATAAAGTCTGTAGTTGGTGGGAGTTGAAGTTGAGTGAAACCAAAAATTGTCAGGTAGTTCCACACCTGGAATGGTGGAATACCTACACAGGCCCAGGAGCAGTGAAGCGGCGCCGTTTAAAGACATGGGCTACCAGAAAGGTAAGTATAGATGATCTTTTTTCCAGAGCTGCTTTTTTTTTTTTGTTACCACGTAAAGACAGAATCACTTCAAGGCCATAGACCTCTTGGCAGGCCAGTGTGGCTTTTTCACAGAACAGCAATCTACGTCAATTTTCCTAATTTCTTCTTCTTCTCATGTGTAGATCGGCCTGTTTTGTCTATGGCATGCAATAGACAGGCTGTCAGAATGTGACACAGTTCAGGTGTTCAGTGGGATGGAAGGTCAGTGTTTGGGAATTCAGGTTGTTTGTGACTGTTTATAGTACTGGCCTGGGTGCATCATATTGTTGAAAAGGTGCAGGGTGAGTCTGGGTGACCCTTGGCTGGCGTTTCACTAGAAACTGGCCCCTCTGTAAGGAAAGAGTTACGGCAGTCTGCAAATATGTGGCATCCCCAGCACTCAGTTAATTTATGAGATAAGAGCTTGTTAAAAAAAATGGGCATTGGGAAAAATGTTTAGAAGAAAGGTGGGGGAGGAGTACAGCTGGGATATTCCAGGAGAGGCCATGTGTACAAAGTGTAAGCCCTTCATTTCACCATCCAGCCACACAATTCTTATCTTCAATCTGAACGTACATCTATTGCATACAACTACAAAATATAAAAGTCAGGTATCAGCACAAATTAACAGAACACATTGTATATAGGTCATAAATCTACAGCACCGATAAAAACAAAGGAGTTTTAGAGCTTCTCGCTGACCAAATGAAGAATTTAGGAAAATGCTAACCAAAAACAGATTTGGGTTTTTCAGCCAAATAATTCTGAACTAGGTCTGCATAATGTGGACTTCAGAAAGAAATCCATTCTGTAAATATGATCTCCCAATCTAACCATTCAATCTACTATTTTCAGGTAATGGTAAAGATGGCCAGACAGGTTATGCTGGCCACACATGGCTCAAATGTTGGTTAATTCCTGCCAAATCTGCCAAAATTCAAGCTGTGGATGGTCCTGTGGTATCACCCATCTCAACAAACATTGAGTTGGGGGATTTTTGTTGTTCTGCCTCCGGGTCTGAACAAGAGAAATCTAAACGTGAATGCTTATCCATAAGCTGGGCATACATGGCTAGTTCTTTTTTGTTCAGAACAAAAAAAACCAAACAGATTCCTCCATCTACACAAACGAAATGTAAGAATCCCTTCCATCGGGACTATGTATTCTAACAGCAACCGATTGGACGCAGCCACTGATCAACAGAAAATTTTTCCAACATGTCCCATTCGACAGAAGTCGAGAGGGGAAACCCCAGCCTTAAAGTGGTAGTAAAGTGTTATTTTTAACTTGTACCTACAGGTAAGCCTATAATAAGGCTTACCTGTAGGTACAGTAAATATCTCCTAAACGTGCACTGTTTAGGAGATATTCACACTGCATGCAGCTGGTGATGTCATCGGCGTATGCGCTCTGAAGGGATGGCTCTGTGCCATGGCCATGACTCCCGTGTGGGAGTGATGTTATCGTGGCTCAGCCGATCAGAAGGCTGGAGCACTTGAACCCGGAAGGAAGACCGGGTAAAGATGGGTGCCCTGTCAGCCGTGACAGCGTGCCGCTGGAGGGCTTCATTCTAAGGTAGGTACTTCATAATATGCTGGTATGTGATGCTGATGCATACTAGCACATTATGTCATTGTCTTGTAGGTTTTTTTTAAAAAAAAGCACGGTTTACTACTGCTTTAGGCTGGCTGTACACTAGTCAATCAGTCACTAGTTCGAAAACTTTTGTTTTAAAAACATACGTTCAATTTTCTACTGATTATGAGGATTAAATCGACATTCATTTTCTACCACAGTGACGAGAAAATAGGAAGAAGTAGGATGGAAGAATTTTCCCAAACAAATTTCTAACATTGTATATGGTTTTTGTTTGGGAAATTACATTCCTTGCAAAATTGAAAGTTGAAAGCATTTTGAAGTACTCTCGAACAACATTTGCCCAGTCATTAAATCTGCAAAGAATTTTTGTATGAATCTTCTAACGAATATTCTTATGAAAGTTTGATCTACTAGTTTATAGCCAGTTTTAGTCTAATGCCCTGTACACACGATAGGATTTTCCAACAACAAAATCCTAGATTTATTTCCGACGGTTGTTGGCTCAAACTTGTCTTGCATACACACGTTCACACAAATGTTGTCGGAAACAACGTACGACGAGCCAAGAAAAATGAAGTTCAATAGCCTGCTTGATTTCTGCATGGGTGGAATTTTGTGCGTCGGAATTGTGTACACACGATCGGAATTTCTGACAACAGATTTTGTTGTCGGAAAATTTGAGATCCAGATCTCAAATTTTGCTTGTTGGAAATTCCGACGAAAAATGTCCGATGGAGCCTACACACAGTCGGAATTTCCGACAACAAGCTCCCATCGAACATTAGTTGTTGGAAAATCCTATCGTGTGTACAGGGCATGATGGTACAATTTTTGTACAACCTCCTTACCCAAACTGGCAGGTTCTTGCACTTTGTAGTTTATGGTAAATAATAGTGTACAGTCAGCCTAAACATGTGTCTGCTGTCATCACATGGAATAAGGCTGGATGAAATAGTGTTTTTTGATAAGTTTACATTTTTTATTTAAATCTAAGCAGTTCCTAAAATTGGCAATTCATGTTCCAGTCAAAGATTTTATCATTAAATTCAATCTACATAAACTGAAGTGTATATAAACCCAGCAATGAACTTCTCGTGTTTGCTGCCTTTCAGGGCTGTGGAATACACCATTGTTCTGTTATGTCTGTTCAATATGTGAAAAAAAAAAGCCTGCTGGTCAGGTCAAAAATTCAGAGCTGTCCTCTGCACACTTCTTGTGTTATCTCAAGCAGGATTCCTTCTCAAAATGATTATACAGGTTGTAAATAAAAAAATAAAATAAAATAACAAGCATATTATAATTACCTGCTCTGTGCTGGTTTTGCACAGAGCAGCCCTAATCTTCTTCTTTTTTGGTCCTCGGTCCGGCGGTCCTGGCTCCTCCCCCCTGCCGAGAGCCCCCAATAGCAAGCCTCTTGCTATGGGGGCACTCGAGCAGGCTCGCTCCAGGGCCACGCTCCTGTAAATGGACAGTGTCCATTCACACACCGCCCCCGCTCTCCTCATTGGCTCACTGGCTGTGATTGACAGCAGCAGGAGCCATTGGCTCCCGCTGTGTGTGAGCCAATGAGGAAAGAGAGACCCGGGAGAGCCACTGCTCTCATGCACATTGCTGGATCTAGATGGGGCTAAGGAAAGTATGGTGGGGGTTACCTAGATCCAGAAGGTTTTTTACCTTAATGCATAGAATGCAAAAAGGTAAAAAACCTTTTGCTTTTAGAACCACTTTAACTTGGACTGCAGAATAATTTGTGTCTGTTGTAGTGATGGGGAGTGTGGGAAGGATTGAGTAGTTTAGGAAAAGTCCACTGGGCCAGGATGACACCATTTAGTCCACAAAATTATGTGTTGTCACCCACAAAAGGGTTTAGGCGCTGAGTGCATTTCTGGCAGATTAAAGCTTTATTAAAATGGATGGTTTGAGATGCAAATTTGCTGTAGTGTAAATCTCTCTGTGTCTTTTCAAGCCCCAGGAGCCACAGGTGGTGCATACAGCTGGCCTTAGCAGTGAATGGTGGTACATAGCCATACTCGGGTAAATGCTGATGCTTTTCTGCATGTTTATAGGTGTAGCGCCACCCCCATAGGGGCTGCTGGAAGATAACTGTCCCCAAAGGTTGCCCTTACCTTGCAAGCCTCCCGACACCTCTGACACCCTGGGTTCTGACATTATTCAAAGAAATATTACAAATGCACAAGACACTAAAGAAATATCAGAAATTGCAAATGGATACTTTACTGGATATTATTGAGTCAACAATAGAAAGAAATGTAGAATTTGGGTTTTTCCAAAGTGCAACTTTTAGCATAAACAAACTACAGGGATATACAGAAAAATGACAGTAATTGGTGAACCTAGCGATATAAACCAACAGATCTAAAGGAGACCTATCACCCCAGGTACCAGAGGGGGAAGAAAATACTTGTTATCTATCAGCTCCCTGTAAGCCCTGATGCAATGATCATTATTCACTTGATGCCCGCTCTATAGTGAATAGACGGCTACAGCGCAGGCTTACATTGCCGGGAGGGCGTACATTATTATTATTATACAGGATTTATATAGTGCCAACAGTTTGCGCAGCGCTTTACAACATGAGGGCAGACAGTACACTTACAATACAAATCCATACAGGAGGGATCAGAGGGCCCTGCTCGTTAGAGCTTACAATCTAGTACAAGGATGTCCTCCCGTGCTCACGATGCCCGCGCACCCCCTGCGGTACGCTGGCTGCGCGCTCTGTGATCACTGAGTCCTTGGGACTCGGCTGATCAAAAATCAGAGTACAGGGCTGAACACGGCCCTTTACTATGTGATCAGCTGTCAGCCAATGACAGCTGATCACATGATGTAAACAAAAGCTGGTAATGAGCTTTTTTTTTTTCCTCACACTGACAGCGTGGGGAGAAATAAAAATAAAGCTGATTTCCGGCTCCTGTAAAAGGGACATCGGTCCCACACAGTCACCACCAGTGCTGCTAACCAGTGCCCACCAGTGCTCCTAACCAGAGCCCACCAGTGCCACCTACCAGAGCCCATCAGTACTGCTAACTAGTGCCACCTATCGGTACCCATCAGTGCTGCCAATCAGTGCCTCATCATCAGTGCCACCTATCAATGCTGCCTATCAGTGCCACCTACCAGTGCCTATCAGTGCCCATCAGTGCCACCTATCAGTGCTGCCTATCAGTGTCACCTCTCAGTGCCCTTCAGTGCCGACTATCAGTGCCCTTCAGTGCCACCTATCAGTGCAGCCTCATCAGTGCCTCCTGATCAGTGCCCACCAGTGCTGTCTCATCAGTGCCCATCAGTGCCGCCTTATCAGTGCTATCAGTGCAGCCTATCAGTGCCCATCAGTGCAGCCTCATTAGCGCACATCAATGAAAGAGAAAAATTACCTGTTTGCAAAACTATATAATAAACTATAACAACAAAAATGTTTTTCTTCAACATTTTCGGTCTTTTTTTGTTTGTGTAGAAAAAAAAAACCCAGTGGTGATTAAATACCACCAAAAGAAAACTCTATTTGTGTGAAAAAAATGATAAAAATGTCATCTGGGTACAGTGTAGCATGACCGCGCAATTGTCATTCAAAGTGTGACAGTGCCGAAAGCTGAAAATTGGCCTGGGCAGGAAGGGAGTATATGTGCCCTGTAAGCAAGTGGTTAAGATATATCAAAAATATAAAATGTACACTTTGAGTAAGAGTTCCCCTATAAGGTGAACAGATGTTGTGGGCTGATTCCTTTGTGTGGGGAGAAAAAAGTCCTTGAAGTGAATGTATCAGTAATTTTCAGCTAGCTTTGCAGGGGCCTAAATATGTTGCTGTGCAATGGCGACCAAAAATGGTGAATAGCATGAGCAAAGTGTTTCCCAGTGGAGGGCCTTTAATGTGGTAAGGGTAGGGTAAAGATGCATGCAGTGTTTTTGTATGTAATATTTAGGGTGGGCTTCTGCCCACTCACCAATCCTGAGGATACCAAAGCTCGGGAAGATAGGATGTCCCAGAACAGGCTCTTGAAGAATCTGCAACCAGCTTAAGCCTCGTACACACGATCGGATTTTCCGCAGACAAAACCGCAGACTTTTGTCCGAAGGGCGTTGGCCCCAAATTTGTCTTGCATACAAACGGCACACAATTGTCGGCCAACAAACACGAACGTAGTGACATACTACGTGGTTTTTTAGCTCACCCTTTGGGCCTCTTCTGCTAATTTCATGTTAGTAGAAGTTTGGTGAGTGTTGATTTGTGCTTTTCATTTCGTACTTTTCATTTCGTGCATTTCAGTTTTTTTCTGAACGCCCGTTCGTCAACCAGCCATGTTGTGGAATTGGAGGAGATAACGTGTTATTTATTATTGAACAATATATACAAAATAATTCTGCGCTGCCCAAAGAAAAAAAGGGAAACGAAAGCAGCTAACATGACCAACAAAGTATAAATGGGAGAAACAACGAAAAAGTGTAGCGCTAAACAGTATCCAACATAAAACGACAATAGACCAGTCAATATGCAGTGAAAGGGATCAACTGTAAATGAACCTCATAAATGGTTAGTCCTCATGTAGACATTATGACTAAACAGTAAAAGTGGGTAGTCCTTATGAAAACATATTTTGGACAAAAAATTCCGGCATCCCAAAATGCAGACCAGCTCACTCCCACCGAGAGATGAAAAGGCTTACCGGATAGGGAGGACCCAAAGGGGCATACGCCAAATTGGGTCAGATAAGGCTTGGGTGGTGAGTGGCTGTGTGTGGCTGTTATCTCGCGGATTACTGTATTCCTCCAAGTGGCTTCATTATTATCCCATTAAAGAAGAAGAGAATGTGCGCTGCATTTCGAGATTTCATAATTTGCCACGTCACGAATGTTAATTCTCCATTACGAATGCTAGTGTTAGTTACACCAACACTTCATATTCTTAATATGTGTCTGCTGTACCATGTATTTGTATGAGAAAGTTGTTCTCTTTGTATTGCTTCCTTTATGTGAAATCCTTGGTGTTCCTGCCAGTCCCCTTGCTTTCCTATTAAAAACTTACCACACTAAGCAGGAGAGCACACCATGGTCAATTCTCTAGCTATGCTGCGAACTTAGTGTACTCTCCTCCAATGACTTGTCCTGAAACGGTCCCCCTGTACAGCCATTCACTGAGAAGCTCCATGTCCTGCTGCCTCTCCTCCCCCCAGCTCTTATGCAGCTGAGACCAGAGAGAATGTGATCACTTAAAAAGGGAAAAAAGGTATTTATAATATTTTTTTTATATTTATACAAAAACGTTTTGCCTTTCATTTCTATTTTAAACTGAATGGGTTGTTTTACAAGGTGATCGTTTACAATCACTTTAAGATTAGTTGCTGAACACCTTACACAATAACATTTACATTGGTGTTCCTCATTGTTCAGTTTATCATGGCTATAAAATGAAAAGCTGGAAAGTACTGTATTTATCGGCGTATAACACGCGCCGGCATATAACACGTGCCGGCGTATAACATGCACCCTAATTTTAAGAGGGAAGTTTCAGGAAAAAACATATTTTTAAAATAAACAACTTTGAAGCAAATTAAGGATCGGTGCCCATCAATGTTCATCCGCAGCTTGATTAATATCCTCAATGCAGCCCAAATTAAGTCCTCAATGCAGCCTGATCAATGCATCAATGCAGCCTGATTAATGCCTTTTTTTAAACTACCGTCAATGCTGGTGGCGGAGGTGGGACTGTGTGTGTGTGACCTGAGAGCCGAGTGAAAGCCAAAGAGCCGAGTGGAGAGGAGATGATGGCTCGGTGAGGTACGCAGTCGGCGTATAACACGCACCCCTGATTTGCCCCCCGATTTTCAGGGGAAAAAAGTGCGTGTTATACGCCGATAAATACGGTAATTGATCAAAGAGAAAATACAATTACTTCCTGAGAAATGAAATGTATGTAGGTGTGACTCTTACAGGAAAGTTGCTACAGCCATGGAGTCTGATCTCTGAGGGGGGACCCGCCAAAATAGCCCCCAGTAATCCCTCATTTGAAGAGACTGTATCTCTTTTGGAAACAAATCCCTTTGTTTGTCTTTGCTCTTCGGTTGTCCATGTTTCTGGTCTGACCTATATAAAAATGCACAATTTGAAGGGGTTGTGAACCCTCCTGGTTTTTTACCTTAAAGCGGGGTTCCACTCTCTCTGATAATTTTTTTTTTTTGTCCAAATGACATTGATTGCTATATAGCAATAGGGAACTCACCTGCCCCGTTTTTCAGTGACATTGCTTTTTTTTTTTGGCTTAATAAATTAACTTTGAAAACGAAATGTTGATGGTTGTCATCTTGCCTGTGGGCATGTGAAGCCCACAGGCATCCTCTTCCGGCATACGGTGCTGCTGATCGACCAGCATGCACCGCCCGTTCTTTTCAGATCTCGCGCATGCGCATTAGACCGCATTTGGAGCGCCGTCAACAGCTGTGCCTGTCGTAATGACGTCACTCCCACTATGGAAGTCTCTCGATAACTCTTGGAACAGGCAGCCGCACTGACTCCTGGGAACAATGACACAAGCTCCCAGGAGCCAGTGCGGCTTACAGGAAGTGAGTAATTAGCCGCTCTAGACACGCCCCTAACCGCAGCCTGTGCTTCCTGCACAAAACAAAGACAGCTTCAAGAACAAAGGTAAAGCCTGTAAAAAAAAAAAGTGCCGTTTTGTCATTAGGACATTGCAGTAATCAGCTGCAGTTAGTGTAGGAAAATCGGGTGGAGCTCCGCTTTAATGCTATGCATTAAGGTGAAAAATCTTCTCTCCTTCTGCAGCCCCCCCTGACCCCCGTTTTTCTTACCTGAGCCCTGTCTTTCTCTTCCCGGGGATGAGTCTTGTGTCCTGGTTGGATAGATTGATAGCAGCGCAGCCATTGGCTCCAGGTGCTGTCAATTAAATGCAATGATGCGGGCGCCGGGGGCGGTGCCTAGTCCTGCTTTCTGTGTCAATAGACACAGAAGCAGGACACAGGAGCGTGTCCCAGAAGATGAGGATCGGGGCCACTCTGTCCAAAATCAACTGCACAGTGGAGGTAAGTATGACATCTTTGTTATTTAAAAAAAAAACAAAAAAGGAGGGTTTAGTAACCCTTTAACTACCAATACTGTTATATAGTAAACTAAACCTTTTATCCAAACTCAAATTTTTTGTAGAACAGACAAATACCAGGTTGACTTCACTGCAGGCTCTAATGCAAATATCTATATTCCATAAAACCAGGGTAGCAAGCTCAATAACTAACGCGTTTCACACGTACTTGCGCTTAATGGAAGACTATAAATGAAGGCCAACTCCAGGATTTTTTAATAAAAAGTAACCCTTGCAAAAGCTGGAGCTTAAGGCAGAGGAGGGGCACGCCACAGCAGGGGTGTAAGAAATGATGCCTGTACTATAACCCCTAGCCATAATGAGCATTTAATGTTTGCAGCCGGAGGGAGGGGGCACTGCAAGGGAGGATTTTTTGCATTTCCCGGAGTTGGGCTTTAAGCGCAGGTACTCATTAAATGCATTTGATAATTTATCTGCTTGCTACCCTGGTTTTTAAAGAATAAAGATATTTGAATTGAGAACTTGGAGGACCATCAACCTGGTGTGAAACACAAAGGGAAAACAAGCGCCATCTGAGAGTATCAGTAAGGAGCAAACATTTATTCCCTTTGTCTATTGTGCCATTAACTCCATTTGCTGTTCATCAACCTGGTATTAGTCTGATCTGCACCGATTAGCCATAACGTTGTAAACACCTACTTAATATTAGGTAGGTCCCCCTTTTGCCACCAAAACAGCCCTTTTTGCTGCCAAATCTGCCCTGACTCGTTGAGGCATGGATACAACTAACCTCTGAAGGTATGCTGTGATATTTGGCACCAAGCCGTCATTAGTAGAAACTCTAAGATAAGTCCTGTGAGTTGTGAGGAGGGGCTCCATGGATTGGACTTGTTTTTCCAGCACACCCCCCAGATGCTTAATTGGATTGAAATCTGGGGAATTTTGAGACCAACTGAACACGTTGAATTCGTTGTGTTCCTCAAACCATGCCTGAACCATTTTTGCAGTCTGGCAGGGTGCATTTTCCGTCTGAAAAAGAATACTGCCATCAGGGAATACTGTTTCAATGAAGGGGTGTACTTGGTCACCAACAATATTTAGGTAGGTGGTACATGTCAAAGTAAAATCCACATGAATGGCAGGACCCAAGATTTATCAGCAGAATTTTGGCCAAAGCATCACAATGTCCCTGCTGGCTTGCCTTCTTCCCATACGGCACCTTGGTGCCATCTCTTCCCCAGGTAAGAGATGCACAAAAGAAAACATGATTGGTTAGACCAGTGCACCTTCTTCCATTGCTCCGTAGTTCAGTTTTGATGCTCATGTGCCTATTGAAAGCATTTTTGGCTGTGGACACAGGTCAGCATAGGCACAATGGCTGGTCTGCAGCTACGCAGCCCCATACGCAACAAACTGCAATGCCCAATTTTTCTGCTTTCAAAACATCAACTTCAGACATGTTCTCTTGCAGCCCAATATATCCCACCCACTTTCAGATGCCAATGTAAGTAGATAATCAATGTTATTCACTTAACCTGTCGGTAGTCATAAGTTATGACTGATCGCTGTATACATCCTAGTGATGAGCTGGATGTGCACCCAGGAAATCTTGTGGGCAAGAGTGTGCCAGCCTGGACCAGTAACATTTGCTTGTTATATGTTAGCCGTTTGCGATGCCATCTGGTCCCCCTCAACATCTGGTCCAGGTTGCAGGTGTCTAGAGACACGGTTCCATTTGCAGGTGTACTGACAAGCCTTTTTATCACGTTTGTTTGTGAGTATGACTTCTGCTGTTACAGTTTTTAATAAATTTTATTTTTGGTAATGCACAAGGTCGGTGCGCCCTCCTTTCTTTTTTATATATTTCTTATTTTTTATATGTTTTTTGACATGTTCTTGTTATATGTTTGCAAGCTTTACATGATTGTATTTATTATTTTGAAAAGCCAGTATGTGGGCATACTTTTTGCTAGAAGGTGACCTTTTTTTCTCATCTGATTGATGCTGCATATGTTCAACTGAATATGAGTAGTCTGCACTCAATAACGTAGGTGACAGATTCTCCAAAATGGTGGATGGAGCTTAAAATTGCAGATGGTTTTCCACTCACTTCGACAAATTCCAGTCACCATCTCGGAAGCTTCTGCTGACTTCATAAAGTGGATCAACCACACAATATAATCCCTATGGGTACCTAACCAGCTGTGCTCCCCTTTTGCCAAGGTAATACCGTATCTCTCTTTGCCCTGCCTCTTTTTTCATACGTATTTTTTCACATCTGTGAAATTTGGAAGATTTATTGGGGGATTTTGTTTTTATGATGCTATTATTGGGAATAAATTAATTTAAATGATATTTTTATATACTTGATTTTTAGATATTATTTTGGGCAAATTTCCTATTAAATTTTCAAGCAGTACACGTCGGGGAGGGGCAGGGATATGGCATACCCCAAATCGTATATTTCTTAGTACGCTGTGTAGGTGCTCTTTTTGAACTTATGTTCTATTTGAGATGAACTCTATTCAATGTTGGATGAATGGCGCTTATAGCACACAGAGCTTGTATGCATGTGTATAGTGACATGAATATTTTGCATGTCTGTTGCCATTTGTATATGATCTTTTCATAATTCATCTTTAATGCTTGTGCACACTATGAAGCTCTATACCCCCTGTACACAATGGGCCCTCTGGGTAGCGCTGGCTGAGCTTCATTCAACCCACAGAAAAGGGAAGATTCTTATACAGAATGTGGTCAAACAGAGCATCTGTGTACACAAGTACAAATGAGACATTTCATGTAAACAATGCTCTTTATATATCAGGAAGAGTTTGGTTTTCAACCATAATTTTTGGGTCGTTTTAATAATATATTCTATTTAATGGCACCTGATAAATTAAGGGAAAACATTTGTACACCTGACTTTACTTTGATGTCCATCAACTCAGAGGGTATACCACCCAGGGGAACAGGATGCCCAGGATGTCCAGAATAAAGTGTAACTAGAGCTAAACTTTTTTTCGATAGTTTTGAATAACATGTGGAAGGATTAGTACCTCTGTGTGTGTGTCACAATTTGGTAAATTTACCCTCCTAGACTCTTCTGGTGACCATTTTACCTGAGGCAGTTAATGGGAAATCCAAATTTGTACTGTTGTCATTGGAGGAGAAGAAATATTCCAACTGGGACATCTGTTCTGGTGATCTAAGGGGGGCTTTTCCCCACTTTAAATTGATTTATTTTCACTTCCTGTTTTGTTTTCCTAGAACCACAATGAAAATTGGCTATGAATCCACTTTAACAATATTTTTACTTGTATCTTGCAATCTCTGGGACTTCTTACTCATCTCCAGTTACCCCAGTGGTTTTATTTTTTTATATGCTGTCTTAATTGATAAGAATATGTCACAGAATATTTATTAAATTTTGTGTCTTTTTTGCAAACAATAAATCATTTTCTCAGGCAGCCCATACATTCTGCATTTTTTTTTTTGTTCAACTAGCAGATTGAGAGAAAGGGCTTTGATTCCCCTATCCCGCTGTTGTATTGTATTCTAACAGTGGGGAGCCTTCTCTATCATCAGAATACAATGATCAATGTTGCTGGTTATAGTTGGAAGCACTGATCATTTGGGAAAGACCAAACAGGCTTGTTGTACACAAATTGATTGATAGATCGACTTGTGTACAACCAGCCTGCCCATACATGGATCGAAATTCTTCTGGTCCCTACTAAACTGGCCAAATTTAGATCCATGTATGGTCAGCTTAAGTCTTGAGAACTGTGATAGCCATTATAAATGGAATCTATAACTTTTGTTATGCTTCCAACTGAAAGGAATGTAGAAGAGAAATTCATCATTGTCAGGTTAAGGAATATGGTATTTGTAGTAAGTGTGATTTAGGAAAAAAATCACTAGGGTATGTACATGACACACAACACAGGACTAAATTGGCCTGGATGACATGGAGAATGTTCCATCTCTAAGAGGAGAATATAAAATAGAGTAAAAAAAATCTTGACTAGGGAAACACAGATGTTGCCAACCACTAACTCCAAAGACCGCTATGCTCTCATATCTTTCTTACCAAATTGACCTAAAATAATCAGACCTACACCATTTTGGAATGAAAATTGGCCATAGCGGCCATTTATTACTTTTCTTTACACATTTCTTTAAAAGGAAACATAATGATAATAACAATAATGATTAAGGTTGCCAATCTTTGAAGGCTTTACAGAACCAACCTTAGTTATGTATCTCTGGAATCACTTAAAGGTCCCCAACCACAACACACAGCCTCGGGGGAAATCCCAACTCTCCGCAGAGGGGTGGTCCGTCTCCCACCCACCCATTTAGCGCACCAGTAACTGGAAATTCTGCTGAGGACACCTTACCATAGATGAGTCCCTATTAAGTGATATCATTGTTAATTTTAAGTGCCTCAAAAGATCTCAACCACCCAGCCACTATGACTACCGATGAGCACCAATCCATACCACTGGGCAGGAGGGCAGGAGGGTAGGAAGTTTCTTCTTTGTCTGCTGCCTTAACACTGCTTGAAATGTATTCAATCCCTCTTTAACACTCTTGAAGCCCCTCCTAAACATTCAATCCCACCAATCCTGGTAAGTAACTTAATCTCTCCTGACTGCAGATGTTACCCTATATCTCTTTGCCTCCACTGTTTACCTAGTCATGCCCTTTGCCTATATTTTTTTTTGCTGTAGTCATATTTTGCAGGTGGAGCAGACCAAAAAAAGTCCAGGTACAGGAGGATCATTTAGAAAGAGCAGATTTAGCTATAACTAGATCATAAGAGGACCTTTAGCCCTTGTAATTTGTTTAAGATTTACAATACACTGTAAGTTGAAAAATAGCAAAATTTAAGTAATATCATAAGTGCATTAAGGCCGAACCCCAGGCAAACAACTAAATACACAGATAAAACACATACTGTACAAGGGAGATATTTATCTGCAAAAGGATTAGTATTTTTGTCTATCTAGCCCCAAAATTTATACAGCTCTGCCACACAGCACAGCTCTGTCTAATAGAAAAGGAGACCTGATTTTTGTCTGATGCAGTTTAGTAGCACTTATGCCGTATGGCGGACTTTTCGATATCAAAGGTCCGATGGTCTTTCCGACGGACTTTCGACGCACTTTTGACGGACTTCCGATGGACTTTTGAAGGAACGGACTTGCCTACACACGATTACACCAAAGTACGACGGATTCGTACGTGAGGACTTACGACCGGACTAAAATAAGGAAGTTGATAGCCAGTAGCCAATAGCTGCCCTAGCGTCGATTTTCGTCCGTTGGACTAGCATACAAACGAGCGGATTTTTTGACCGGACTCGAGTCCGTCGGAAAGATTTGAAACATGTTCCAAATCTAAAGTCCGTCTGATTTTCGACCAAAAAAGTCCGCTGCAGGTCCGATGAAGCTCACACACGGTCGGATTGTCCGACGGATTTGTCCCGTCGGACCAGAACGGTCAAAAAGTCCGCCCGTGTGTACATGGCATTACAGGTCTCCTTTTCAACCAGAGTCTGTGACCTGTGAACAGAGAAGCCATGGACTGATGAACTCATCATTCTGTGACTCTGCTCTCTTCTTCCTATCAGCATGTTACTTGCACCTAACTTGAACCTAGCTCTACTGACTGGCTCATTGCACTGCTTCTCTCTCTCTCTGTTTGAGTCCTGCAGTACAGTGACTGCAAGAGGCTAATACCAAGTCAAATTTGAGCGTTTACACTGCTTGCATTTGAAAACCACATTTCATGATATATTATTGACTACAGAGCTGCATTAACTTGTATTGCTTATATCTCAGCATGTTATGTAGGTAATGCAACTTGTTTTTTTTTTTAGTTTCTGATAGAGTGGGGAAGAATTAGAATCCCTGTCCAGTTTTCTTTCTGTCTTTGTTATTGGTGGGGAGATTCACACTTTCTTTTTGTACTGGTGAGGTTACTATTGTCTTTATTTTTGGGTGTTACTGGAGGAGAAGGGAATGGGAATTTTTTAAGTAAGGACATTTGTTCCAGTTACCAAGGATGATATTCAGGTTTGCTGCTAACATTCTGTGGGTTCAAGATTTGCAATCCCAGTGAATCTATGTGTAGATCCACTTGGAAGCAATTTTTAAACCATAATGCACTGCATGACCTTTGAACTATGGCCAGCAAGCTTAGAGGGGCCAATAAGCAGGCTTTTGGATAATCCAGCCCCTTCACTATAAGGGTGATTTTGTTGGTTGGGAGGGGGCTCAGAACTGCTATCTTGTCAATGTATTGGATGTTGCTGTAGCAAAAGGGTATGGAAAGCTGTCAAACTGTATAGAAAGAAATAAAGATCAGTAGGAAAACTGTACTTTCTGATTGCTAGCTCTCTGGGCAATCAACCCCTTTGCTGTCTCTTTTTTGTTTATGTTATTAGGGACTTTTTGTCCCCAATTTTATTTTGTGGTGGACTGTAGGTCAGCAGCCACGTTTAGCTGCTGTCCTGTCCCCAGCAACTTTTTTTTTCTGCAAGGCATCTGTCTAAAACAATGTTGGATTTTGTTTATGGGCAGGTATTTTGTGGTTTTCATTTCTTTTTTGGGTTTCTGTTATGTGGCCATTGGGAATGCCCTTTATGTCTAGCCTGCCTTTTATCTCTATCAGATAGGATGCCGAATGGCCAACTGAATGACTTCACATGGCAGGCTGACAACACCACTGCAAATTGAGAGGCAGTGGCTTGGCATTGTTGCCTGTGACAGGAAGTTCCTGCTAACATCTCCAGGTTAGAAATTGTACAACAAATTGACAAAATAGTATTTGCTTAATAAAGATGATGCCAAACATTGAAAAATAGAATTTGGGTTTGCATGCACTTTAATCACAGACATGCAATCCACAGTTAAGTAAGGTACAGTATTGTAGACCTCTTAATGTTTAATTTTTACAATCCGTCTTATTAAAGGGTCAGTACACCTAAAGGCATACCTCCCAACATTTTGAGATGGGAATGAGGGACACCTACTGGCAAATGTATGTAGGCAAAGGACACGCCCCTGCCACACCCCCTTAAAGGAGAATTAACCAAAAAAAACATTATTATTTCTTTATACTCGCTTTTAAAATTTACAAATGCAGCAATTTAGAAATTGGATGAAAGGTTTAGCACTGGGAAACACTATATGAAAGATAAAAAGTGCATTTTATATACAACTATACAGATCAGACCAAAATGAGGGACAAATGAGGAAGAAAGAGGGACAGACATTTGACATTGACATTGCGCCAAATCAGGGACAGTCCCTCGAAATCAGGGACAGTTGGGAGCTATGCTAAAGGTGATATTTTGGTCAGAGACTGGGACCCCATTATTATTGCCACAGGTGTGCAGACCCAGGATATAAAAGAGACCTTGTCATACTGTCCATTCAGGACAAAGTAAAAGGATCTTGTTAAAACCTACCTCAAACCTCCCTAAAAACTGAAATAGTAGTTTTGGGTACACTGACCCTTTAATGGTATTTTCCCCCATCCAAGCTGTAGGTTCATTTAGCAGGTCTATAGGAATGGATCCATCCAGCGTGTCATGTATTAAATCTTTTGTTCAAATAGCATTTTCTGGTTAAGTACATGCGTGCGTTGACTGAATATATAAGCATGTCTGTTTTCCTGGGATTCTGCTATCTTCTCAAATAATCTTTAACAAGGCCATATATCTGACTTTGCAGATGTTATGTTTGCCAAGCATTATTCTTTGTGTTTCATGACATAAACTGGGCAAATGTCAGTCTGTGTGTTCATTTTATTGTGTTTTCTCTGCTAATGGCAGAGAAAACACGTTATAAAAGACACTAAAGCTAACTTTATGGGATGAGACATATAAACTGCCTAAACACAGCAGCCCATTAAATGATCGTCTGAATGAACAAAGCACATAACTGAACATCAATAAAGATAGAAGTTGAGTGATTTACCGATCACTGTTCTGATCACAGCACTGTCAAGCTTGCTATGTTTTTCTAATTCTGAAATTAAAATCTACCTATGATAGATATGGTACCTAGAGCCATTATTTTTAGTATTTTTTATAGCACTGATATAGTATAATATAGTATACAATGCTATCAACCCCCAGTATATAATTGGATATTGGGTACAGGGAGGGGGCCTGGAGAACCCAGAAGTAGCCTACATAAACGTGGGGAGATCATATTAACTACATGCAAATTGTAAAATAACAAAAATAGTGTAGCGCTAATGTGAAAACAACCATGTGTGGTATAATGTAAAGAGCAATAGATTCCTCAGATGCACAAATCTCACATATGAAAAAGAAATTGCAAATTTCTTGCAAATTGATAGTGGTCCTCAATATGTATATGACAATATGTATATGACTTCATATTGCACATATCCACACGCAAAGAAACATCCGGTTCAAAATGCATCACCACCGACATTAAAAAGGCTTACCGGAAGGTATGGACCCAATAAAACCTACGTTAAACTGGGTCAAACGAGATTGAGTCCACAGCGGCTGATGGACTTTCCTGGAGGATGAAAGAACATCCAAGGTTTTGTATGGAGCGGTGTAAGCCTCAGGGGTGATGTCCTCAATAGTTTGGTTATGATGGACAAAGAAAAACAAAAAGAGGCCACATAGTGTAATCCCGTATGGAAAATGTATGACTAATTTATTATAAAAGGAAATACACTCACATGTAAATAGGTTAAAAACAGCGCTGTACAGATAAAAAATGGCGGCAGTGGGGTCCTACCCGACGCGTTTCGTCTCCTTGGACATCGTCGTTTGCCCCAGCATTTTGAACCGGATGTTGTGCAATATGAAGTCATATACATATTGAGAACCACTATCAATTTGCAAGATACATCCCTTGTGGACTTTTTGTATTTTTCCATTTTTTCTTTTTCATATGTGAGATTTGTGCATCTGAGGAATCTATTGCTCTTTACATTATACCACACATGGTTCTTTTCACATTAGCGCTACATTATTTTTGTTATTTTGTTTTTGCTTACATCCTACTAGCTGTGTTAGCTGCTTGTGGTTTGGGTAGCGCAGAATTATTTGTTGCATTTTACATGCAAATTGTACCCCTAAAAACCAGGGATGGAAGACAACAGTGATCACACTAACATAAATTTTAAAGGAATGCTTCTTTTTCTATGGAAAAAAGGGAATAATCGCTCATTAGTCAAAGAAATTTTCTGTTTGTACATGGAAATTTTGCCCCTGTATTAACCATTATAATGACATATTATCACAAATGATGCTTAGCACCTAGCCACTGGTTGTACATACATATGTGGCAGCACAGCAGTGGGCTTTAGGGCTTTTCTGGCACATACTGTATATGCGCACAGCTAGTGCCTTTGTTCCGTGCTGAGAGCATGCTTACTCGGTGTTCCCAGCCCTGTGACTGAGCTGTCACCGATAGCTCATGGTGACTGTTTACAATGAAGAGCTCATAGGACAGGCTTGCCGAGCAGCCAATTACATGATCAGGAGCCCACCTACTGGCCTCCAGCATTAGAAACCCTTAAGGCTTGGTTCACACGAGTGCGGCTGTTTGTGGGTGCGGGGATCACACCTGTTCCCACACCCACAACTATACCCAGCCAAATGCACTGCTCTTTTACAAATGCACAGGGCTGCCATTCATTCCTAATGACACCCTCACATATCTAAACATGCAGTGTGTTTGTAGGTGCAAAAGCAAAAAAAAAAAGCAAAAGTTGCTCATCCTCATCTCATCTCCTAGGGGGAGGTGTTCTGTAGTCCACAGAGGAGAACTTGGGCAGGGCTAATAAAAATCCTTTGGATTTCAATGCAACAGAAGCAATTTGTCAGCTCAAACAGGAAGTTACTGTATGCACTCACCGGACTTTTGCCAGGGAAGTATTTTTCTGTCCTTGCAGTGTTTTATTGGAGTGAAACACAGGGAGGTATACGCACATATTGCAGAGATGTACTGAATACTTTTTTTTTTTATTATCTTCAGATGTACACTTCCAGCAAAGCAAACAGTGAGACTGAACAAAAACGTATGCCACAGGACACATATACTTCAAAATCTCATTTTGAGTGGATAAGAGTCCCTTGAAAACGTCCTGTTTTTTTTTTTTTTTTTTTGTATAATCTTGTTTTAGGACAAAATGACATGTTATAGCAAACATTTTCAGACAGTCAAGGACTGAACCTAAATAAGCATGTATCAAAAAGATAAAAAAGGTACATACAAACAAGCAGGGGAATAACGTAAAGGGGAAGGAGAACAATGCTTGTCACGTTTTTAAGCAATAATATACTGTAGGGTTTTTACTCATGGGGGGTTAGGGACATTTCTATGGCAGTGACATTCATGGATAACATCCTAAAAATACATAAGGATATATATAGGGGCTGTGGCAAGCCCTACAGCCAGCACTGAGCCTGCCCATGTTGCGGAAAATTCTAGAAAGGATATAGGGGCATCCTGTCAGCAGTGACAACGGGAAACGGGGGCCAAATTAGCCTCCAGCTAACCTCTTCCACTCCACCCGAGTCAGGAGTGCCTGTGGCTAACATCTGGTGCTGAAAGGGAAAAGCGATACCATCCCTTGGTAGGGAGGCCTCCCCTCCAGTGGCAAGGCACTAGAGCCATATATCCAGCTATTGCAATGTGAGTGAGGTGGAAATCGAAACTCACATAACAAGGAGTATTTACACTGTTCTAATGACTAAAGAGGGGAAGAGACAAGAGAAGAGGAGAAATTATAGAAAAGAGGAGACCGGAACATACCTGTACTCTTATTTGGAATCTCCAGATCTGTATCGAGCGAGCCGCACCGAGGCTGGACAATCTCCTGTGGAAATGGGGAAGGCTATATTGCAACAAGAGGGTGTATCTCTACCCCCTAAGTGCCTATTTGCGGGCGGGTTCTAGGGGATGGTTCTGTCAGCTCCAGCAGTGCTAAGTCTAGACTAGAGGATATGTGTCCTGGGTCGGAAGCATAGTCCATCCAGGGTGCCCATATACTATTGAAGCGTTCACGAGAACCCCTACAGGTCGCTATCCAGTCCTCTGCCTCCCGAATGCCATTCACCCTGCCAATCTACTCCTCCCATGTAGGGATTCGTGGTTGCTTCCAATAAATTGGGAGCAAGCGTCTGGCCGCATTCAGCAAATGGGGTAGTGCGCTTTTCTTATATTGACTAATCGGGATCTGAGGGACATGTAGGAGCAAGTGGTCCGAGGATAGAGGGATATGCAGGCCCAGGATGTCTTTTATTTGGGATCTAATGTCCTCCCAATAAGGCTTAATCCGAGGGCAATTCCACCATATGTGTAAAATTGTGCCTCGGTGTCCACAGTCTCGCCAGCTTAGGTCTAATACAGAAGGGTAGATGCGCGCCAAGTCTGCTGGCACCCTATACCAGCGGGACAGAACTTTATAGTTCGTTTCTTGTGTTTTAGAATCGATAGAGCTTGAATGAGTGAGCTGGTATAGGTGAGCCCACTGAGTTGTTGTAAATTCAAGCCCTAGGCCTCTCTCTCATGCCCGCGTGTATGTAGGTTTAGAGCCATATGTAGTGAAACCTAGCAGACGGTACAGTTCCGAGACCATGTGGAGTATCGGGTTATCCTCCACAAAGAGGCGTTCGAAGGCGTGAGAGAGGAAATGTCTCTTATAGAGTAGTCATGGATCTCAACAAAAATTGTGAACCTGTCTGTACGCCCAAAAATCCACCTGGGAACCGCTATGTCTGGCCTGTAGGGTCTGTAAGGTTTCAAAACTCAGTAGCTTACCATTCCTCATGAGTTTACCACAACTGACATTGCCATCATCCAGCCAGGGGCCAAAAAAGGCCGGTTGTTCGCCAGGAGGGAACCACAGGAATCCACCCAATGGAGCCAGCGGGGACACAGGGAGGGCCAGGTTCAGGATTGGGTTGATTCGGTCCCAGACTGAAAGAGCGTGGGCCGTCAGTGGAGAAGTGGTGTCAGACAGCCCCCTGTGTTCCCGGTACAACCACGGTGCGTATGTTAGAATCCTCCCTGCCAAACACTTCTCCAGGGAAACCCATTGCTTGGAGCATGAGCATGGAAACGCCAATTGAGGATCCTTTTTTATGTCCGGGACTCCCAATCCACCTGCCTGATTCAGGCGACTCAGCACTCTCAAAGCTATTCTGAGTTTCCGTGCATTCCACACAAACCCAGACAGCATACCAGACATTCAGGTAAAGAAGTCTCTGGGCAGGGGTACCGGTATCATCTGCAGGAAGAAAAGTATGCGCTGCGCGCAGAATGTTCATTTTTATGAAATTTACTCGACCTAGCCATGTGAAGGTGGTCTTAGTCCATTGTGAAAGGTCTCTCTTGACTGCGTCAAGCAGGGGGCGGGGGGTAGTTGGCAGCATATAGGGTATCAAAATGATCCATTAGATGTATGCCCAAATACCGAAAGGAGAACCTGGCCCAGGTAAAAGGGAAAGCAGCCTGCAAGCTACTTGCCAAGGAGGGGGTCAATTGAAAGGGCAAGATTTCCGATTTTGAGAAATTAATCTTGGAATTGGAAAGCAGTCCAAAATGCTTACGTTCTCTCATCAGGTTTGGCAACGAGATCTGAAAGGTCGAATAGCACATCATCAGTGTATGCTGATAGCTTATGCTCAGTATTGCCATCCTTCAGACCTTTTATATCTGCATTCGCTCTTACATCACGTAGTAAAGGCTCTAGTACCAAGCCGAAAAGGAGGGGTGAAAGGGGACACCCCTGTCTCGTGCCATTCCTGATTGGGAATCGGGAGGAGAGCACCCCATTTACCTGTGCGCTAGGAGTGGAATATAGGGCCATAATTGATGTCAACATACTTGATCCTAACCCCTGAGCCTCTAACACCGCTCGCAGGTATGACCAATCAACTCGGTTTAAATCCTTTTCTGCATCCGTTGATAAAATTATATAAGGCTTAGGGTCGGGATGGGCGCGATCCTACGCAGTGAGCTTGTGGCAGGAGTGCGTGCGCGCCGCCAGCGGCGTGCACGCGATGGCATGGCAGTAAATTCAAAGGGACGTACAGGAACATCCATTTGCACAGCTGTGCCATTCTGCCGACGTATAAGTACATGCGGCGGTCGGCAAGCGGTTAAGCGTGAACTTATGTAGCTTACAAATTATGTCTGGTGGTGGGATTGTCCACATCTTGAGATGGAGATCTGAGTGCTCTATGCGGACGATCGATCTCGGTGGGAGCAGAGGCTGGTAGCTCCAGTATTTCCCTAAAGATATCCACCAGAGTGGGGATAATGTCTCTGGAAGTTGTGGCTTCCAGCAGGCCCCCGGATTCTGACATCACATCATCCAACTGACACAGTAAGGTATCAATTTGCTGATCCTGCATGAGGCATTTAGACTGTAGCATAGCAATAACAGGGAGAGCTTCCTCAATTCTCTCCTCTAAAGATTCCATTCTGGCACCCAGATGTGAGGTATCAGCCTTTAGCTGTGCAATGTCCTCTGTAAAGGCTTTCTCTACCCTGCTAGTGAAGTGCTCCAGGTCCTCTCTGGTGGGGAGGGACAAGCAATGACGCCTGATGTCCTCATACCCAAGGAAGTCAGAGCCTCTATCTAGAGAGACAGGGGAGGCAGGGGGGGCTGATTCACTCACGGACCCTAGGGAGGGAACCTGTGGTTCTCTGGAGCTGAGCTGCGGCGTGCTGGGAGGATTTTGCGGCCTTCTGGGCCTTCCCGGTCGGCGCCATCTTGGAAGCCTCGCGGCCTTGCCCGCGAGTCCCGGGAAGTATGAATTTAGCTGTCCCTGCCGCAAGCGATCGGTCCATGACGGCTGGGAAGAAAGTCGCTGTCTCTGGGACATTGGAGGAGCTGTTGGAGGTAAGAATCTGGAGCTGTGCTGTATGTGGCGGTGGTACACTTTGAGATCAATTCACAAAACTTAGAATCGGAAAACACATATATGGGAGTCCCGGTGGCTGCACAACCCAAAAGCATACAGAAAAATAGAAAGATTTCCCCAGGGGGGTTTTCAGGCAGCAAAAGAATGATTATATATAATCATTCTTTGCTGCCTGAATTCACAAAACTTTAGCACAAGGATAATGCCTTTTTTTAGCCGTTTTATTTTGCAATTATTGAATCTTACTGAAGTCTAATGAGTGGACCTGATAGGACAAATGGCCTACAGGTAGGGTTGCCACCTCATCCCTTTAAACCCGAACACATATTAATTACACAGGTTCTGTGGCTGATTAAGGTGGTAATTAAACTCACTTGGTGCCTTATCTGCATTTAATTAGCCTTAGAACCTGTGTAATTCAAAGGTGTTCAGGTTTAAAGGGATGAGGTGGCAACTCTACCTACAGGTATGGTAATTACTTTAATCAACATTTTTAAAGCTCCACACTTTGCATAGGCCCCTTGACTGTATAGATAATTTTCTTGAAAAGGTGAACTTAGAATTTAACAGCTCAAAGATTGCAACTGACATCAGCCTAAATAAATAAAGCCATAGGAACCTAATGCAAAATAATCTGCTGATTTCTCAACAGTTCTCCTTTTTGGTGAACATATCTGATTTTCATATTATCTTTTCCAGATTAAAGTGATATTTCTGGCCGTTCTTACTTACTCATGCAGGTATTTCCCTTGTCCATCTGGCTTCTTGTATGCTTCTACCATAAGTCTAATATATGGCCTTGTTTGCTTTGCTTGATGTCAGCTTGGTGGAAATTACTGAGTTTTTGCAGAGCTATGATTGAAAGTGCTACCGGCAGCCCATTATTTTTCAGTTTCTAGATTCCATGCACATTCCATTTTGTCATGAGATGTCTGGCAGAATGTAAACATTGTTTAAAACAGGCAAAGTCTTTTTGGAGGTAATGGTCCTGTTTACCAGTTATTAGATCAGATATCATTCTCAGGTAGGGCAGTTGAATAGGAAGATTAATTGTAAGGTTAACTGCACAGTTTTTAACAGATGGTAACTAAATAGTCCAACAAACATCTCAACATAAAGTATAGCTAAACCCAAAGACAAAAGAATATTATAATACAGCTTTCCAGTCCTTAGATCAGGGGTCTCCAAACTTTCTACACAAAGAGCTAGTGTATTGTCCTTCAGACTTTAGAGGGGCCGGACTGTGGATAGCGAGAGTGGATATTTTGCTGGTATCAGTGGGAGTAAGCATCACCACATTTGGTATTAGTTGGAGGAATAGTGCTCCATCGTTGGTATCTTTGGGAGGAATAGCTCCCCATTGTTGGTGTCAATGGGAGAAATGGTGCCCCATTGTTGATGTCAGTTGACAGAATAGCGTGTCAGTGCCCCAAAGGGCCTGATAAAGACAAGTAAAGGGCCGTAACTGGCCCCCGGGCCACAGTTTGGAGACCACTGTCTTAGATGAAGAGACTGCATTAGGTTACTTTTTGACAGGCTTTTTCCAATTTATTTTCACTTAAAGAATATCTAAACCTAAAGTAAACCCCAAATATTTATTGCAGTTTACCAATTCTTAAATGTGGTAGCTGCATTAGTGTTCTCCACTCTAAGGATGAACAATGGAGACACCTTTTGACAGCAGCATTTTCAGCCTGCTGAGGGGGTAGTGTTAGATGCATTTCATTAACAAGTTAAAGTTTTACTCCAGCTAACGCTTTTTAAGGTGTTACAGCAACAGATTTTTTTCCTTTTGGGATAAAGGTTTTACATAAATAAATAAAAGATGACCATTTGTAAGCACACCTGTCAGTGCTAAATGGTTTGTTTCAGCCCACCAAATGCCACTTTTTGCTGGTCTGCTTGGTCTGTGAAAGGGAATTGAAAAATAACAGATTTACTGGCTGGATCACCAGGTGAAAATAAAGAAAGAAATTCTGCAAACAACACACTTCTGTCCCTTGATGACTATGCTTACTCCCGCACTGTATCTATGGAGGGAGACATGGTTGTCACTAAGTTGAACTTCAAACATGTCTTCTTTTCTGCTCCATTACATTACAGAAGATTAGTCATTTACAGAAGGAAGATAACATTGTTAGTGCTTTCTTTTCCGCTTACAGGAAGTGACAAGGATACTGCATTTTAGCTAAATTTTCTGTACTTGTTGAAATTTTTTAATTAAAAAGAATGCAGTCACCACATCTAATAACTGATCATCTGAAATATATTACATGTTTGGTTTTATGTTTAAAAACATTCTAACTTTAAAGAGGAGCTCCATCCCCCCACCAAAAAAATAATAATAATAACAAATACTGTAGCTGCTGACTTTTAATATTAGGACCCTTACCAATACAGGGATCCCGCGATGTCGACACCCTAGCCGATTTTTCAATTGGCTCTGGGGTCCTGCCGTCGCCATTCGTTGTAAGGGAAACTGGCAGTGAAGCCTTGCGGATTCACATCTGGTTCCTTACTGTGCATGTGCAAAGCACGCTGCTCTTTGTGAAGGAGGGAAGGAGGAGGGGGCTGAACTTCCAAGGGACCTTGCCGCGGTGGTCTCCAGGAAGTGTCTTTGACAGGTACCTGCTCTCCCTCCCCCTGAAAGGTGCCAAATGTGGCAGCGGAGGGGGGGAAGGAGGCAAACAAGTGGAGATTCCCCTTTTGGGTGGAGCTCCACTTTAATCACTTCTATATATACAGAAGTAAATGTTGATTTATAGTAAAGGCTTGGCTGCTCACATTGTCCCTTTTTCTTTCCCTTATCTCTTTTTCCTAACTCTTCTATATTTCTCTTATCTTTCCGGTTTAAACAAACCCTGTTGGGCCCAAGCAAGTTAATTCTGAATTTGACGAAACTGAAAACAAAGTAGTTATATAAGTATTTGAATAGTTCATGTTACAAGATAAGAGATATTAAACTAAGTGAAGAGGTGTGCCAACAATCTCCTTACCCCTGACAGCACAATTAATGTACCATTATTGCAAGTACAAACGTATGCTTTTATTGTTGTCTTTATGTTTCTCTTCTTTCCTTGACTGTTTCTCAATTTACTTGGCTAAAGTCTCGTACACACCACTAGGTCCAGTGGGCTGACTGACAAAAAACTGACAGCTCAGATTGGAGCCACTGTACTAACCATCCGATGTTAGTACAGCGATCTTCCCTGCTGTGCTATTGTGCTCTGACAGGGGGACGGCCGCCCTGCCAGAACACTTGGAGCGCTGACCGGGAGTCGGTTGCCAGACCTTTTTCGGTCATAAGGCTTCGACAGAAGCCGGCTGACATTTGTCCCGTGTGTACTAGGCTTAGGGGTTGATACCCATAAAGATTTTTTAACACTTCTTCCCCGGCGATTTGAAAAGAATGCACACCTTTAGCCATGTAAATCAAGGAATAATACCTATGCATACTTTCTGGTCCCCAAAATGGGATTATGTAACTAGGACAGGGCAATTCCAAAACTTTCACACCTCCCATCCTGTTCTTGGACAATCAACATCTACCCATTCCATGATGATTGTTAAGGTGTCTGTGCTACCTGTGTGGGGGTACCTTCCACACTCGTTAGTAGAGATGATCTGGGTTCAGATCCAAACACAGTCTCAGTTGGAACCCAAGGGAAGCATCATATGATCGCATCTCCACCAGTCAGGGAAAATCGCATTTTTAGTGTGTTTTTTGAGTCGCATTTCCTTTTTTTCGAAGGTGCAAAACGCACCGGAAATGAAGCAAAAACATGGCAAAGATGTGGCAGAAAAACATGTTTTTTTACCACGTTTTTGCAAAGGAGCAGTGTGAAAGCAGCCTTACCTTGAATTTAGCATAAAACTAAAAACACTAAACTAAAAACAAGGCATATCCAAAACTTCCTGTGTTCTGACATCTGTTCAAAAAAATCTACTAGTACTTATTTTACCAGATTTGTGTTGTCGTTAATTTTTGAGGGGAATTCCAATATTGATATACATCAATATAAAATATTTGAAATTATTAAAAAATCAATTTTGATGCTAAGCCTGCACCTGAAAAGAGAGTAAGCAGAGCGCATTCTTTCAGGTGTCATTTTTACACATGTATCAAGCATCAGGTGTTTGTTTCCTCTGGCTTGGGGAGGAGAGCAGTTCTATAAATGGAGAGGAATTCTTCAGGTTTAAAAACACAAACAAAAATGTGCATTAAAAATTGTAGTAATATGTCCAAAAAATGATATAACATATACACAGATCAGCCATAACAGTATGACCACCCACCATAACCCATCAAGGCCTCAGCTCCAATAGACCTCTGAAGGTATGCTGTGCTATCTGGCACCAGTAGCAGATATTTTAAGTCCTGTAGGCTGTGAGGTAGGGCCTCCAGGGATTGGACTTATTTTTCCAGCACATCCCACAGATGCTCGATTGGATTGAGGTCTGGAGAATTTAAGGTCAAAGTCAAAACCTCAAACTCCTTGGTGCATTCTTAAAACCATTCTTGCATTTATCAGACCAAGCCACCTTCTTCTATTGCTTAGTGGTCCAGTTCTGATGTTCATGTGCCCATTGTAGGCGATTTTGGTTGTGGACAAGGGTAAGCATGAGCACCCTGACTGGTCTGCTGATAAGCAGCCTCATATACAACAAACTGCAATACACTGTGTTCTGACACCCTTTTGTTGGAACCAGCATTGACCAGCAATTTGAGATACAATAGCTCATTTATTGGATCGGATTACTCAGGCCAGCCTTCGCTCTCCATGTGCATCCATGAGCCTTGTCTACCCATGACCTTGTTGCAGTTTTGCTGATTTCCTTTCTTGGACCATTTTTGGTAGGGCCTGACCACTGCAGACCAGGAAAATCCTACAACAGCTGCAGTTTTGGAGTTGCTTTGACTCCGTTGTCTAGCTATTGTAATTTGGCCCTTGTCAAAGTCGCTCAAATCCTTAAACGTGTCCATTTTTTTTGCTTTCAGCACATTAACTTCAATTTGCTTGTTAATATATCCCACCCCCTTTCAGATGCCATGTCACAAGATAATCAATGTTATTCACTTTACCTGTCAGTGGTTATGGCTGATTGGTGTATAGTGTCCATACTATCTCCATGCCAAAAACATGGTGGTGATTTTGACAATCAAGGTGAATCAATATTTGTATAATTACCTTATAATCAGTGTGATCCATATTTATGTTCAGCCTTTGGTTATAAAACATATTATTAGACTTTACTCTCATAGTATGTGTTAACTTTCAAGTATACTACTGTATATATTATATCGTTATGTGGATCTTATGAACATATATCGCTACATTGATTATATGATATTGATAATCATGGTATATTTCACTTTTTTTGTTGTTCTTTTGCATGTTAGCCCTGAAGAAGGGGAGGTTTTTCCCCAAAACGTGTTGGTTCTGTTTGATGCTCTTAACCAATTAACGCTTCAAAAAGACTTACAAGTGATAATAGTTTTTTTCTAATAGGCATTCTATTTGACACTACGACACATTACTGGAGGCATAATCGTTAAAAGGCTGTCTGTCTGTATCTATGAAATTGCTCCCTTGCTAGGTAATAGCAGTGTGATGTTGCTCCTATTGCTAGTTGGGATTCAGCAGTGTTCAGGGCCAGTGAGTGAGCGATTCTATAGAGGTAAGTGGAAGACACTTTGCTGCTGGTGATTGGTCACTAGCGGCAGAGTCACCATTTTGACATCAGCCCAAAGAAAATGCTTATAGGAGGTGAGAGCATTGTATGATCAGCTACTTCTCCTTTCACTGTCCAGTCACAGGCTGGGGGAGGGACAAGACCTGTGAGTGTAAAGCTGGGAACACATGTACTGAAATTCAGGCAGTCATTAGACCAGCTTCTGTTGAACAGTCCTGCTGGGAAATTAGCATGTGATCAGTGCATGCAGCCAATTGCTGCAGTACTGATCTGTGTATTCCAGGATGGAAGTGGAGTCCCTGCTCTCAGAATATAAGAGAACAGTGGGAGAGATCCCTTCATCTACATCTTTTGTGTTGATGTGGGGATCTGTGAGTTTTTTTGTTTTTTTCAACCTGCTATGTGTGTATGCCCTGCTTAACCCCTTCGCGACTAGGGGAAAACACATCTAAATGCCTAAGCACAATTTTGCATCTTTGACATGTGTTAGTAAAACTAAACCATACATATTATTAGAACTACTTTATGCATCCAGGTGGATTATACCTTGGTTTTTTTTAGGACAATTTGGGCTTCCATTTGGTGGTAAATAGTAATGGATATCTTCTGGGGTTTTTTTATTATCAAAGGAAAACTGTCCCAAAATAGTAAAAAAATATATCTTTTTTTACAACTAAGCTGTATATTTCTTGATACTACCATTACCTTCCACCAAAGAACAACCCAAATAAATTCTCCTGCTCCTGACGATCGCAGTGATACCAAATATGTGTATGTTAGTTGTTGTATGTACCTATAACTCCCAACTGTCCCTGATTTCGAGGGACTGTCCCTGATTTGAAGCAATGTCCCTCTGTCCCTCTTTCCCCCTCATTTGTCCCTCATTTTGGTCTGATCTATATAGATGTATATAAAATGCACTTTTTATCTATCAAAAAGTGTTTTCCAGCGCTAAACCTTTCATTCGATTTCTAAATTGCTGCATTTGTAAATTCCAAAAGCCAATATTAAGGAATAGTAGTGGTAAAAAAAGCACTTGTGGGTTTAACCAATTTTGTTTTTTAATACAATTCTCCTTTAAGGGGGCGTGGCAAGGGATGTGTCTTATCCCTGCATACTTTTGCTGATAAGTGTCCCTCATTCCCATCTCAAAAAGTTGGGAGGTATGTGTACCCGTAGTACAGCCCAGAAACAATAGTGCGCATTTTGCTTTTTTTTAATCCTACCTGAGGTGATTGTAGCCATATTAGTGCACTTGCGACAGAAACAATTGTGTACTGTCCGTGATACTTTTTTTTATTTGCACTAACATACAATTTTTTTTAGGGCAAGCTTTCTTCAAGGTCCCAGCAGTACTAATTCATAAAAGTTTTTGCAGAATGTTAAAAAAAAAATACACAATCTCTGAGGGAAAGGAAAAAAAAAAAAAAGGAAAAACAAACATAAAACAAATGTACATGGCAATGGTAATAAAACTAGCACACTTATCCTACCTAAAACACACTGACATTAACTGATAGTAATTTAGAAAAAAAAACCTGGCCTTGATCTTTGACCGTGACCTTGACCCAAACACTAACCCTGGCACTATTTTTTTGTATTTTATTTGTTGTATTTTATTAATTTATTTGATTTTTTCTACACGCATTTTTTTTTCTCTGCAAGTAGAAAGAAAACACAAGGGCTGGCTTCACAGTGAATGATTACTGTGATCGCCAATCAAAGGCTTTCGATTGTTAGTTTGGGGCCTGGGGCTGCGGCAGGCTCCCAGCACAAAGGGAGATACGCAAATATGCAGCCCCACGGAAAAAAAGCCCAGTCTAGTGGGGCCGCGTATTTTTGTTAGGTTGGCATAAAGGGGTAGCAGAGAAAATACAGGTCTCCTGTCCTATCACACAGGGCTGTGTTGTGTGGCAGAGCTGTCTAGATCTCAGGACTGTATGGACAGAAATAAAAATCCTTTGGTAGCTAAAACAACTCTTCTATGTATATTATCTGTGTATTTAGCTATTTGCCCGGAGTTCCAATTTACACTTCCTGAAGCTTTTCTACAGATGACTGTACATGTGTGTAGGAGTGTATGGTGTACAGTAAAGAAGAGCAACTCAGCGTGGTGTTCTGTGTACTTTGGCAATGAACGATGCCCGGGTCAGGGTGTTTGTGTATATTTTCAGTGGGGGGGAATCCTTTGTATATTTTCTCAGCAAATATCTCCTCCATCTAGATTTAACTAGGCAGCACTCAGCCCTGGATTCATCTCATACTGTACATTCTCAGGATCTGATCACTAATACCTTTATCATAAATATAACAGCTATACTAATGGAGTAAACATTTTCACCATTATCAATGTAGATTTGTAGAGAGATAATTGTCTAGGTCACAATTCAGAAAACCTGAAGTGTATTTCCACTCTTATGGTCAAATTTGAGAAAACCCAGCTATATACAGCCGGTATAGAAAAGAATCACCCCCCTTTCAAAAAAAATAATCACAGTTTTTTGCTTTGCAGCCTGGAATGAAGACAGACACAGTTTTTGTTTTATCCAGCTGTATTTACTAGTGAAACGTATAACATCAAAGCAAAAGACATAACACCAACATGTCAGGAAAAAAAACAGAATCACTGAGTTGGAAAAGGGATCACCCCCTTATGCTTTAATTACAGCCTTTAGTCTGTTGGGATATGTCTCTACTAACTTTGCACATCTAGACTTTGCAAAATTTGCCCACTCTTCTTTGCAGAACTGCTCAAGTTCAGTTAAATTTGATCGTGACCGTTTGTGGACTGCAGTCTTCAAGTCATTCCACAGATTTTCAATGGAGGTTTAGGTCTGGACTCTAACTAAGCCACGCAAGGACATTAACCTCTTTCTTCTCCAACCACTGTGTGATCCTTTTTGCTGTGTGCTTTGGGTCCTACATGACAACCTTCCCATTGACAACTTTCTGGCAGAGAGTAGCAGATTTTCCTTAAGAATTTGACAGTATTTTGCCCCATCATTTTTCTTCTATCCTGATAAGTGCTCCAGTCCCTGCTGCAGAGCAACACCCCCATAACAGGATATTACCACCTCCATGCTTTACTGTAGGAATGGTATTATTTGGATGGTGAGCTGTATTGGATTTCCGCCATACATATCGTTGGGTGTTGAGGCCAAATAATTTAAGTTTAGTCTCATCCGACCATAATGCCTTTTTCCATGTGGCCTCAGAATCTTCAAGGTGCATTAAAGGTGTGATTATTTTAAAGAGGGGTGATTCCTTTCTATACCTACTGTATTTATAGTATGTGTTCTCATTCACACAGCATACCTAAAAATGAAAAAATATATATTTCTTACCTTTTAGATGATGTCAAGGCTGATTCTAAGGCAGGCCATATGTTATACATCTTTTTTCATTCAGCCAGCGGTTTGAATGAAAAAACAATGTGCCAATTCCCCCATCTTTTTAATATGGATGGGGGAATCACTCCCCATGTGTTAATGTGTTCTCACAGTTGGGAGCCTTCCCTGCCATCAGAACGCAACAATCAGTGTTACCAGCTATAGCTGACCTCACTAATCATTTTGAAAAAAAATGACAGAGTGTTTTTTCAGAAGTCGATCAATAGATTGAATTCTGTACAACCAGGGTGCCCAGACATGGATCGAAATTCAGCCTGCCCATGCTGAACCTGCCAAATTTTGATCCTTGTATCCCATGGCTTTAGAA
This sequence comes from Lithobates septentrionalis, assembly GCA_037952835.1. Taxonomy (NCBI): domain Eukaryota; kingdom Metazoa; phylum Chordata; class Amphibia; order Anura; family Ranidae; genus Lithobates; species Lithobates septentrionalis. Next base: position 216,386 of record JBBDGP010001611.1, on the reverse strand, counting down.
CAGGGGTCCTCAAACTTTTTAGACAGGGGGCCAGTTCACGGTCCCTCAGACTGTTGGGGGGCCGCACTATAGTTTAAAAAAAATATGAACTAATTCCTATGCACACATCTTATTTGTAGTGCAAAAAAAAAATTAAGAACAATTGTAATCAATATAAACTTATCAGTATTTACAGACTCCCCTCATTACAGAACCAATCACATACTTCCCCCATCACAGATCCCCCCACATCAGTCCCCCACCATAGCACAGAGTCCCCCACATCAGTCCCCCACCATAGCACAGAGTCCCCCACATCAGTCCCCCACCATAGCACAGAGTCCCCCACATCAGTCCCCCACCATAGCACAGAGTCCCCCACATCAGTCCCCCACCATAGCACAGAGTCCCCCACATCAGTCCCCCACCATAGCACAGAGTCCCCCACATCAGTCCCCCACCATAGCACAGAGTCCCCCACATCAGTCCCCCACATCAGTCCCCCACATCACAGATCCCCCACATCACAGATCCCCACCATAGCACAGAGTCCCCCACATCACAGACCCCCACCATAGCACAGAGTCCCCCACATCAGTCCCCCACCATAGCACAGAGTCCCCCACATCACAGATCCCCACCATAGCACAGAGTCCCCCACATCAGTCCCCCACCATAGCACAGAGTCCCCCACATCACAGATCCCCACCATAGCACAGAGTCCCCCACATCACAGATCCCCACCATAGCACAGAGTCCCCCACATCAGTCCCCCACATCAGTCCCCCACCATAGCACAGAGTCCCCCACCATAGCACAGAGTCCCCCACCATAGCACAGAGTCCCCCACATCACAGATCCCCACCATAACACAGAGTCCCCCACATCACAGATCCCCACCATAGCACAGAGTCCCCCACATCACAGATCCCCACCATAGCACAGAGTCCCCCCGTGTGTCACAGATCCCCACCATAGCACAGATCCCCACCATAGCACAGAGTCCCCCACATCACAGATCCCCACCATAGCACAGACTCCCCCCTGTGTGTCACAGATCCCCACCATAGCACAGATCCCCACCATAGCACAGAGTCCCCCACATCACAGATCCCCACCATAGCACAGACTCCCCCCTGTGTGTCACAGATCCCCACCATAGCACAGATCCCCACCATAGCACAGATCCCCACCATAGCACAGATCCCCACCATAGCACAGACTCCCCCCGCCGCCCTTACACTTACCTGTATCACGCAGGACACGAGGCATGGTAGGTCCGGACGGAGGGCGGGACTTTGGAAGTGAGGGGCAGGTGATTGGTTCCTGGGACCGCTCTGATGCCTAGTAACCAATCACCTGCTTCTTAGCACAGAAGGTCCTTTGCCCGGCCTGTCATGTTTCCCGTCCTGTGTGATGGAGGGAGCAGAGGGCAGGGGCAGTGCTGCAATTTTAAAGGGGCAGTCCGCGGGCCGGATCAAAAACGCTGGAGGGCCGGATTCGGCCCGCGGGCCGTAGTTTGAGGACCCCTGCTTTAGAACTTCTGGACAGTCCCAACTGTCTTTGTCATGTTGCAGCTCACCAAAGACATAGGAAATGCTACAAGAGATGGTCATAGACTGCAGACAGTTGTTGGAGACTGGGGACATGCTTCAGGAGACAGCCTGGAGAAACATAACATGGGACTGCTAGAGATCACTGCTATACAGCTTTTTTACAAATCAGTACTCCCACATTTGTGTTACCTACAACCCTCTTAAATTTACATGTGCCACATTTTAATATATTTAAAAAAAAAGAATTCTTAGCAAGATCCATTAAAAAAGATCTGAGTGTAAAAATATATAAAGAGAAAAGTCTGGACAGCACAGAACATGGTGTAGAAGAAATATATAAAGGCAGGAAATACATGATTCATTTTCTTTCGTTCAACATTGATCGAGAATTTTCCAACAGGTTGGTTATACAGAAGTCATTCAAGGGATCAACTTTTGTACAACTAGCCTGCCCATGGATTGAAATTCAACCGGCCCCTGCTGAGTTGGCAAAATTTCAATCAATTTATGGCCAGCTTAAGGCCCCTTTCATATAAGGGGTCCGATCAGGTCCGCCTGTCCATTTTTTAGGTGGACCTGAACCATTCTCCTCTATGGGTAGTCAGATGTAAATGAACCTGTTTACACCCAGCTACCTCTGATCCAAGCTGGCAAAAACAAATGGCAGGGGATCCATTCCCCTCCTTCTGGTCAGATAGTTCGGAGGGCAGTCAGGTGTAAATGGAAAGCCAGTCCGTTTACATCCGACTACCCATAGAGCAGAGCAGCCTGTGTCCGTGTCCGCTCTGCATAAGCAGAGCAGACACGGAACTCTGTCATCAAAGCACTCTGCTAAGCTCAGCAGGGGATCAGCGGACAGATCCCCTGCTGAGCAAAACCGGACCCGGCCCATGTGAAAGTGGCCTAAGAGAGTCTAAAATATTTTTTTCCTTTACATGCATGAGCATAGGTGTGCACAGCCTATTGCATTAGGGTGTGCACCTCATAGCTCAAACACATATGTGTGTGCATGTGTATATATACTGATGGTGTCAGTAGAGCAATGGATGGTGTCAGTAAGGCAGTGGATGGTGTCAGTAGTTTTTATTTCTATTTTATTTTTTATTACTTTTTTTGCAAAACATTTTTAGGAGCCCCATTAGGAGGCTTTGGTGAAATATCAGGGGTTTAAACAGAGGAAATCTGTGCCACACAGGGTGATTAGGGTGTGCCCAGGCCACTGGGCCACAGAATGGGCACTAGGGCTCTAGAAACTAGAGTGCATGAAAATCCCAAGAGGTTAGCAGTTTCTGAGATGCTGCAACCACCAACAATGATTTCATGTTCAAAATCAATTAGATGACTCAGCTTCCCCATTGTAAAGCCTGATCCCCACCTGCATGCCTTACATGTTGACTGGCAGCTACATGATTCACTGTTTGACCATGCATTGGTAAGGAAGTATACCTAATGAATGGCCCACGCAGGCTGTTTTGAAGAAACAGTGCAAGTCAGCACTGTAGAATGTGTCAGAGAGAGGAAAGCCCAAGTTATGTCCATTCTGTTGTAGTACTGAATGTAGGGTTGCACCTGATCCCTTTAAACACAAACACATTTGAATTACACAGGTTCTGAGGCTCATTTAATGTAGATGTAGCACCCTGGTGTTTAGGCGGGGTTGTTAATAAATCAAAGATCAATTGATTCCCCTCTAATTCTAGAATTGCTGCACCCTTTCTTTTCTGTCACTAGGTGGCACTGTGGCTGGTGACATTAGAATGACCGGGGGCTTCGCAAAGTCAGAGTATGAATGGTTGGGGTGTCTCAGCAAATTGGCAGGGGTTTCTTTAGTCCCTTGGCCTGCTGGGAGAGCCTATTTATTAGGGTGGAGTCAGGTGATCAGGGTTCTCTACCACCTGGCCAGAAGCCTGAGGCCTATCCTGGGGACACCTGGCTGCTAGGCTGCCTGAGGCCTATCCAGGAGCAGGAGAAGCAGCATAGGGTTGGGACTGCAGGATTGAAGTCCAACCAAATTGAGAAGGTTTAGCTGGATGGGGAACCAGTTGTGGTTGGACGTAGAAGGGAAGCTGTCACTTGAGCAAGTACCAGAGCAGTCTTCTTACCAACTGGGGATGGTGAAGAAGTGGGAAAGCTTCAGCAAGTGCCAAGCAGGGACCCAGCAGGATAGCAGGAGTGGCGCTTGAGGAGTATACAGCGGATAGCTGTGGAAGAGCTCAGGTGATCCAGTGACGACTGGGATCTGGAAGTCTAGTGAGAGACTGGGAGCTTAGTGAGTGAAGATCTGCAGTGAGATACTGTGAGATAAGAAACGGACTGTTCTGTGTTACCAAGAGCTACGTACAACTACCTTTTATTGACTGTTGCAAGATTAGTTACCATAGGAGACAGCGGTCATACCTATACAGAAGTGTTATCCGGCTGGAGGCCTTCCACTGTATAGCTGTCTACCTTTAGATGTCTTGGAGTCTGCCAATTAGCATTGTATTTACTCAAGGGTGTCCTCTCTCCCACCATTCTGTTAAGAGACAATAAATCTCTTGTTCGCATTCAAAAAGTGACTGGCGCCCAGCATTTCTTCTTGCATCAAACCCACCATGCCTAGTAACGCACTTTACAAAGAAAGATGTCAGCTCCCCCTGACTCTGGAGGTCATCATTAGGCCTCTAGGGGTCGGGGCCCTTGCTACATAGGTAAGGCACCAAGCGAGTTTATTTACCACCTTAATCAGCCACAGAACCTGTGTAATTAATTTGTGTTCGGTTTAAAAGGGATGAGCTGGCAACCCTAACCGAATGACGGGCATTGATTTACCAAATGTTTAATTGTTATCTAGCTTACTGAATAACAATTCAATGATGTGCAAACAAAAATCCTGTTTTGTTTATTTCCTTTACACGTTTGTGTAAAATGAATCCCCTTTCAGGATCATTTTATTACAGCTTGCCTCAGATTCTCGACACGGTCACCTTGCTGAAGTAAGGTGTTTCTCAGTCCCTAAGAAGCTTTTTTCAAGAAGTTGTACTCTTGGCGTGAGCTGGTAACAGAGGGAACCTGAGCGTCCTGGTACAGCTGTAACACATGACTGCCCCTAATGTAATCCCCTCCCAAACCCAAATCCTCTCTCAAGACTGTAGAAACAAGTGGCAGCAGCAGTAGCACGCCCCTATGGAGGGGGCCCGGGCTTCCAGCCTAGCCAGGAGGACAGAGCTCGGAGCAGGTGCGGAGAGAGGTCACAATCTGATGCGCAGGCCAGGATGCTTTGGATCAGAGCAGGTAACGGGGGTCAACAGCCTTACGGGCAAGAGCATTTATGGAATTGTTTGTTTCCTTTGATCAATGTGTGATGTTTAATAAGGCAATATTTCATAAGCTATTACCCTGGACACGGCATGAATTGGAAAAGAGCAAGGAGTCAGCAAAGCTTCATTTAGAAAACAATTTAGTGGCATTAAAACACTGTGTGGCTGATTTTCTAAAACTGAAGAGTGCAAAATCTGGTGCAGCTGTGCATGGTAGCCAATCAGCTTCTAACTTCAGGTGGCTCAATTAACCTTTGACAAAACAAAAACTGCAAGCTGCAAAACTAGGTTTTGTACCCTCCAGTTTTAGTAAATCAGCCCAATATCCTAGTATAATTGGGGAAAGTTTTGTGAAGCTAAGATGCCATTGGTGTTTTTATGCATGTAATATAATATATTTAAATATATTAGATCTTGTTTATTATGTCTTGTGAACTGTTTTTGGAGTAGGATGTACACTTATTACTATTATTGCATAAAGGCATTTGTAGGAGGTCAAATCATCGTTGACCTGACGGAGCTGGACATTAGGTAAAGCTTCTTGCAGTCTCACTCCCAGCTGGAATTCTGCTAGCAATAACAAAGATAGGTTTTGCTCATCAAGACTATTTAAAGGATTTAGGGACTGCAAGGACGTTATTTTTAAGGTATTTAACGAATTATTATTTAGACATTGATTCGTTATGGTTTTCCTAACAGAGGACAAGGCGAGAATGTGTCCTTTTCTAGGCTGTACTAAAAGCTGTCTCTCTTTCCCATTTCAGAAAGTTGGAAGTTATGCAATATCCCAAGAGCCCCATCCTAACCACACACACAATTACCCACTCCCCTTTGTTTCCCGTTGGCGTGAGTCAGTAAACAGAAGATTGACATGCCTTTGGATTGTTCAGATTCTAGCTAGGGTTGTCACACATAGCCTGTAACGACGCGTACACACGACGGGACTTTCCGTCAGAATAGACTACGACGGTCTTTCCGACAGAGTTCCGCTGAAACCGACTTGCCTACACGCGATCACACCAAAGTCCGATTGTTTGGAACGCAATGACGTACGACGAGACTAGGAAAAGGAAGCTCAATAGCCAGTAGCCAATAGCTGCCCTTGCATCGTTTTCAGTCCGTCTGAATAGCATACAGACGTGCGGTTTTCCCGATTGGAACTGATTCCGCCGGAAAGATTTGAAACATGTTCTATTTCTAGGTCCGTCAGAATTTTAGAAAGAAAAAGTCAGATGAAGCCCACACACGATCAGAATGTCCGACGGAATGATTCCGTCGGACCTTTTCTGCCGGAAAGTTCGGTCGTATGTACACGGCGTTAGACGTTTGCATTTAGGTAGAATTACATCAACCAAAAATCCGGGGCTTGACAACCTTTGCAGCAGATTAAGATAGGGTTTCAAGCATAGAAGCACACCAGCTGTGGAACATTATGGAGTATGATAATAAAGCGGTGAATCTGACATTCACTGCAGGTAAATCTTCCAGGTGCATGTGTTTTAAAACTCGTACACACGATCGGATTTTCCGCAGACAAAGTGTCAGACTTTTGTCCGAAGGGCGTTGGCCAGGAACTTATCTTGCATACAAACGGCACACAATTGTTGGCCAACAAACACGAACGTAGTGAAGTACTACGTGATTTTTCATCTCTTTAGCGCCACCCTTTGGGCACCTTCTGCTAATGTTGTTTGGTGAGCATTGATTCCGAGCATGCGTGTTTGTAGTTTGGAGTGGACTTTTGTCCGACGGACTTGTGTACACACGCTCGGAAAATCTGACAACAGACATTTGTCCGCGGAAAAGTTATAAACCTGCCATCCAACATTTGTCCACAGAAAGTTGGCCAACAATTGTCTGATGGAGCGTACAAACAGTCGGATTTTCCGCCAACGGCCTGTCATCACACAATTCCCGTCGGAAAATCCGATCTTGTGTACAAGGCTTTACATTGCAGTGACTAATTCACCACCAGTAAATGTTTCGTGAAAGTTACATTCACTGCTTTTTAAAATGTCCTTATGTGTGGAAATAGTCATTCCTATCTGTTGGTCTCTGTTTAAAACAGAGACACCATTGATGTAGTTGTGTATTCCTTTACAATATTTAAAGTTGATCTAAACCATTTTTTATTTTATTTTAGAAATTATGAAAATATTAGAACCTTTCTCAGGTTTTTATTGCTGCCTGTGCTGATGGGAAGTTTCATCTTCTGTGTTTGTCCTGTTGTTGACTATTATATACAAGGATTAAAATGTTCCCAATGGGATGCAGAAAAAAAAATGAGAAGGTTTTTTAATCATTTCTATCCAAAAGCAAAAAAAAGTTTTGCTTTTAGCCATTTAAAAGTATTTGTCCATGCGACAAACCTGAATACGTCTTGATAGTAGCCTCATTCATGCCTTGTACAAAAGCACTCCACTCGTGGGAGACAAAGTGGCAGTACTAAGAACCAATTATACTTGAATTGGTCTATTCAATGCACATGTGCTGGATGGAAACATATGGACAGGAGCAGAGAGCAGAGAGAAGTGAATAGATTACTTAGATGACTTATCAGTGTGCAGCTGCTCCTTTACTGACCAATCAGGAATCTGCATTACATGAATAAAACCTTTGTACACTTACTGTATATATAAGTGCAATATAAAGAAAAATAATAGAATTGGGTGTTGAACATCCAATAGGGGAGTTCTAATTTGTGCTCCAAAATACAGATAAAAGAAAAGAAATGGTCTAGCATACCATCAATACATTACATTTTTTAATACTAATATACCCCAAATGACAAAACAAGTGTGTGTGTGTGTGTATGTATATATATATATATATATATATATATATATATATATATATATATAAAGTGGCCGCATCATGCATCAACAATGTTGTTGTTATTGAGGTAAAAAAAAGAGGGACATTTCGGAGTACAAGACCCCTTCTTTAGGAGAGAATGCGGCAACCAAACTAAAATGGCTGCAAACTCCAATTGGCTAGCCCAACGGGAGCAATAAGATTCAGGAGTCTACAGGCATGGAGGTGACACCGAGGTCTGTGGCACCCATGAGACCAACTCAGGTGGCACTCATGGAGGCATGGTGGGAGGCGGAAACAGGTTCAAATGTAATTAATTCCTGTGTGTATTCAGTCCCTGTTCCACACAGCTTTACTGGTTGTTATGGTGCAGGCAGTAGCCAACGGCACTTTGCAGCCTGGATGCCTAACTCCTAGCAAGCAATGACTGGATGACTCAGCCAACATCAGCCCCCGGCACAGTCTTGGTAACACCAGTGTCTTCTTTAAAGTGATACTAAACACACACATTCTCTTTCTGTATGTGGATAATAGCACTGTAATTATTTTAATTTAAAAAAAAAAACGACATTCAAGTACCTTTTTTCCTAATCAATATACAGCTGTCACATGACCCAGCTCTTTGCCAGCGTGTCTGCAGGGAAACAGTGGCAGGATGAGCTTGCTGCTGGTCACATGTTCCAAATTAAAAAAAAAAAAAACAGTGTTTGGGATACAGAGTAAATATAAATAATTTGAATCAATAAACTGTTTTAAATTGTCACACAAATATACTGTATATTTAAAATCAAATGTTTATTATATTTGGCAAACATATTGTGGTTGGATTTCTGCCAGTCAAAGGCTGTGTTACACGTGTCTTAGAATACCAGGGAGGTGAAGCCTCCATCAATCAAGATGTAATATCCCACCCCATTGTGTTTAGCTGGTTAGTGGGCGTGGAGGAGGAGGGAGGGAGTGGGCTGTCATTTACCCCTGTATATATGCCCACATGTGTGACTCTATAGTCACATGGGCTGCAAAGATGTAATAGGGAGGTATTGCTCAGGGTAGAAAATACACTGAAAACTGAGCATGTGCAGAGCTGCCAACCCTGCTCTGCAAAATCCCCAACTGCAGTGGGGACATAGACAGGAGGGGCAGGTAAAGAACAGCAAATTTAACCAGGAATACAGAGAACGAATCCCATAGTGACTAAGTGAGTATGAACAGCATGTAATACACCATTTTTTGATAGTTATTATTGATGTGGATTTAATGACACTTTAAAGTGGTTGTAAACCCTGTTACACCACTTGTACCTACAGGTAAATCTATAATAAGGCATACCTGTAGGTACTGTAAATATCTCCTGCACATTTTAGGAGATATTCACTATATGCGCTGCTGCCGACGTCAACGGCGCATACGCACTAAAGAAACGGCCCATTCGTGACGTTTCTTCAGTACCCGTGCCGTGACTGGCGGCAGCCGCACGGATGTGCGGGAGTGACGTCATCATGGCTCTAGCCAATCACAGCCGGCTGATGAACCAGGAAGTAACTCTGGTGAAAGATGTTGGCCGTGGGAGCGGAGTGCAGACGGCACTGCAGGGCATCGTTCTAAGGTAAGTATTTCATAATGAGCTAGTATGCATCGCATGCCTTTGCCTTGCAGGTTGTTTTTTTTTTTTTTTTTTTATCTTGCAGGTTGTTTTTTTTTTTTCGGAGATTTACAACCTCTTTAACATAGAAAGTAGTTTTATCTTGGTGGCTGTGCTGTCTTTTCGAGGTGAAGGAATCACAATGGCTGGACAGATTACAAATCGTTTGGTAGAATAATAGTGATGTGTATTTAAAATGTGTATTTAGCTTTTCTTAGCTTTTCTACTGGAAGTTGACTTTAATAATAGAAACCAAGTCTTCTAATGTACTTACAGTGGTAATCCTTTGCAACCATCTTGTCTTCCTAGTATTCATCTCAACCGTTCTAAGCACCCTTTTCTTAGTACAGTATAAGTGTTCTTATCCCTGAGAAGATAATGACACCTGGAATGACATATATTGGTAGCATTAAGGTCATTCTAAAATGGGCTGTGCATTTTTGTTCTCTCTTCTGCAGTCAAGAGAAACAGATCTTATCTAGAATCAAATCTTTTTTAGCAATAAACAAGGTATCATGGAATATCAGGTTGAACCCGAACATTACCAAGCTATTTCATCTGTCATGAACTTTAGATCATCGGCATGATCTATTATATGTTCCCTGATCCTTATCGCTTGATTGTTTAAGAGATATCAAGATTCATCATCAAAACTTTCTTTTTAATTACATACAGTATGTGTTGTATGCAATACGAACATAATGGCTACAGCAAGTTTTGGTTGAAAGCCAAGGAAGCTGCCATCTTAGCCTCTGCTTGATCTGCAGTTGCCATGGTGTTGCACATATGATCTCTTATGACACCAGTCATTTGATGACTCAACAGTTTGACCGAGAGCACAAGCAACTGTGACAGTTATCATTCCTGGCATGCTTCAATGTAACTGTTTTGGAAAACTGTTAAATCAATGAGTTTAGTTTCATAAAATCATAAATACTTGTTGCCTGGCTGTATTTCTGATCCAGTGACTTCAGTCGTTTGAGTCACAGAACCAGAGTGAAAGTGTTCAGATCAAGTTCATACACCACTCTGACTCCAGCAGCTACATACAGTTGTGCTCATAAGTTTACATACCCTGGCAGAATTTATGATTTCTTAGCCATTTTTCAGAGCATATGAATGATAACACAAAAACTTTTCTTTCACTCATGGTTAGTGTTTGGCTGAAGCCATTTATTATCAATCAACTGTGTTTACTCTTTTTAAATCATAATGGCAACAGAAACTACCCAAATGACCCTGATCAAAAGTTTACATACCCTGGTGATTTTGGCCTGATAACATGCACACAAGTTGACACAAAGGGGTTTGGATGGCTATTAAAGGTAACCATCCTTACCTTTGATCTGTTTGCTTGTAATTAGTGTGTGTGTATAAAAGGCCAATGAGTTTCTGGACTCCTGACGGACCCTTGCATCTTTCATCCAGTGCTGCACTGACCTTTCTGGATACTGAATCATGGGGAAAGCAAAAGAATTGTCAGAGGATCTGCGGGAAAAGGTAGTTGAACTGTATAAAGCAGGGAAGGGATATAAAAAGATATCCAAGCAATTGAGAATGTCAATCAGCAGTGTTCAAACTCTAATCAAGAAGTGGAAAATGAGGGGTTCTGTTGAAACCAAACCATGGTCAGGTAGACCAACTAAAATTTCAACCACAACTGCCAGGAAAATTGTTTGGGATGCAAAGAAAAACCCACAAATAACTCCAGGTGAAATACAGGACTTTATGAAAACATGTGGTGTGGCTGTTTCAAGATGCACAATAAGGAGGCACTTGAAGAAAGATGGGCTGCATGTTCGAGTCACCAGAAGAAAGCCATTACTATGCAAATGCCACAAAGTATCCCACTAACAATACGCTAAACAGCACAGAGACAAGCCTCAAACCTTCTGCCACAAAGTCATTTGAAATGATGAGACCAAAATTGAGCTTTTTGGCCACAACCATAAACCCTAGGAGAGGAGTCAACAAGGACTATGACGAAAGATATAGAGGTGGATCGCTGATGTGTTGGGGATGTGTGAGCTAAAAAGGCACAGGAAATTTGGTCAAAATTGTTGGCAAGATGAATGCAGTATGTTATCAAAAAATACTGTAGGAACATTTGCATTCATCAGCAAGGGAAGCTGCGCATGGGATGTACTTGGACATTCCAACATGACAATGATCCAAAACACAAGGCCAAGTCGACCTGTCATTGGCTACAGCAGAATAGAATGAAGGTTCTGGAGTGGCCATCTCAGTCTCCTGACCTCAATATCATTGAGCCACTCTGGGAGATCTCAAACGTGCAGTTCATGCAAGACAGCCCAAGAATTTACAGGAACTGGAGGCTTTTTGCCAAGAGGAATGGGCAGCTTTACCATCTGAGAAGATAAAGAGCCTCATCCACAAATACCACAAAAGACTTCAAGCTGTCACTGATGTTAAAGGGGGCAATACACAGTATTAACCACTTGCTTACTGGGTACTTAAACCCCCCTCCTATCCAGACCAATTTTCAGCTTTCAGCGCTGACGCACTTTGAATGACAATTGTGCGATCATACAACACTGTACCCAAATGAAATTTTTATAATTTTTTTCCCACAAATAGAGCTTTCTTTTAGTGGTGTTTGATCACCTTTGCGGTTTTTATTTTTTGTTAAAAAAATGTAAAAAGACCGAATTTAAAAAAATATATATATTTTTGTAAATATTTTGTTATAAAATTTTAAAAAAGGTAATTTTTTTCCTTCATTGATGTACGCTGATGAGGCGGCACTGATGGGCACCGATAGGTGGCAGTGATGGGCACTGATGGGTGGCAGTGATGGGCACTGATGGGTGGCAATAATGGGCACTGATCGGTTACACTGATAGGCAGCACTGCTAGGTGGCACTGATTGGCCTCCTGGGAATTCAGGTCCGCGCTGTAGCCGTCATTCGGCTATAGCGCGGATGTCAAGTGGTTAAGGACTGGGGTATGTAAACTTTTGATCAGGGTAATTTGGGTAGGTTTTGTTGCCATTATGATTTAAAAAGAGTAAACACAGTTGGTTGATAATAAATGGCTTCAGACAAACACTGACCATGAGTGAAAGAAAAGTTTTGTAATGTAAAAAATTAGGTAAAAAGCCAAGGGAGGTGAATACTTTTGCAAGGCACTGTTGGAGCGTTTCTTAAGCGTAAGAAATTTAGTCAAGTGTGAACAAGCCCTAAATACCAAATCAATATGTTAGCGCAGAGACGTTTTCAGTGCAGAGACATTGTCATTGCCTAGACCAGCCTTTTTCAACCAGGATGCCCAGGCACCCTCGGGTGCCTTGAGGTTTCTTCAGGGGTGCCTTGGCAAAATGCCTAAAAATCTATCAAAACTCGTATACATGCCAGCAGGCGGATAAAGCCTGCCCTTTAGTTACACAAAGCCACAAGTTTTCATTATGCAGCATTACGACTTTCTAGACACTGACATCATAACAACCAATAATGTCTTCAGTTGATAAGGAGGATGTCTGTCCCCTCCACATCATCCTTGTTTGACCCTCCCCTGCCTCTCTCCCTCAGGACTGGGGTCATAGTTGACTGATGGGGAGAAATCGAGGGAGAAGAGAAACATTGGAATACTAGTCAGTACCAGTGTGCAAAAGTGTATTTGCTTTGGAAGAAAACCCACCCAGTGTGGTGCGTCCATAAGGGCGCATGGGCGCCACCCCCTCTCTCCAGCCACCCCCCCTTTTGACCAATGGATAGATTCGACCCCTGCTGCCACCCCCTATTCAGGCGCCGGCCCCTATTCAGGCGCCGGCCCCTTTTCAGGCGCCGGGCGCCTGAATTACAGCAGCGGAGGGTGTTTTTGAAGCACCTGATTAGAGCCATAGGCTCTAATAGGCGTCAAAAAAGGTCACCCATGTGTGTTAGAACAGCCAATGAACCGACTCTCCGCCAATCAGGTGCTTGGGTCTGTTACCCGTCACCTGATTGGCTGAAACAAGAGGTGCTGTGATTGGACGCCTGAAGGGAGGAGAGCACGGGAGGAGAGGACGGGAAGAGACGCATGAAGACACCGCTCGGAGGACACCACTCACCGCCGTCACCCGCTGCCCCACCGTGACAGGGTAAGTGGTGGGCAGACGGCGAGCAGACGGGGGGGTCACAGTGGCGACATTGGATGGCACAGTAGCAGCATTCGATGGGGAGAGTTGCAGCATTTGATGGGCACAGTGGCAGCATTCACAGTGGCAGCAATTGATGGCACAGTGGCAGCATTTGATGAGCAGAGTGGTAGCATTCGATGGGCACAGTGGCAGCGTTTGGGCACAGTGGCAGCATTTGATGGGCACAGTGGCAGCATTTGATGGGCACAGTGGTAGCATTTGATGGGCACAGTGGCAGCATTCGATGGGCACAGTGGCAGCATTCGATGGGCACAATGGCAGCATTCGATGGGCAGAGTGGCAGCATTCGATGGCACAGTGGCAGTATTTGATGGGCACAGTGGCAGCATTTGATGGGTACAGTGGCAGCATTTGATGGCACAGTCGCAACGTTTGATGGGCACAGTGGCAGCATTTGATGGCACAATGGCGTTTGATGGGCACAGTGGCAGTGTTTGATGGGCACAGTGGCAGCATTTTATGGCACAGTGGCAGCATTTGATGGGCACAGTGGCAGCCTTTAAAGGGCACAGTGGCTGCAATTGATGGGCACAGTGGTGGCATTTGATGGGCACAGTGGCGGCATTTGATAGGCACAGTGGCTGCGTTTGATGGCACAGTGGCAGCGTTGGATGGGCACAGTGGCAGCATTTGATGGCACAGTGGCAGCGTTTGATGGGCCAAGTGGCAGCCTTTAAAGGGCACAGTGACTGCAATTGATGGGCACAGTGGTGGCATTTGATGGGCACAGTGGTTGCAATTGATGGGCACAGTGGCAGTATTTGATGGGCACAGTGGCAGTATTTGATGGGCACAGTGGCAGCATTTGATGGGTACAGTGGCAGCATTTGATGGCACAGTCACAGCTTTTGATGGGCACAGTGGCAGCATTTGATGGCACAATGGCGTTTGATGGGCACAGTGGCAGTGTTTGATGGGCACAGTGGCAGCATTTTATGGCACAGTGGCAGCATTTGATGGGCACAGTGGCAGCCTTTAAAGGGCACAGTGGCTGCAATTGATGGGCACAGTGGTGGCATTTGATGGGCACAGTGGCGGCATTTGATAGGCACAGTGGCTGCGTTTGATGGCACAGTGGCAGCGTTGGATGGGCACAGTGGCAGCATTTGATGGCACAGTGGCAGCGTTTGATGGGCCAAGTGGCAGCCTTTAAAGGGCACAGTGACTGCAATTGATGGGCACAGTGGTGGCATTTGATGGGCACAGTGGTTGCATTTGATGGGCACAGTGGCGGCATTTGATAGGCACAGTGGCTGCGTTTGATGGCACAGTGGCTGCGTTTGATGGCGCAGTGGCTGCAATTGTTTGTTTTTTTTCAGTGTTTTTCAGTTTGTTTGCGCCCCCAAAAAAATTTGGAGCACTACCTGCCACTGAACCCACCTCTAACGTTGGGTGTCCTATGTGTGGATGTTGCTGCATTGTGTAAAACTATTATGCCGTGTACACACGAGCGTTTTTTTCCGTCGGAATAAACTCTGAAGGTTTCACAGACGGAATTCCGACGGAATTCCGACGGAATTCCGACGGAATTCCGCTCAAGCTGTCTTGCATACACACGGTCACACCAAAGCCTGACCGTCAAGAACGCAGTGATGTACAACACTTACGACGGGACTAGAAAAAGGAAGTTCATTAGCCAGTAGCCAATACCTTCCATCTCGTACTTGCTTCAGAGCATGCGTCGTTTTTGGTACGTCGGAACAGCATACAGACTAGCGGTTTTCCCGATAGGAATTGGTTCCGTCGGAAAAATTTAGAACATGTTCTCTTTCTAGGTCCGTCAGAATTTTCGACGTAAAAAAGTCCGATGGGGCATACACACGATCGGAATATACGATGAAAAGCTCCTGTCTGACTTTTCCTGTTGGAAATTCCGCTCGTGTGTACACGGCATAAGAATCGTTTTTTTACATTTTAGGATGGGGTGCCTCAAGACTGTCCATAATTTTAAAGGGTGCCTTAAGATTGTCTTTAATTTTAAAGGGTGCCTTGACTGAAAAAAGTTTGAGAAACACTGGCCTAGACCTCTGGAAGGAGTTGAAGTAAATGTTTCGTTTTGCTTCGGTATATTTTGCTTTATTTTAAATAATATATTTAAGCAGGAAGAAGTCAACTCTTGACAACATGTTACATTGAACAGTTGAGACATCAACTCTTCATTTTACAGTGTTCATATTGGCTCATGCACACAGGTGCCAAAAATAAAAAATGCTACATTCAGATTTGTGCTGATGATTCTGATTGGCCAAAGTACTTACAAGCTGGCACTTACCAATCAAAATGGCTCTGATTCATCCCAGAATCCCTACAAAAAGAAGAGAAAGAAGAGCGGGGATTTTTAATACCTTAGCTGGTACACTGGCTGCATAGGCACCCACGGAAGTCATTCTGATTGGTCAGAGCTGGCTTGTGACCACTATGACCAATTGGAATAACTCTGATCAATGAGAGCTCACCACAAAGGTAAGTACAGCGTGGACCGGGGGGTTGAGGAGAATGTAGAGTAGTACTTAAATCAGTATTTACTGAAAGAGGAAGGGTATAATGGCAAATACTAGTCAAATCATTTGACAGGGTAATTATTTAAAAAAAAACTGACAGAGGTTCTACAAAACAAAAAAAAAGATTGAGGCTTTGTTGTGAATCGGTAGACAAATTCTTTATCATATTATCAATAGTCTTTGGTCAAAGATATATTAGAAAAACTAATCTGTTCCTTTAGTAAACTGCGTTCATATTAACATAAAACCAAGATAAACATTGCATTCCTTCTTTAATATGTCACATTATCATTTGGAAGATCTGTTTTAGAGGTGTTTGTCCTCCATCACCTGTCATTCCACCTGGTGTTTATCAGGGTGTAACCTCCCCTCTGACACCATTTATCTGATAAAGTATTTGCCCTTGCTGGACAATCTTATATGGCAAAGCCGAGCGAAGGCTCTTGTGCACGGTGCACCCCATATGCCTCGCTGTCAGTTGCCCCAGTTTATGCTCCATGTGCCTGGCACTTACATTGTCTTCTACGTTTAGAGTCTGATCAGGCTTTCCACCTTTGTTCATTTGCATGGTTACTTAGTAATTATGGCTCAAATTTCAAAATTTGCCATTCTGTCTATCTATCAAATGTTCAAGGCAAAGGGATTAGAACACCTTTTTATTGTGTGTCCCTGTTAGGGAGATTCACTTTCTCAATTTGTCCTGTTTACCATTATCACCAGGATACCATACCATTATTGCCACCAGAAAACAGGAAAAGCCTTCAATGGGGACACTGGTCTGGTGACCCTGGTGAAAACCAGCAATTCCTTCACTTTAGAGAGATTTCCTCTCACTTCCTGTTTTGGCCAGAAAGTGAAGGGAAATCTTCCCAACCGTACACAGTTGGCAAAAAACAAAAACTAAAATAAAAATTGTTTTGTAACCACTTGGCATGGATAATGGTTAGTCTGAACTTGCTTGTAGGCTCGTGGGAACCCTGATTATGAGGTATCTGATATTGTTGAGACTTTGAGTGGAACTCCATATTTTTACATTTTAAAACTATTGTCAGGTATTTGTTGCTAACATTAAACAATTTGTACGACACTTATTCCACTAATGCCTTAAAGCGTTTTTTCACCCCACATTTTTTTTATTAACCCTACCTATGATGTTGAGATCAGCACATTTTACACACTCTCTTCTATTCTGGCAGCGCTCGGTCCTGCACCGCCATTTTTTGCCGTGATGTCATTGAGAGGCTGTTCTGGGTTCAGCCAGAATGTTTCTCAATGAAACATTGAGGAGGCAATGCCAACATTGGGGGGGGGGGGGGGGGGGAGGCAATGCCAGACAATTTTATAAAAAAAAGTAAATAAAGAGAAAAAAAAATCCCTAATCGTGCAGAGGATTGGGGCAGGGGTGGAGAGGTGGGATGATGACATGGAGGGTGAGAATCCGCTTTAAGAGGGTACTTGGCAAACAATAGTACTGTACAAAGTCAGTATAGAATAAAGAAAGCAAACCAGGTTCTAGTTTGAGAACTTTTTTGGAGTTACATGTAAGAGTAACCTATCATTTCAGAATCCTTTTATCAAAATGACAAACCTTAATCAAGGTGTGCATCACCCCGATAAAGGGGATCTGTCTCTAAAACGATACCTCAGTCTTCCATCAAATTTCAGCAAAGTTTTCAATCAGGAACCTGGTGTGTTGGCTTTACTCTATAGAGCAGTGGTTCTTAACCATTCTAGTGCCATGACCCCTTGATAAAATTTCCTAAGTTGTGGGGACCCCTAACACTAAAATAATTTTTGTAGCGTGGGTTGTCAGCACCCAAGGCAAGACAAGTAATTTGCGCCCCTAATACACGGAGTCCGTTCCACTCGTACAGTATTAAAACCCCTTATGGTACATTTTAGGATGTACCACTCTCTCTTTTTCTTTCCCTTTTATCCCTCTCTATCCTAATTTCTTATTTTTTCTTAACATCCCTCTCTCTAGCTGTCTTTCTTGTTCTTTCTCTTATTCTTTCACTCCCTTTTTTTGTTCCTCCCCCTCTTTTCCTCTTCCTTCCATGTATTCTCTGTTTTAATTTCTTCTCTTACTCCTTGGTGGGGGTTGGGGTCAGTGGCAGTGCTGGCGGGGAGTTCTGATCAGCCAACTTAGATGCTCTTCATTGGGGTCATCTGCTGATCTGAGAACTGTAGTGGGGTTTTTTAATGGCAACTATAATCGCAGCTAGTGTTACTCACTGTGTCTCCGGTTTCACTGTGTCTCCGACTTTGTGGTTTCTCATAGCAGTGACACCTATGCCGAAATCGGGAGATAGGATCTCCCCAGCCCCTCTCATTTCACATTTCTCACCAGTCAGCTGACCTCTAGTCTCTGCCCCCCCAGCCATGCTGTGAACTGAATGGGTGGCTGCGAAGAGGCTGAGTGGGCAGCCACGGGCTCCAGGAACTGCCCAGCTGGGCGGCCAAAAGCTCCAAGAACAGCCCTGCTGGGAGGCCGCAACGAAGGCTGGGAGAGCAGTGCATGCTTGAGGAACAGCCTAGGATTCGGTGACCCCTGGCAAATCATCAATCGACCCCCGAGGGGGTCCCGACCCCCAGGTTGAGAACCAATGCTATAGAGGTATTTATTGCTGGTTATATATCTATTGTGATAATTAAGGATGAAGTTCAGGTTTTCCACTATGATGGGCTCACAGCAGATCTCCAGGGTTCACAAATCATACAATTTTGACCAAAAAGTATACAGGTGTGCCCCCAGAAATAAGGAATTATTTATGACACAGTGCATAGCCATTTCCCCTTTTCAGATGATTTACAAGATTCAAGAATTTGAAGAAATAGATAACCCAGCCGCCTTTCCATAAAAAAGTGAGCTCACAGCAGCCGTATTGCCAGTGTGTGTGAAAGCTGTATTGAAGGGATGGCAATTCTGTATGGTGAGAGACACATTTTTATTTTGGCATTGGTATATGTCCCCATGGAAATGACTGGCTTCACATGCCTTTTGTTTGACATTAGATTGCTTATTATTCCTACAAATCATCAGAACTGAATTACAAGATTCACCTCCCATAGACTTTAATGGGGTTCTGCAAAGTTTGCAAACTTTGAGTAAGAACTTTTTAATTCTCCCGCTCTACAAGACTCTGGTCCGGCCGCACCTGGAGTATGCTGTCCAGTTCTGGGCACCAGTCCTCAGGAGGGACGTACTGGAAATGGAGCGAGTACAAAGAAGGGCAACAAAGCTAATAAAGGGTCTGGAGGATCTTATTTATGAGGAAAGGTTGCGAGCACTGAACTTATTCTCTCTGGAGAAGAGACGCTTGAGAGGGGATATGATTTCAATTTACAAATACTGTACTGGTGACCCCACAATAGGGATAAAACTTTTTCGCAGAAGAGAGTTTAATAAGACTCGTGGCCACTCATTACAATTAGAAGAAAAGAGGTTTAACCTTAAACTACGTAGAGGGTTCTTTACTGTAAGAGCGGCAAGGATGTGGAATTCTCTTCCACAGGCGGTGGTCTCAGCGGGGAGCATTGATAGCTTCAAGAAACTATTAGATAATCACCTGAATGACCGCAATATACAGGGATATGTAATGTAATACTGACACATAATCACACACATAGGTTGGACTTGATGGACTTGTGTCTTTTTTCAACCTCACCTACTATGTAACTATGTAACTGTGAAAACTGTTGACGAACTGAACCTGAGTAGATTCTCTTATCCTGAATGATTCGGCATATGTGCCTATTGGAGAATAGAGTGCTGTAGCCAAAAGTGCCTCCATACGAGCAAAAAAATAACAAGGACAGAATGCCACAACGAGCTTGAAAATTCTCTTTACTAATTTAAAACACCTCTGCAGTCAGCACCCGACATTGGAGGACTCAAAGTACTACTTCATCAAAGTGACATGAACCTTGAAAAATAGGTCTTCTATGTCCCTGAAGGATTGGTTGTTGTGACCATGTTTTGGTCAAATGGATTTTCAAGCTCCTTGTGAACTGCTAGCCATTTCCTTGTTTTCTGTTGCATTTCCCCTCATGTCCTTTTCCAGTGACCACACAAGAAATGAAGAGACGACTCCATAAAAGGGCAGAGGTCGTAAATGTTAAGGGGTCTCTGGCTACTTTTTCAACCTGCTCTGGTCCTGCCTACAGATATAAGTGTACTGGTAGAAATGAATACCCTTTTCGATGGACATCATGGGATCCTTGGTACAACTAGATCCTTGGCTATGCCTGCTGGGTCCTCCTTAGTCTTTAAACTTAAACATTTATCTACACACTTTTCACCTGAGTTGTTTACAGCCAAGAGGCTGATATCTAAGGTGCAGATCCAAGCTGGGGTGCCTACCTTACAGCAACAGAAAGCAGAGAAAAAGAAAACGTTTGTGTATCTATGACTGCAGAGGTTGTCTGAAAAAAAATCAGCAAATTTGTTGTAACAAGCAGATTCTTGTATTTGCTTTCCATTAGATGCAGTGAATCTTTTGTGTTTATGTCTGATGTACTCTGGCTGCAGTGCCACATACTTTTTTCTGATCTGTTATGTCTAAACATACTACTAAATTATAAATATCCCTTTATATGAGAGGACAAACAACACTTTTGGTTTAGGTTTCTATAGTTTCTCAACTGATTATACGCTAAAAGTTGTAAAGCTAATTTTTTTTATATTAAAATAATAATCATGTTATACTTAACTTCTGCAAGGGTATTGCTCAGAGGGGTCCCTTACCTCCAAAGTAAAAAGTCAGTGCTACTACCCATACAACACATAAACAGCAGAGCGCCCAGGTGCTCGATCCACAGTCGCTGGCTGAGTAGAGTAATGTAGAAAAAATGATCCGCACTCCGGTTGTTAATCTTACAATTTCTTAATTTTATTGAATAGCCACAGTGAACAAACGCAGATTAAGTCAGTTGACGCGTTTCAGCCTATAAGGCCTTAGTCATAACCACATTACAGACATAAAACTTTGAAATAAATAGTAGCTCTAAAGATCACAGGCTTTACCCATTGATTGTCTTAATTGACCGCAGGCAATTATCCAAAAAAGAGAATCAGCTGCAATACATATAAGGTGATCCATGTGTATGCCACTAATTTTCACACACCTTGTAGTGACAATATTATGCACATATATGTACACACACGCATGTACACACTTGCATACATTTATACACGTATAGACATATGCATAGAGAAACACACCATACAATGCAAAAAACATTAAATAAAAACTAAAATAAAAATTAATAATCCAGGTATGTGAAAAAAAACCCAGAAGAGAGAAAGGAAGATAGATAGAGGAGGCTCTGGGGAGAGACATTCTTAATGTAAGTGCAAGTCCCTTACCTCCTCTTCTGGAGTCTCCTAGCAATGCTCTTGGCTCTTTCTCTTTTCCAAGTGTCCCATCACCAAGCCGGCTGCTGAGGGGGCACTTGTGTGGGTTCGCTCCCGAGCCGGGCTGTGTGCGTCCACAGCCTTGTCCCTGCTTCCTCCTTACAGGATTTGACTGACAGACCTGTGGCTCCTGCTGCTCTCTGAGATTCTTGTGAATGCAGGTTGAGAAAAGCAGCGCTGCTGCACATGGGATAGCGCAGGATCAAGAGGGGACTCAGGTAAGTGTTTAAGAATTGAGGAATAGGCATTGGAAATTTTCTTTACCTTAATACAGAAAATGCATTAAGGTAAAACAATCTTTTTGCCATTAGAACCACTTTAAGTGGTTCAATACCGGGCCTTTTCACCCCCTTCCTTCCCAGACCAATTTTTAGTTTTCAGCGCTGTTGCACTTTAAACGACAATTGCGCGGTCGTGTGATCACCTCTGCGGTTTTTATTTTTTGCGCTATAAAAAAAAGAAGAGCGACAATTTTGAAAAAAACACAATATTTTTTACTTTTTGCTATAATAAATATCCCAATTTTTTAAAAAAAAAAACAAATTTTTTCCTCAGTTTAGGCCGATACGTATTCTTCTACATATTTTTGGTAAAAAAAATCGCAATAAGCGTATATAGATTGGTTTGCGCAAAAGTTATAGCGTCTATAAAATACGGGATAGATTTATGGCAAAAATATTTATTTATTTATTTATTTTACTAATAATAGCGGCGATCGCAATTTTTTTTCGTGACTGCGACATTATGGCGGACACATCGGACACTTTTGACACATTTTTGGGACCATTCACATTTATACAGCGATCAATGCTATAAAATTGCATTGATTACTGTGTAAATGTGACAGGCAGTGAAGGCACTAGGGGGCGGGGAGGGGTTAAATGTGTTTCCTAGGGAATGCTTCTAACTGTAGGGGGAGGGGACGCACAAGGGGAGGAGACCGATCAGTGTTCCTCCGTTCTGGGAACACAGATCGCTCTCCTCTGAGCTGACAGGACGTGGATCTCTGTGTTTATCCACAGAGATCCACGGTCCGGCCCGGTTAACGGGCAATCGCGGGTGCCCGGCGGACATCGCGGCCGCCGGGCACACGCACCGGGTCCCGAGCAACGCAGCGGCCCCCGGCGGCCGGGAACCCGAGGCCGTCATATGACGTCCACCCAGGATGGGAGATCCCATCTGTGGACGTCATATTACTATAGGCGGGTAGGGAAGTGGTTAATTGCATGGGCTTTACTATATTAGGTCTCTCATTTGTTTTTGTTTTTTAGCAATTTGATAACTTGCCAATTGTCTATGTAATACATACCTTCTGTTTATGCTATGTTGTATATTGCAGAAACCTTGTCTTACCTATTCCTTGATTAAATATGTACAACATAGGTTCATGTCTAAAGCCGGCCCTCTCCCGCCACCGATAAAAGAGACCACTTTTATCTGAAAGCGGACCGCCTGCTGAAGAAGTGGATACCGGGGTTATGGCAGCTAGCTGCTGCCATAACAACGATATTCCACTTCAAAGAGCCACCATATAATGACGGCGGGCAGTCCATAAGTGGTTAAGGTGTGACATGTTAGATATCTATTTACTCAGCGTAACATCATCTTTCATATTATACAAAAAAATCGGGCTAACGTTAGTGTTGTGGTTTTTTTATTCATGAAACTGTCCCCCCCCCCCCCCCCAAAAAAAACGCATTTTAAAAAATTGCTGCTCAAATACAGTGTGCCATAAAAAGTTGCAACAACCACCATTTTATTCCATAGGGTGTCTGCTAAAACAATATATATAATGTTTGGGGGTTCTGATTAATTTTCTAGCAAAAAAAATATTATTTTTACATGTAGGAGAGAAGTGTCAGAATTGGCCTGGGTGGCCAGGGGTTATTTACCATAAGTAATATACAAATAATTATTATATATTGTTTTTAAGGTAATTTACTATTTTTTCAAAATCTGTACTCAAGCAGGTGGCTTAACGGACAAATTACTGAAGTTTGAAGTTATAACTCCCAAACAGTAATTTCATAGTAAATAGATAAATAATAAATTATGTTATAACATATAACATATAAATATATGATTTAGCTTGAATATACCTTTTCAGCAGACCACAGATTATTATTCTCCCTCTTAACTGTGTGAGAAAAACATGGGATTGTGGGTAAATCTTTCCTTGTAGTTAAGAGGGCTGGGCTGTAAGGGAGCATTTGTCTTTTAGACACTTTGTCTTTTAGACACTTTTCTATGACACTGCAGTGAGAGGCGTGCCTCCACTGCAGCATTTTTATTGGACAGCTGGGACCAATGGTACTTTACCATTGGCCCAAGACTCCAAGCTGTTTATTGAGCTCAGTGCCTCTGACAAGAAGTGAGAGGCACTGTGAGCTCATCCTCTCAGTCTGCTGCAAACAGAGTGTCAGCTTGTATTTAAACTGGCCGCTCTGTATTTGGTTTCGGACAGGCTGCGCAAGGAGCCCCAAATCTCTGGAACCATAGGTCGTAGGAGCCCCAAATTAGGGGGGTAGCACTTAGGCTACATACCCCCCAAATTTGGGGTCTATTTGACCCCAGGTCACCGAGCTACGACCCTTGAAGCTCAATTTTATTTTTTTTTAATGTTCATGGCAGGCCCTGCCTCACCTGCCTCCCTTGAATGCACATCCCTGCTAGAAGATCCCTTCTGGCTAGAGGCCAATCATAGGAAATTGCAATGTCAGTGCCAATGTATCGCTGACATTGTAATTTTGTATGATTGGCCTCTAGCCAGAAGGGATCCTCCATGTGATTTCTGGTTTCAGCCACATGATCTGTTCTCTTGTATGAGACAGTGTACCTTTCAAACGTGTTCATGTTTTTTTACCCTTATCATATGTTTTTTGAAGATATTTAGATAAATTATATATTTTTACTATAATACGAGACTATTTTTCTTTCCTATTTGGGATCACAGTGGAAACCTTTAAAGTCCTTTTTTCTCTTTTTTCTTTTTCTTGTTTTTCCCATTGGTTGAACAAAAAAAAAATGAATCAGATGGCTGCCTTAAGTCAGCATCGGGTTGTTACTTTATGCCCATTTCAATATTAATAAAAACTCTTTTGGGTTAAAGTAAACACCCAGAAGAGGCTGTAAACTTTCTTTATTTTATTCAAAACTAAAAAAGATTTAATTTGAGCTATAATTAAAATTTGGAATATACCAAGGAAACATGATATGCAGAAAACATGTTCTGATTTGTTGTCTTTGTGATCCTTTGCTATCTTCTATTCCTATAAATACCAGAGGAATTGATCTTTGAATAGCACTAATTAGTGATAACCTAGGTGTTAACATATCTGATCTGATGCTGTGTTACAGGGTTAACAGGCGAAGGACTAGTTTAGTGTTTTTTTCGTTAAAATTCCTTTCATATTTTTCTTGATTTATAATTTTATCAATTGTACTGCTACGCATTTCTGTATAATTTAAACCACAACTTTAGCATTATTGGAAATTGTAAAGAACTGTTGCTCTCATTGCCTTCCACATGATACTTTTAAAAAAGCAGCTCTTAGGCCCCTTTCACACTGGGGCAGGGGAGGTGTCGGCGGTAAAGCGCCGCTTTACCGTTGGTTTAGCGACGCTATTTGGCCGCTAGCGGGGGCGATTTTAACCCCCGCTAGCGGCCGAAAAGGGTTAAAACCGCCCGCAAAGCGCTGCTGCAGCTGCACTATGTCAGCGGTATAGCCGCGCTGCCCCATTGATTTCAATGGGCAGGATCGGTGAAGGAGCTACTTCACCGCTCCAAAGATGCTGGTAGCAAGACTTTTTTCAGCGTCCTGCCAGCGCACCGCTCCAGTGTGAAAGCCCTTGGGGCTTTCACATTGGAGAGACAGGAGCGGCTGTTTCAGGGTGCTTTGCAGGCGCTATTTTTAGCACTGTAGCACCTGCAAAGTGCCCCAGTGTGAAAGGGGTCTTACTATTATATCAACTCTTTCTCCGCACTGATTCTGCAGATCCGGCAATGGTCCTTTCTGGGTTTATTGATGGCTAGCATCATTCAACCCACTTCCTGTGAGTCCCATGGAAAAAGGGCATATGTAGAAAAATTTAAAACAATAAAGAAAGGTGAGGGGAGAAGAGCAAAAGTGGTAGAGTGACCAGCAATGATGGTTTAGTTTCGACCTGGTGCCCAACCCAGCAGCCGGTAATCATTGATTTCCCTGCCTAGATGAATACTCAGGCCCAGTGAAAGAAAATTATTCTGCTTCTGCTAGTTAAATCTTTTCATTTCCTTCTCATTTTACTTTTTCTCTCTCATTTTGTGCACTCTTTCCGACCTTTTATATTGGATCTTACTATCAGATTATTATTGTTATTATTATAAAAGGTCTATAAGGCACCTTTCACACGATCGGACCGTTCAGGTCCGCCTGTCAGTTTTGACGGCGGACCTGAACGGGCGCTCCATGTTAGCCTATGGAGTGACGGATGTCAGCGGTGACATGTCCGCTGACATCCGACCCGGTCCGATCCGCTAAAAGCAGACGGATGGTGCTACGTCCAGGTCCATCGCTATCGGATCGGGTGAGATCCGATCCCTCCATAGGCGGCAGTGGTGCCTGACAAGCCCCCCCCCCCGCTCAGTGAGCAGAGAGGGACCTGTCATCCGCCGGCTCAGCGGAGATCAACGGAGAGTTCTCCCGCTGAGCCGGCGGATGGACCGAGGCGGACTCCGTGGAAGCGGACTCCGTGGAAGTGGAAACAGAGAGCAGGGCTCGACCCCAGCCCCACTCCTTTGTCATAGGATTTGATTGACAGGAGCAGTAGCCAATGGCTCCCACTACTGTCTGCCCAGCAGGGAGGGATAGACCAGGGAGAGCCACTGCTCTCATGCACATCATTAGATCGAGATCGGCTCAGATATGTATGAAGGAGGCACCCCTGAAGTAACCCAAATTCACCCTGGTTGAAAAAAATGCTGGCCTAGAGGCAAGAGACAGAAAAAAAGATTGGGGTAGGGAGATCCAGAGGAAGGGAGAGGCTCTGGAGATGCCCCGGAGGCAAATATGGGGGGGGGTTTGACAATGGAGCAGGAGATCCTGGGAGGAGCAAATATGAAGGTTTAGGTGATATTTTGAGACAAGGCTGAAGTTGTGAATGGCTTTATGTGTCATTCGTTTTTTATGTATTTTATTTGTTGGGCAAACAGAGACCAGTGGAGGGATTGGCAAGTGGGGATGCCACGGACACAGAATAATTGGTGAGAAGGATAAGTCTGGCAGCAACATTCAACATCCATGATAGATTGATAGGGTGGCACAGTGGTGTAGTGGGTAGCACTTTCATCTAGCAGTAAGAAGGGTCACTGGTTCGAATCCCAGCCACGACACTCCCTGTGCCTGCGTGGGTTTCCTCCGGGTACTCGAGTTTCCTCCCACACTCCAAAAACATGCTGGTAGGTTAATTGGATCCTGTCTAAATTGTCCCTAGTATGTATGAATGTGAGTTAGGGACCTTAGATTGTAAGCTCCTTGAGGGTAGGGACTGATGCGAATGTACAACGTATGTGTAAAGTGCTGCGTAAATTGACGGCGCTATATAAGTACCTGAAATAAATAAATAAATAAATAAAGATTGAAGGGGAGACAGCCTGTGTAGAGGTAGGCCAACTAGGATGGAGTTGCAGTAGTCGAGGAAAAAGATAACAAGGGAGAGAATGAGTAGCTTGATGGTGTTATTAGTTATAGTGGAGTTCCACTGGTTGGTAAGTTTATTAACAACCAGCTACAAAAAGTATAGCTGCTGAATTTTAATAAACCAACACTCACCTGTCCCATGGTGCAGCGATGCGACCGCCCGATGCCTCGCTCCTCTCCCCTGCCTTTCCACGCCGCTGGCATTGTAAGTGTGGGCGCCCAGTTATGACAGCTTGCGGCTTCACAGCCGGGCGCGCACTGCGCATGTGCGAGTTGCACTGCACTCTGACAGTGGCAAGGTAATCTTCTGGGACCTGTAACCTGTCCCAGAAGATTGCAGAGAGGGAGGGTTCACCTAGGGGGAGAGGAGGAGTCGCCTAGGCAGCCAGAAGAGAGAAGGAGAAAGTGGGACAGAAAGTCCCTCTTAAAACCAGGTACCCTCCCCCCCCCCCCCAAAAAAATGACATGCCAAATGTGGTATGTGAGGGGGCGAGGAGTACTTAAAGCAAAAGTTCCACTTTTGGGTGGAACTCTGCTTTAAGAAGGGACTTATTTTGGTAGTGTTATGGAGTTCAGTAACTTTAATGGTGACTGAAGGGATCAAAATGTGGGAATACTGATTTGATTCGATCGGACTTTCTGACGGGAAATGTTCGATGACAGGCTGTTGCCGGTAAATCCAACCATGTGTATGCTCCATCGGACAATTGTTGTCGGACTTTCCGCCAACAAATGTTGGCTAGCACGTTTTCAAATTTGCCACGGACAAATGTGTGTTGTCGGATTTTCCGAGCGTGTGTACACAAGTCCGTCGGACAAAAGTCCAAACTACAAACACGCATGCTCGGAAGCAGAAGCGGTCTGTCTTGTAAATTAGCGTTCGTAATGGAGAATTAACATTCGTGACGTAGCAAATTATGAAATCTCCAAATGCAGCGCACAATTCTCTTGTTACTGTATTTAATCGGATAATAATGAAGCTGCTTTGCTGGTGATACTGATGGAGTTATTGCAAACAAATTTTTAAAGGCTTTTTTTTTCTAGTGATATCAAGAATAATATTATTATGATTTCTTTTTTTTTTTTTTTCTTTTTTTTTTTTGGGCAAGTTACCACAACACTATTATCCTGTAGTAAAGCGGAGGTCCACCCTAAAAAAAAACAAAAACATAAAAACGCTCCTTTAAATACATTAAAAAACACTAATACAGTAAAAAAAAATTTTACTTACCAGAAATGCCTGTTTCTAGGCAGATCGCCCTAATCTGCCACTTCCTATTCCGCAATGATCTTCAGTCTTCTCCTCCTCTGGGAAATTTTCTGGGAAATTTGGGCGCGGTGTCTTCTGGGACCTGTGTGTGTGACAGAAGACAGCCGCCCATTCCCAAATCGCCGGGGGACTTGCGCATGCGCAGTAGGAAACGGGCTGTGAAGCCCCAAGTCTCCACTGCCTGTTTCCCTTAGTGAGGATAGCGGCGCCGGCACACGATACGAGGGATAGATCTAGCTCGGGGGGCCGACATCACGGGCGCCCTGGACAGGTAAGTGTCCTTATGAAAAGTCAGCAGCTACAGTGTTTGTAGCTACTGACTTTTAAAAAAACAAATTTACGGCTGGAACACCCATAAAAACACATAGCCAAGTATTATTCTACACAATTTTTTTATTGTGCATTAAAAAAAGAAAACAAATAAAATTAGACATGCTGTCTGCCAATAGAGCTTAACCAAAGTGTGCATTCTATGCATCCAAAAATATAGAAAATATACCAAATCAAATCATTATTTAACCAAAAAAATAATGTCAAAGCAATAACTCCAAGGCCAATAATAAATAAACACGTTATCTCCTCCGATTCCGCAACATGACTGGTTGACGAACGGCCGTTCAGAAACGAACTGAAAAGCGCAAAGTGAAAAGTGCGAAATGAAACACTCACCAAACTTCTACTAACAAGAAATTAGCAGAAGGAGCCCAAAGGGTGGTGCTAAAGAGCTGAAAAACAAGGCAGTACGTCACTACGTTCGTAACTGTTGGCCAACATTTGTGTGGCCGTGTGTATGCAAGACAAGTTTGGGGCAACGCCCTTCGGACAAAATTCCACGGTTTTGTTGGCCAACAATCCGATTGTGTGTACAAGGCATTAGTCACAAACCAGGAACAAGCTTGTAGCAAGTCTGTGAAAAGTCAGAACTACTTATCTCTATACTTGTTTCTGTTTAATAATGACTCAGATAGTATTTAAGCTAGAGCAGCATTATGGCAAACAGGTAGTTAGTGCTTCCAGGAGAGGTCAGCAATTGTAGCTTGCATATTTTTCCTATAATAGGTTTCCTTTAAGAGGAAATAAGGTAACTATGGGACAACCAGCTAAGTAATATGGCTGAGCTGGCCCTGGGTAATAGATCTTTGTTTGTGTATCTGATATACGGTACTTTGTTTTGAGTCTTGAAATACCACTCGTGGTTCCTTTGTGAACTGTGTTCACTACTGGTGTATTACAATCCAAGCAATGAATCCTAAGATATCTAGTAAAGCATTAACGTGTAGAACTGATCTGACAGAGCAAATATTCCATCACTTCATGTGTGTTAAAGTATATCTAAGGTCAAAATGTATTTTTTTGTTTTTGTTGGATAGAGTAGAGAATTTTTGAAACCCTTGTCAGGTTTATTTTTGCTTCCTGATTCCTGCTGGGAAGACTCAACACTAACCAAAAGGAAATCATCTCTTTAATGTGAGGGGACTTCCTAGAGTTGCCACCTCACCCCTTTAAATCCGAACAGATATGAATTACACAGGTTCTGATGCCAATTTAATGCAGATAAGGCACCAAGTGAGATTAATTACGACCTTAATGAGCCACAGAACTTGTGTAATTAATATGTGTTCGGGTTTAAAGGGATGAGGTGGCAACTCTAGGACTTCCCCATATAGAGATGTCTCCAGCCAGGACAGGTGTCCCCATTGGAGTATTTTTCCTGACGTTCTGTTCCAGTGATAACTATAGAATTATGGATTTCCCATCACATTCTGTCGCAGACAATGGTCACAGTTGGATAGGTTGAACCTTCCCTACTCCATCCCAAAAAAATGTGGTTTGGCTTTACATATACTTTAAGTTTATATCCAACCAAACCTTCTTTTAGCTTTTGGAAATAATGGTGAAGGATTAGAACTCCTGTCAGATTTTCATTGCTGTCTGGGGCTTCTTTTGAGAGGTTTCTCCCCAAGATTCACCTATTCAGACATCATAGGGCAGTTTGCCCAATATTTATTGCGGCGGCAGATAGGCCAATTTTGCTTGTTATTGGAGTCTCTTTATTTAAGCCTCGTGCACGCGCTTAGATTTTCAGACGACCGAACGTTCGTTTTTTGTGGCATGCTAGTCTCATGTTGAAAGTGAACAGGGTACTCACAGTATGAAAATTTTCATAAGACAGAAAACAACGTCAGAAGTGAGGTAATGTGTTGAATAGTTTTGTATGTATTCTTTCGTTTCTGAGCATGCATAGTAAAAATTTTATAGTCTGCACATCCAGCTTTTGTCTGACGAAAAAGCTAAAT
This sequence comes from Lithobates septentrionalis, assembly GCA_037952835.1. Classification (NCBI taxonomy): domain Eukaryota; kingdom Metazoa; phylum Chordata; class Amphibia; order Anura; family Ranidae; genus Lithobates; species Lithobates septentrionalis. Next base: position 185,775 of record JBBDGP010001611.1, on the reverse strand, counting down.
TGGCTGTCGAAAGCACAATACTAACGATCCGAAAATTGGCAGACAGCTCGTCGTACAAATTTTTCCATCCGATTTTTGTATCGTGTGTACGGGCCTTAAGTTGTATGTGGATGCTGAAGGGGAAATCTTGGTAAATGTAATAGGTGGTACGTGTTTTTATTGGAATCTATCTATTATGTCGTATGTTTCTGTTGATAAGGGAATCTTGTTTAATGTGATGGGCTAGCCCTATTTGAACATGATGGGTGAATTCTATAAAATGCAATCAGGTGAATATCCAGAAAACATGTGCTTGGTGAATCATGTGGCAAATCCTTTATAAATAGAAAACATATCCCCACGTAAGCTTTGATTCCAAGGCTTTGCTCTTGCGCCCAGCATTTGAACAGCGTGGCATGGTAATGAATTGAGTAAATATATGTATGTAGAGGTCTGCATTGATGTGACCCTGTTTTGCCCCACATAGCCAACACATACATTCGCTTAAGTGTGAAAATAGGTTCACCTGCTCAGTTCTGTACAGTATTTTCAGTGGAACTACCTTATACCTGAATAGATCAGAATTCTTTCATTACAAATTACATAACATCCTTGGTTAGAAAACGTCATATCTGTAAAGCTCTTATGATAACCACAAAGAGCTCTCCCTACATCTGCACAACGACAGCAAGTTGTTATAAAGTGCTTAATTTGTTTGCTTCACCAGTGGTCTTATCTTTCTGATATTCATACAGTCTTTGCATTTGCTTTTTTACTTCTAACGCTGACCTTTAATATTTGTCTGATTGTTAGCAAATATTCAATCTGCCATTCTGATATAAGAAAAAAAATTATCTGGCAGGTGTATTTGACAGTAAAGAAGTCCCCCACAGTTGTAAAGTCAAGGACATGGGCTGCCTTCCGCTTCCCCTTTCTAGGTGTACAGGTGCGGAAATGCTAATGTCTGCCATATACCGTGTGCTGGGTTATCCTGGCCTAGCCAACCTCACACCTCCAGAGCCCGCCTCGCCCTTGGACTTTGGACAGGGCTGATAACAGGCACCCAGGGAGTATAACAAAGCTAGGAAATCATTAACGCTTATTGTGTTTACTGCCATGGAGGAGGTGTGCATGAGAGCATGGAAAAAACTGTAAACCCAACCCTACACCTCACTAAAACATGGCGTCACTGCAGGGGATTCTGGGTACACAGGATGTAGTGAACTCTGCAGCCTTCGCTTTATAAAGAACAGCTAACAGCTCCATCTTGTGTTTATTTTAGAATTCCTACCTAACAGAATACTTCTGAACAATGCGGTAGGGAATTTGCACTACAGAATTGCTTGACAGTAAAATCATGTCATAGGTTTAGGCGTTGTAATTTAAACATCTTTTGGTTTTGGTTAAAGTACAATGTGTGTTACCTAAACTAGAACAGAATTATGCCGCGTACACATGGTCAGAATTTCCGACAACAAATGTTCGATGTGAGCTTGTTGTCGGAAATTCCAACCATGTGTAGGCTCCATCAGACATTTGCTTTTGGAATTTCCGACAACAAATGATTGAGAGCCGGTTCTTAAATTTTCAGAAAAACTTGTTATCGGAAATTCCGAACGTGTGTACACAGTTCCGACGCACAAAAGTCCGCGCATGCTGGGAATCAAGCAGAAGAGCCGGCTATTGAACTCCATTTTTCTCGGCTCGTCGTACGTGTTGTACGTCAACCCCTTTCTTGACGTTCGAAATTTCCGACAACATTTGTGTGACCGTGTGTATGCAAGACAAGTTTGAGCCAACATCCGTCAGAAAAAAATCCACGTTTTTGTTGTCGGAATGTCGTGTGTACGCGGCATTAGCGTTTTATAATGATACAAGATTTATTAGTGTGCAGATTGTGACATGTAATTTTGGATGAATAAAAGTTTTATTAAGGCACACTAGCTTAAAAAAGACGCCATTGCTCCTGCCAGAAAAAAATGCTAAGTTTGAGTGTTTTTTGTAATAACGTATAGCGTTTTTTTCTGCTCAAAAACAGAAGGGTTTTTTCTGCCTCTAAATGCTGAGCTTAAAAAAAACACCTCTAGAAAAGTTAATGTGCATGGATACATAGGATAACATTAGTTACTTCTACAGGCAAAACGCTAAACTCCTCTAGGAGCAGGGTTTTTGTTATATTAGTGTGTGTGTGGCAGACAGTCCCGCAGAAGCCAGCCGCTTGTCCGACTTCTGTCGAATGAGCATGTTGGAAGACCAGCAGCCGACCGCCTCATGATCAGTGCTCTTAGCCAATGACTGTGAGCACTAATCGGAGTGTTCTGGCGGGTGTGTCCCCCTTTCAGAACACAATAGCCCAGAGGGGGAGATTGCTGTAATAACGTCAGAGGAAAAAAAATCATAGTGTGTACCAGGTTTTAGGAAGTTTGCGCCCTCCGCAAACAGTCGGTTTGCACAAAGATGAAATATAAGGCAGAAGAAAAAGGATTTGTATTTTTTTCTCTCCAGTTCCCTTGTCTTGTGACTGGATGATGAAAGAGTAGCAGCAGACTGATGAGCTGATTTCTCTATCTCTCTCTACTGTGTTACTAAATCCAGGACCCCTGACCCTCTGTCTGGACAGTGCTTATTGGCCCTGTGCTGATCACATGCACTCTCCCAAGAAAAAAAAAAAACCTCTTCAGCAATACACACCAAGTTTGACTCCAAAGGCTCTGTATTATCCGGACCTGTTCTGGAGTCAGTGGAAGAAGAGGAGGATATGTGCATACAAGATCAAACAGCCTTTTTACACAATGTGGAGGATAACCCTCTTTAGGTTCCACAGTGAGTATAACAAGCATGCTTTACTGCATATACACACTGATTTTACTGTTGTGGGTTTAGTAACACTTTAAAAAATTTTTTATCTCAATGCATTCCTTGCATTAAAAGAAAAGTTTGGGATTTTTATTTTATCCCATAATCATACTTACCTAGGTGGATGCAGCATCGGTCCGATGCTGCATCTGTCCCCCACCGCCTCTTCACTAAGAATCAAGCCACTGAACACCGCTGATGGCTCGGTTTTCTCACCTCCTCGAGCAGAGAACTGCTGCCTGTCAGTCAGCAGCTCTCAGCTTTGCTCCTCCACGCTCACTGGAACGCTGAGACTCCTATCAGTCCAGGCACCCAGCGGATCCAGACTTCCAGAGTCGGGATGACGCGGTGCCTGGACTGATCTTGGTGACGTCAGCAGAGAGCGGACTTTAGACCGCTCTCTGCTGAAAACAGGTCACAGGAGTGCAAAACAAATTGCACTCCTGTGACCCATAGGAGAAACCCAGCCCAATGAGCTCAGGCTGGACTTCTCCTTTGAGGTAAAAAATGTTTCAGGATGGGTATCGCCCCCTCATCCACCCTTATACTTACCCGAGCCAGATCTTGATCCAGCACTGTGCACATCTGTAGTGGCTCTCTGCTCTTCTTCCCGCTCTCACCGGCTTTGCTGAGAGCAGCGGGAGCCATTGGCTCTTGCTGCTGTCAATAAATCCAGTGACAAGAGAGGGGGGAGCGAGGGGCTGAGCCTCGCTGTTTGTGTCTATATGCAGGCAGCGCAGCTTAGGATTGAGCCTGCAGGTGTGCCACAATAGGACGTGGCTTCCTATGTTGGCACACCGAGAAGAGGTGGAGCCAGTAGCAGGGGACCCAAGAAGAGGAGGATCGGGGCTCCTCTGTGCAATACAATTGCACAGAGCAGGTGTGTATGTCATGTTTGTTATTAAAAAAAATCTGACTGTACAAACACTTTAAGTGCAGAAGCCCTCAAACCTGGGGTTGTTAGTGTGAAATAAATACTAACTCTAAAGTATGAGCTCTGGCATTCCCCCTTTGCGGCATGATCCTCCCTGCCAGTCGGATAGATTAAAAGGTTGGCTGCATGTCAAAGCCCCGCCTTCAGAAATATAATCTTCTATTAGCATACGGATTGCCCAGTGTTCAGAAATATAAAAAAATGTATGTTGTACATGCAGACACATATTGCTATATGATTATAAATAGCCTGTACTGTGGAAACTTTGCACAAAAAAGCAAGCAGAAGAAAAAGGACTAGTCGTTATCATTGCCTGAAGGCGCCCTGTAGCTGGTCCTTTCTCAATTACGACTTACCATATCTTGTCTCTTTGTGGAAGCTGCCATCTTTGTAGAGCTGCAAGGCTTTGCTTTTTCACGCCCCTTCTGATGACTGGAGAGGTAAGCAATAATAGAAGCTCAGAAAACACAGATCCACAGAATGAATGAAGCAGAAGCAAGGGGATATTACTACTGCAGGCCCTCATGTACAGCTTCCACTCCAGCAAGGAGAACAGTGAGCAGCACAACTGGGACATCACTGCCAAATCTGCTGAGATTAAAAATCAGATATGAGGCTGCACATATACAGCTATGAGGCTACAGAAATGGAGGTCCTAGGCCCACTCATATGTCAGGAAGTGCATTGTTATTTATCATGAGGAATACAAGATTAAAGATACTACTTAGGCACAATTAACAATTATATATTGTTTCTATTAGATGGCAAATCTTCACTTTTTTAATTCAGTTGCACGTTAACTCTTTTCTTATGTTTTATCCATGTATTTATTTTTCTACCTGTCACATTTGATAGGTCTTCCTAAAGCTGGGTTTACACTTATGCGAATCGGATGCGGGTTTCTCCAATTCCAATTCACATGACAGGAGAGTGTGACCGGCTCCCAATGGAGCCAGTTCACACACCTCCGGGACGGCTGCGGTCCGGATTTGGAAAGGGCCCTGTGCATCTTTGGCTCTGAATCAGGTGCGAATTTAGGCAGAAATTCACACATGATTCGCACCTAAATCGGAGAACAGGTACGCACTGGACCCCCCGCTGTGAGCGGTGGCCGCAGCGTGTCTGATCCCAGCCTAAAGGTGACCATAAATCAGCCATTCTCAACCAGGGTTCCATCAGAGCAGCCCAGTAAATTCTTCTAAACCTTTCATACCCCAACAAAAAAAAAGATCAATGTGATCAGTGCTCAGACAAATTTGGGTTTCCAATAGGTGGAGGAGCACATAGGAAGGCCATAGTAAATGGTACCACTGATCTACTCTTTCTCTGAGTGTACAAAATGTGCAGTGTATAAAGCAAAATGAAACAAAGAAACAACATTTGTTTTGCTATTTGTTTAATCAGATTCTCATAATCTTATTAAGGCTTAGGTCTTGTTCACATATGAACTCCTAATTGTGCTTTTCATGCATTATTTAACACAACCAAGAGGCTTTAAAAATAGCACCAATTAGATCCTATGATTTAGCTAGCCTAGCTATTCTAGGTGTTATCACTGCTATGCTAAAGGTTTTAGACGGAATTATCCTCCAACATGCGAAAGTTAACAGGCATTTCTTTGGTTGGTTTGACCGAATGATAGCTCACTGTGTAAAAACATATGAATATTACACTCAGGGTCAGCCTTTGGGGTGTGTGACCTGTGTGTTCATGCTGGAGGCATCACCCCTGCCCTATGAGAGATGGACCGACCTTCCGCCCTGGAGACACCCACCCAGTATATTACCACTATTCTTGGCTCCCTGCAGAGCCAAGGGTTGTGTTGCCCACTGCTCTGCGGAAGTATCCAGATAATGGAGATGTGCCTGATGCACAGTGGTGTAGAATGGAGGGTGACACTCCCAGACTCATTCTTAGCTTTGACATGTCACATGACACAAAGTCAAGGGTAAGTCTTGGTGACGTTTTGCGCCTAAGGTCTGCTAAGATTTTTCGCATTGAGTAAGGGGGATTTTTATATTTGCTGGGTGGAGGGGGAGATTTTTTTCTGAGTGAGGGTTGGACTTTTGCTGCGAGTTGGGGGTACTTTAGCTTGAGGGGGGGGGGGGGGGGGTTAAGTTGTGAGAATTTTGCTTGGGTGTGACTGAATTGGTGATGATGGGATTGCCTATATATTGGCATCAGGGTCCATTTGTTTCTTGCATATTGTCACTATTGCCCATTTGTTGTCCAGAATTGGCAAAAAATGCCCACTTGCTGCCTGGATATTATCATGATTGCTCATTTGATACCCTTGTATACAAAGGCTGCCTGTTTGTTGGCAGCGCATTATAATGGTTGCTCTTTGGGTGCCAATGACAATTTACTTTTTGTTACCTCAGTATTGTATATAATTTTCCATTTGTATTGTATATTGCCCTTGTTTGGCTACATATTAAAGTATAACTAAAGACAAAACTTTTTTTTGGTTTTGAGTAGAGATGGATTAAAACACCTATTAGGTTTTTATTGCTCTCTGTGCCCCTGTTAGAGCCCTTTCACACCGAGCCGCCCCGGGCGTCAGCGGTAAAGCGGCGCTATTTTTAGCGCTGCTTTACCGTCGTTTTAGCAACGCTATTCGGCCGCTAGTGGGGCGGTTTTAACCCCCCGCTAGCAAACGAAAAGGTGTTAAATCCACCCGCAAAATGCCGCTGGATCCACGTTTTGCTGGCGGTATCGCAGCGCTGCCCCATTGATTTCAATGGGGAGCAGCGGTGGAGGAGCGGTGAGTTTACCGCTCCTTCACTGCTCCAAAGAAGCTGCTGGCAGGACTTTTTCTGACGCCCTGCCACCGCTCCGCTCTAGTGTGAAAGCCCTCGGGCTTTCACACTGGAGTGCATGGAGCAGCTGTTTTAGGGCGTTTTTCAGGTGCTATTTTTAACGCAATAGCGCCTGCAAAACGATCCAGTGTGAAAGGGGTCTTAGGGAGATTTGTACACTCTATTTGTCCTGTTTCACATTATCATTAAAAGTGAAAGTAAAAGAAAATCCCACATTTTGGGTTTTCCCCAGAATATTATTAGATGGGAAATCTTCCAATGGGGACACTAGTTCTTTTGACCTGGAGGGGTCATAAGGGATTCCCTTGATTTTCAGGGATTCTTACTCACTGCCTGATTTGGTTATGGGACAGAAAGTGAGGGTAAATATCCCCAATGGGACACACATGGCAAAAAAACAGTTTTCTACTTTAAGTCACCACTGTTTAGAGGACCATAGAGGCTTGGAACTATTTAACTGCACGAGTATTCCCATGTTTTGCCTTGTAAATGCTTGAGTTTTAATTATTTATTTTTTAAACTTGTGTAGCCAGGTGCCCTGCCTGCTGTGTGTTGTTCCACCCTGCCAGCTGAGAGCCTTGCTGTGGTGCAGAGCGAATTGGGTGTCATCCCCCTTGCTTCTGCTTCTTCCCCCTCCCTCCTGGCAGGAGTAGCTTGAATCCAATCAGTGGTGATGCAACCACTGAGGATTCTGAGACATGTAGTCCTCAAGCAAGGCTGCACAATACAAGTGAATAGAGGCTGATTTCACTGTGGACTTATATCCAAGATTCCCTGCTCTAAAATGAGGAGAGATCAGTTTTTCCTTGGGCAATTCTGCAGAGAGATCGGGGCAGAGAGTGCAGGGAAACCAGAGTGTGTGGACCTGCTGCTGTGCATGCCTACACTGGGAAAGAGCCTGGTGGGGACTGGAGCTGTGTGCTGTGTCCATAGAAGCTGAGGACTGAGCCACTGAGAGCCTCTTGTGATGTGGACTGTGGGTCACAGATCTGCTGCTCCTACCTGTCTGTGCTCACCTTTAGAGTAACTGATCCTGAGAGAGCTGGTGAAAGCCTAATGCTGGGATTGAGCCTTGTAAGGACTTGATCTTGAGGACAGAGCCTTCTGAGACAACAGACCACCAGGAATATTGGACCGGATCCGTTGCATACAGAAGTGGTGAGCGGAACAATTGAGCTTAACCCCTTACTGCCCATAGTTAATGCCAGAGGAGACTGCCATTAATTAGCAACCCAACAGTCATCCACTGCATACAGTTTAAAGAGACCGTAAGATGTGCACCACTGTACAGTTGAGCCCCAACATTAGCCAATAGCCAGCTTAAATGTGCCAGTTAAGGCGCCAGGTATGTTAGTCATTCCTAGGAGTACCCCTCTCAGGAAAACATACACCCACCCACAATTGGAACTGTATGCACAGTGTGCGCACAGGGCCTTTATTTTTTAGGGTTAGTTAATGCTGTTACTCTTAACCCTGTTTCCAGTTAAAATTCGGTTTAGCGTTCCTACAGTTCAGTTCATTGCCATCTAATAGGTCAGTGTTTGCCTTATCTAATACAGCATCTTTACTTGTGTTCAGTTGCCTGTCTAATGGTTTATGCATTGTGTTCGACTTGCCTTACTACAATATACTTACTTTATTAAACATCCAGCAGTCTGTGGCATATTTTCTGTGTACTGTTATAGAATAATAATATACTAACACTTATGCCGCGTACACACGAGCGGACTTTACGGCGGACTTTGCCCGGCGGACTGGATTTCGTCGGACAATTCGATGTGTGTGGGCTCCAGCGGACTTTGTTTTCTCAAAAGTTGGACGGACTTAGATTTGAAACTTGTTTAAAATTTATCCGTTGAAATCGAGTCCGGTCGAAAAGTCCGCCGTCTGTATGCTAGTTCGACGGACAAAAAGCCACGCTAGGGCAGCTATTGGCTACTGGCTATGAACTTCCTTGTTTTAGTCCGGTCGTACGTCATCACGTACGAATTCAACGGACTTTGGTGGATTGTGTGTAGGCAAGTCCGTTCATTCAGAAAGTCCGTCGGAAAGTACGTAGAAAAGTCCGCCGGGCAAAGTCCGCCGTAAAGTCCGCTCGTGTGTACGCGGCATTAGGTTACACAGGTGTGAGGGGCCTTCAATCTATAACCAGGTGTGTAAGTGAGGACCAAGTGGTTTAAGGAGTCGTGGCAGAACAGAGGAACCATCAAACCAAGCAGCTCCTCTGGGGGTAGTGCTACACTGTCATATTATATATACAAAAGTCAGATAAAGAAAATTGTTAACTCTGTTTCTTTTCTGCCGATTATTATTCATTTAATTTTATGATTATTACAGAAAAAATGTGAACTTATAGAATAGAGGGTGTTAACAAATAACATGTTCTAGGTTTTAAATATGCCAGTCACACCACTTACTGTAGCTAATATGCTGATCGAATGAAAATTTACCAGCAGGCCCGTTCGTCAGAAGCCAATCTAACAGTTGGCTTCTGTTGAACAGGGAGGGCTACATACAGATCCGAATTTGGCCAGTCCCTGCTAACCCGTCTGATTTTCAATCTATGTGTACCCAGCTTTTGGGAGGAGGAAGGCGCCAGAAAAAAAAATCTCACTGAGGGCGCCATTTAACCTAAGCTTTGATTACACTTATTTGCCTATTTTCATTCATTGTATTATCCATGCTCATGTACTGTACGTTGAACCATGCTATTTAGGAGAGATACTGATTCTGAAAAGTTTGCATGTTTTTTAAATAAGCTCTGGGCAGTTTCTCTATTTATCACCAAAGTTTAACAAAAGTAAAAATAATCCAGAAAAGATAGTTTATAGGGAGATGGAGGGGGGACAAAATGCAATAAATTGTTTTGGCGTTTGCTCATTAAAGGCTCTTTCACACATGCGGACCGTTCAGGCCTGTCAGTTTTTCAGGCGGACCTGAACGGACGCTCCATGTACCTCTATTATGAATTTGAAGCAGATCGGGAAGTCTGATTTTATATGACTCCACTCACTGCATGTCAGTTTTAAAGCCAGGCAACAAGCATTTTCAGAAGAAGGTCAGCAATGACAACCTGTATAGCTCTGCCAGGACAGCTTTCCTTTAAAGCGCATTTATGCTCTAAAGGTAGAATCATTATATTCATTTCCACATTGCATATCAATTATTTGTAGCCTACACCTATTAATCTGGACTATCTTGAAGTTGGTAAACTTGCTTTGTGAAGATCCCCACACATTTACTTCCTTGAATTCTATTACACGTAGTCACTATGAGCTGTGAGTAGGCACTGCTATGTCACAGATCCTGCCTTCTGAACTATAGAGGTGCTGGGAGGAGGAGTTTCAGGAGGAGGAGTCAGTACAGGAATCACAGCTTACAAGCAGAAAGGTACCATGGGATATGTAGTCCTTAGAAATTGAAAGTAAACAGCAGAGAAGTTGCAAAGCATGCAGGGGATCCAGGAAGTTGTGGAAAGAGATGGCCAGCAGCCTGGCAGAACTCACAGAATGAGAGGAGATTTTTCAAGTAAGCTTATATTGGATTGTCAAAAATAACTAATGTTTGTATAGTTATTACAATGCTGATGTTATAAAATCAAAGTGTATGCTGTGACCATAGATTCCCATCGTAGCAGAACTGCAGCCAATGGTTTAATGATTTTGCCAATAGTACTTTTTTCTGCTGCTAGAGGACCTCAGTCAGAATGTTGGCATCATTCAACCCATTCCCTCTATAGCCCAGGCTGTCCTGGACTCACCGCAGCCTGTACATGGGCAGTGAATAGCTTATCTCTCTGTCACTCTGCTTTCTCCTCCTATCAGCGTGCTTCTTGTCAGCACAAGACGCTGATTGGCCCCTTGCACTGCAACGTCCTCTCCCAGTCTGAGCTCTGATGCACAAGGATTGGTCAAATTCAGGTACTTACACTGCTTGGATTTAGAAAATACATTTTTTGATATATTAATGATTAAGGGGCTGCTAATAATAGGGTTCAACTTTAAACCCTTCACAGCCATAATTCCATTGATGCCAATAACATTCTGTGGTACAAATAACAAAATATTTCCAAAGCAGTTGGTGATTTTTGTTATTAAAATGCTACTTCTTAACCTCATCTGAACCCATTGAATTTTAGATTTTATTTACTATGAATACAATTTCTATTGAATCGGTGGAGCGAAACAAACATAACCTTACACATTTCATGCTAGCGATGTTTGTCAACATGAAGCTTTCCTTACACTGCAGTCTTTCACATCCCGCTAAAAGGACACTGTGCCGTTTTATGAGAACCGATGAGAATGACACATTGTGGTCCTGCACTCAGAGGCTTCCCATTGACAGAGCTCAGTTTGGGCACATTTCACAAACAAGGCTCAGTGTTGTCTCTTCTGCTGAACACACTGCAGAATGAGCGAGCAATTCAGCGCTCCGCAACCGTGCCAACCCGCACAGCTGGAGAGGCACGCAGGGCCAGGTGGTGGTGGAGCAGATGCAGGCCAGTGTAAAAGTTTAAATGCCCTTAGCATTCAAATTCCCCATTTCTAATGGTAGAATGTTTGTGAGGACGAAGGAACAAATCAAGAATACATTGGCCGACGCCATCTTTGATGTTGTGCTACGCACGTGCCCGGTTCAATCTATGATAAACACAGGGCTAAATGTTCCACAAGCAGCACATACAATGGTATCGTTCAATGGATTCAATTGAAGTGGAACTCTAGCTTTGGATAGTGTGGAAAGGGGATAACCTGACCCAAGGGATAAGAATGGTGGACATCTTACTATATAGGGGACGATATAGGGGACCTCAGTCACGGGTCCTGAAATCACCTAAGGACCGCTGTTAATATTCAGTGAATTCCATGCTACAGAAATCGGTCAGAAATGGCAAAAGGGCCACAGGAGATGATCAGAGACTACAGGCATGCTACAGAAGATGGTCAGGGACTATATGCATGCTACAAGAAATGGTCAGAGAACAGGTATGCTAAAAAAGACAGCAAGAGACTACAGGAATGCTACAGGAGATGGTGAGAGACTACAGGCATGCTACAGGAGATGGTGGTGAGAGACTACAGGCATGCTACAGAAGATGGTCAGGGACTATATGCATGCTACAAGAAATGTTTAGAGAACAGGTATGCTAAAAAAGACAGCAAGAGACTACAGGAATGCTACAGGAGATGGTGAGAGACTACAGGCATGCTACAGAAGATTGTCAGGGACTATATAAATGCTGCAAGAGATGGTCAGAGAACACAGACATATTAAAAAAGACAACAAGAGACTACAGGAATGCTACAAGAGATGGTCAGAGACTATATGCATGCTACAAGAGATGGTTAAAGAACACTGGCATGCTAAAAAAGGACAGAAAGAGACTACAGGAATGCTACAAGAAATTGTTCGAGAACACAGGCATGCTTAAAAATACAGCAAGGGACTACAGGCATGCTACTGGAGATGGTGGGAGACTACAGACATGCTACTGGAGATGGTGGGAGACTACAGGCATGCTACTGGAGATGGTGGGAGACTACAGGCATGCTACTGGAGATGGTGGGAGACTAGAGGCATGCTACAGAAGATGGGATGGTTAGAGAACAGGTATGCTAAAAAAGACAGCAAGAGACTACAGGAATGCTACAGGAGATGGTCAGGGACTACAGGTGTGCTACAAGAGATGGTCAGAGGTGACAAAAGTATAAGCAAAAAAATGTTTGCTTAAAAACATACATAAAAAGAAAGATTGTAAACTGATGGTATCTGTTTACATTTGTTCCATTCTGTTTCAATGGATCTGAACGTTGGCTGCTCCATTTAAACAAAAACAGACCTGAATGAACATGGATGTAGGCGGATATAAACGGATAATCATCTATTTACATCCGCCCTCCCGTACACATACATTGTGTTTCAGTCTGGAGCCATCTGAAAAACTGACAGACTGATCTAGACTGAATGCCCGTGTGAAATGGGCCTTGTGCTTTGCATTATTTTGTAGAAATAAAGGTGGATCAAGGCTTTGGAGTGCAGCCATCTGGACTTTCAGTTATATGTACGGCATTGTGAGCAGGGCTGGCACCCGATCGGAGTGTGTGTGTGGGGTGAAAGTGAATGGACCAACCTGGAGCAGTGTTTCATTGTTAAATCTCTAGCACAGAAAAAAAGCAATATAGTATGAATAAAATAAATCAAATTGACAAATTTGAAGATTATTTTTCCTTCACTGGCTTGAGTAAGCACTAAAACACAGATTACTGTCTGCAGGGCCCTCCCGGGGACCACACACAATGCACCAAATGGCCTCATGTGACCCCCTTTGCACATGGGGATTATAACCTCGGTTACATTTATATTGCTATCTGTGTCCCTACTGAAGAGGTTTGCCCTCACTTCCTGTACTGAAAATGCAACAGGAAGTGAAGTGAAATGTCTTTAAATCGCACCTTTGACTCATGCCTCTGATATAAGTGACCCTACTCGAAGGGTTATCGTCTACTGTTCTGGTGATTTCCCTCGTGCTCTGTCCCTTTGACAGCTTATTTTTTGCTTCCTGTATCTCATTAGGGGGATTCCCCTTGACTTCCTGTTTCTGAGGTGCCACAGGAAGTGTGCGGAAATCTCCCCAAACTCTTATACATTCATCTCTGGAACAGTTGGTTGTTATGGTGCAGTTGGTTGCCTGGGTGCTGAACATACATACTCCTGAAAATGCATTGAGAATGGAGTCTGTCCTTAGTGCTGCCGCCACCTCTTTCCATAAGTGCTGCCTAAGGTGGCTGCCTCTATTGGCCTCATAGGCACCACTACCTGTAAGTAGCTATGACTAAAAAACATTCTTGGAGCCACCACGTTTAGGTTCCGTTGATTTTAATAACACCTGAAATGCGGCGCGATTTTCCTAAAAGAAATACAGGAGCTTCTTTCAAGCAATGGGCGTCCTGCGATTCTATTTGCACGTTTTTACCGACGAATGTCACCCCCATACGCGGAGATGTGAACGGAGCCTTAGATGTCTTCAGAAAGATGCTTTTTACTATGTTAGTAACATGCTGAAAACTGCAAGTTGTCTTTAAACTAAAAAAAAAGTACATTATAAGAGAAGCAGGGGGTAATAACCCCTTAGAGGGGAAGTATCAGCATCCCTTTATACTAGGCATACAAGGAAGTAGAATCCAACTATTCAGGATTTTTAAGGTATTGAACAGAGGTCAACCAAATTGATTAGTGACCTGTTTTATTAGAACCCTGTTAAAGCTTATAGATCAGTTTTTCTCAACATTTTCTTTTTTATGTAATATTTATTTTATTTTAAAAGGTAGAATATCTATACAGAAAGAAAATGAAGCAAACTACACCAGACATAATAACAGTGGTACATGTATATCACTGCATATAACATAATTGACCATGATTTAAATAGGAGCAAGAGCATGAGAGTGCTCATAAACACAGATATATTTCTCCTCTGTAACCAAGGTCTATCCATCGGCGTAGGGCACTCCTGTGGAAGAGATAACGGGTGTAAAAGACTGGCTCCTAAAGCCACAAGCTCCAGGCCTGACTGCCAAGAGGGACCAGCCAGGAAAAGCATCCTCCAAGGAGGACCTGGGGCACACCAAACGGGCAACCTTAACGGGCTAGGGTACCCTTCGATACTAAGTCACATTCTGTAGAATAGAGTACTCAGCTACTGTGTAGCAAACACCACAGTAATACACCTCTCAGCCTTTTCAACTCAGAGGAACCCTTAAAATAACTTTCTGGTCCCAGGGAACCCCTGCTAAAAATGACTATATCTACAACTCATAATACATTAGTGTGATGATCAGTGGGAAGAATGCTCCTTTTACTTGTGGTCATTGTTAATAATTACCCTTTACACATAGCTAAAAAGATAATTGGTGTCTGAGAGACAGAAATTGCTTAAGGAACCCCTAGCAACCTCTGAAGAAACCCTAAGGTTCCATGCAACCCTGGTTGAGAAACCATGTTATAGATTCTAAACCATAATTAAAGGCTGACATAGTTCTGTGGAATGCCTTATTACATACATCCCCCCCATCCCCCCATAAAACCATTAGTCATATTATTCAACAATCTACAATATAGACTTTCATCGTTGGTTGGTGGTAGGGTTCATCTTGACGCGTTTCGTAAATACTTCTTAAGGAGCTGGAGAGAATATGTTATTTATGAATAAACAAGTATTGTTATAAATATAACATATTGCCATTGATGACTACCAACATTCCTGATATAATTAATTTCTGAGTATTTACTTAGAAAGTACTAGTAGTAGCAGACCATAAGCTATTGCACTATAAAACCATATAATTCATTACCTTCTATGTTTGAAGAGATCTGGTGAACACAGACTGAGTGACAGGACCACAAAGGTACATCAGTCATAACTCAAACTTGCCTTTTTGGTGGCCTTTACAAGTTGCTTTCCATCAGGTGTCCGTATCTGGACGTAAGTAAAATGTTTTTGTAGAGAAAGCACTTTACTTATCACTCTTTGTTTACATCTCAGAGGATGAGAAACCTGTTCATTTCACTGCTCCGTCATCATTAACTACTACATACAGGGAGGTAGTCGGAGAGATGTCTAAAGGATAAATCCCCAGTATACAATTCAAGGCACGGTACTTTAAAAAGAATGGACAAGTTCATGGGAATAAAAAATGAGGTGTTTATAAGATGGACAGATATGTAACGTCTGTTTATAAAAGACGCCTCTTCCAGCTGTAACTTCACATTCCAATGTATTGGACTTTAGAAATGTGTTACGGGAAGACTTACACCATGGCTGCACCTTGTATACCACGACATCATGTTACTGTCTAATCAGAATCTCTCACAGGGCACTGCCTACACATAGCCTGTATATAGGCTAAAATATGTGACATTCAGACATACATTTTCTTACATATGCGAGTATCTTTAGATGAGCTAGAAAATATTGCAAATGCTTTGGCAAACATAGTCATAACAGAAAGTGATAGGAAACTCACTCCAAAGTGAGGGAATCCCTCTGGCTGTCACCAGAATCATCAGAAGTCCCCATTGGAAGATTTTATTCTTACTGTGATGACCACCAAAAAGGAGTCTATGAAAGAAAAGCACCCTATGAATGAAGGAGGCGGACCTTTCAATAATCCCCTGTCCTCCATTCATAGGGTCCTTTTTTGCTGGAAGCTATAGACGGCTTTTATGAATAGAAGAAGGGACGGAAAGAGTAAGCATAGTTAACACTCTTGACGAGTGCCTGTGACAGCTTGTGTTGGAGACCACACTGGACTGACTGGATTGGTCACTGGTCTTGAGTTCCTGAGTAGGTGTTCATGTAGGCAAAAAGGAAGGAATTCCCTCTGGTGCATAGTGCTCCGTGATCGATGATGACGATGGACACTCTTGGGGATTGGGCTGCTGCCTTCTCTGTTAGACCCTACCCTTATTTCAGCATGTAGATTTGGATAAAAAGAAAGGAGTGCTCAGTGTCCAGAGGAATACAACTTCCAAATTATGGTTTTTAGACGTTTATTAAAAAGTAGCAACGTGTATATCAAACCAATGCGTTTTGGGGGGAAAAGACTCCCCCTTCTTCAGGGCTGTTACTGCCTGCTATTTGATGGGAACAATTCCCATGAATTATGTTGGATCAAGGCTTCAGAAACCAGATTGGCAGGATGCCAGCATCCTGCTTTCTGAAGCCTTGATCCCATTCATGGGAATTGTTCCCATTAAATAGTAAGCAGCAACAGCCCAGAAGGGATGACCTATTCCCCCGAAACTCGTTTGATTGATGTACATGTTGCTACTTTTTAATAAGTGTCTACGAACCATACTTTGGAAGTTGAATGTCTCACTTTTTATCCAGGTCCATTAATCTTTTTTTTTTTTTTTTAATCAGCCAGCAGGCTGTAAAAAAAACTTGCTGGATTCTTCCATCTACACAAGTTGGGTGGATAGAGGAATCCTCCCCACTGTGTTATTATATTCTGACAGCAGGGACTCCTCCGCTGTCAGAATACACTGATCGGCCTCGGTTGCAGTGCCAATCGAACAAAAATTTTCCATTAAGCCCATGTGATCGACTCACAAACGGGAACGGCCATATGGATTAAAATTCGGGTGGTTCCTAATTATTTATCCAAATTTTGATCCAACTATGGCCAGCTTTAGGCTGGATTGTAGCGTTATCTTTTACAGTTGACAGTCAAGGTGGTCCATGGCTGTACATAGTCCTCCGTTCCTCAATCCTTTCTTAGTTTGTTGTAGAATGTGACGATTATTTGATCCCAAAACACGATTCTGCTCCATTGTCTTGCATTTTTGGAATACGGAATGACATTTTCACATGCCGCCCCCTAGAGCAGCATCTCCATCTAAAAGTATCCTACTTTATAACTTTTTGTCAATAGTCAATTTAGATCCTATTAACCTTGTAGAAATTCAACTCCCTACGGAATAACTCCATATTACTTGAATTGTATTAACCTTTAATGTGTTTTCTTTCCAATTAACCCCACTCATTAAAGTGCTTTGAGTTGGGAGTAATCCCAGGGGGTTTGTGTGTCTGCTGAAGCCTGGACGGAGAGGGGGGTTATGTGATTGGTGGCGGTCTGAGGTATGTATATCTCATGTCTGTGAGCAACTGGTCTTTGTTACAAACAGATAATAAAGAGCCTAATTAAGTAGGAATGCTAAGCGTGTGAGCTGGGATATATGAGCCCTTGGCTGCTAGAAGCACATACAATCAACATATATTTGGTTGACAAAAATAAGGTTTTGTTCATTAATATAATATATATATAGTAAACTGGCTAACTGAATTAACTAAATATCTTTCATAACAACAGATACTAACAGTAGACGGTAAAATCAAAGCGTTTTTATCTGACATATATAAGAACAATCAGAATTATTAATTTCTATGTGGAAGCATTTAGTTGTACTCTTAAAGCTAAAATCAAAACAGTGAATTTAGCAATGTCTACAGCTGGACATAGATGGATCGAATCTTGGCCAGTTCAGCAGGGACCGACTGAGATTTGATCCATCTATGGGCAGGCTGGTTGTACTGAAGTTAATCCATCAATTGGCTTCAGTACAACCAGCTTGTCAGCAGTGATCATTGTCTTCTGCTGTTAGGGATCGTTGTGTTCTGCTGGCAGGGAAGGCTTCCTGAGAGCAGAAAACAACAGCGCTGCGGGAGGGATTCCCCCATCAACAGTCAGTGTTGATGGGGGAATCAAGCAATTTTCTTTCCTTCCACCAGCCTCCCACCCCTGGTGGAAGTAAAGAAGATTGCATAATCTATGGACTGCTTTAGGGCTTGTTCACACTTAACTAAATTTCTAACAAGTGCTCCTATAGTGTTAGTATGGACGTTAGACTCGCGTTAATGAGCTTTAGTACGGCCGTTAGACTGGCATTTTCCAAGGGTTAATGACGAGTTAAAAATGCTCCCCAAATGCCCTATGGACAGTTTTGAAGCATTTGATGAGCGTTAGACCCCATACACACTATTCGATTTTCTGCAGATTTTTGTCTTCAGATTTACCAAAATATATAATATGAGGTCAAACCTTAAAGTTGTGTTCCACCCAAAAAAAAATGCTTGAATGTGCCTGAAAAAAACAAACATTTGGAATTTTTTTTTTTTTTTACCCACCTCTAAATGCCTGTTGCTACGAGGGGTAGCAACGAGGGGTCCCTCGTAGTCTGCCTCTTTCAGTGCCTGGGCTGGTGACATCACTTCCCCTCGGCACAGGAAGGGCTCAGCTCTGCTCCCTCCCTCTTGTCAACCATCTGGGACCCATTACAGGTCCCAGGTGACTGAGCGGCCAATCACGGCGCGCGGCGCCGCTCGCGCATGCGCAGTGGGTGCCCGGCTATGAAGCCACAGCCCGGCGCCCACAGTTGCAATGCCGGCGCCGCCGAACGGAGGGGGAGACGAGCGGGGCTTCGATCCCCCGCATCGCTGGACCCTGGGACAGGTAAGTGTCCAATAAAAGTCAGCAGCTGCAGTATTTGTAGCGGCTGACTTTTATTATTATTATTTTTTTTTTAATGGGCCCTCCTCTTTAAGAGTTTCAATTTGTATGCAATCAGGCAGGCCCTTGCACCACATGGTTTTGGTAAATCTGAAGACAAAAATCTGCAGAAAATCGAATAGTGTGTATGGGGTCTATAGGCACATTAAAACTGCTCCATAAATGCCTATTCAATTACAGTAAATAAACTAATCTTAACGCCCCACAACCGCTCCGCAACTGCCTGCCAGAGCATTTGGAAATGGACACCGGAAGTGACGGTCTCGCCGCGAGCTCTCCGCTCATTTGGATACACTGCACGATTGTTATGTTTTAATGTGAGTACCTGACCTTGTCTATTTAAATAAACGCATCAAGTTTTAAAAACATACTACACTATAGAGTTTCTTCTATATTTCCCCAACTTATCTGGTTTTTACATACTCTGAGTGGTGCTTGGCTATTCATTTGGCCCTGGAGGAAGCCACCATCCCCTAGGCTCTGGAACCCCTCAGGAGGAACCGATGACAGATCTCCTTCCCCCCCTAGGATAACCATCCATTTCCCTGTTTTCTTTGAATGCTGCTTACCTTACAGCAGTAAGGTAAGAAGTTAGTACACCTGCGGATGTCATCTTGCACTGAAGACCCACAACACAAAAAGTCACAACGTCACCTGTTTGATGCCAGTTAGCACCTTATGATCTGCACCTTGCACGGTTTAATGGTTGGAAGATCTCTTCCGGATTGTGATTTACTTGCAATACTTGCACTTTGATATATATGGACTTTTGCTATATGATTATTTTTATGCATTGTGATTACATGAACATTTAATGCACTACAGTCACTTTATTTGCTAATATTGCACTGATCACCATTGTATTTATGTTGAAGCAGTTGATTTTTTCTACATATCATTATATGCAAGTCTGCTAGTCCTATAACATACACTGTCATTTATCTCAGCACTTTATATTTTTCATTTATTTTGGAGCGCAACACCAACTTTTGATTTTTTTCCATTTGCCAAGCGTCACCATAGACTTGAATGGGAAGCGTTGAAAAATTTCAAACGCCTCCTGACTCGACATGAGGCTTCAATTTTGAAGTGGCGTGACGCTAACGCTTCATGTTTTAATAGTGACATGAATGCTGCCGCCAGGCTCATCCACCTTACCAACCGCTCAGTGTCTGCTACCCCTCTCTGTCAATCCCTTCACTGGCTTCCACCCACCCAACAAATTTAATTCAAAATACTAACAACTTACAAAACCATCCACAACTCGGCCCCAAGCTACATCACTAACCTAGTCTCAAAATACCAACCTGCTTGTTCCCTTCATTCCTCCTAAGACCTCCTGCTCTCTAGTTGCCTCCTCCCATGTTCACCTCCAAGACTTTTCCCGAGCCTCTCCTATTCTATAGAACTCCCTACCCCAATCTGTCCGACTATCTGCTACTCTATTAGCTTTTAGATGATCCCCGAAAACCCTTCTCTTCCTCTGAAGCAAATTTTGCCCCTACCTAACAACTGTACTTTTACTTTCTCCATCAGATCATTCCCCACAGTTATTACCTTTTGTATCACTTGACCCTCCCTCATAGATTGTAAGCTCTAATGAGCAGGGATCTCTAAATTCCTACTGTATTGTATTGTAACTGTACTGTCTGCCCTCATGTTGTAAAGCGCTGCACAAACTGTTGGCGCTATAAAAAAATCCTGTATAATAATAATAATAATAATAATAATAATAATAATAATAGTGTGAACAGCACTGTGTGCTGTCTATTTTATCCTGTGCATAGGTGTTTGAGGGGCATTTTTAATGCCAGTGTGAACTTAGCCTAAAGTAATTGGTTTGAAATAAAGTGGTACTGCAGTATTGTTAGATCGACTCCTGACGAACGAACAAGCAGGAAAACATTTGTTGATCAGTGTA
This sequence comes from Lithobates septentrionalis, assembly GCA_037952835.1. NCBI lineage: Eukaryota > Metazoa > Chordata > Amphibia > Anura > Ranidae > Lithobates > Lithobates septentrionalis. The sequence continues at coordinate 165,195 of JBBDGP010001611.1, read as the reverse complement.
TTCTGACAGCGGAGAGTCCTGCTGTCAGAATACAATCTCTTGGGGGGCAGGGATTCCCCATTGCACCACCATTGTGTGTGGATGGAGGAATCCTTAGACAGCAGCATTGTTAATCTATGGAGAGGGTAGTGTTAGATGCATTAGCAGATTTGGATGGACTTGACTCCTAAACCCCCCCCCCCCCCACACACACACACACACGCACACATTTATGAATGTAAATGCAGGTGTCAAGGGTGCACACCAATATTTTATACTAAAGGGTGTCTGCTACCAGAAAATATTTAATGTTTAGGGGGTTTTATGTAATCCTCAGGCCCATAACTATTTTTTAAACATGTGTCCAAAAAAACACAAGAATTACTGGCAGTGGAAGGGTTGAAAATGAACTTCTCCCTTATTAGAAACACAAATCACAAAACAAACACACCTTTAAAAATATTTAGTAATGTCAATCTGCAAACAGTTCTTTTCTCGCGGTGTCCATTTTTACTAAGGGCAGATGAATCCATCTCCCTTTACTTCCTGGAACTCACCCTAAAACTCCTCCTGGGACATGTGACAAGAAGTTCCCAGGATGTAGCTGTAAGGCCAGGGTGACATCACCAATGCTTTGGAGAAACAAGGAAGTGGAAAAACAGTAATTGTAAGTAAAAGCAGACATGTTTCATTAATTAAAGTGGTTGTATACCCCAATTTGTCATTTTTACCTACAGGTAAGCCTATAATAAGGCTTACCTGTAGGTAAAATTAATATCTCCTAAAGTTTAGGAGATATTCCCTTTGCATGCAGTCGCTGACGTCAGCGGCGCACGTGCTCTGAATGCCCAGGTGAAGAAGACTCACATGCTCGGGAGTAACGTCATAGCGGTTCCGGCCACTCACAGTGCCGGAGCTGCGAACCCGGAAGAAACGCAGAGGGCAAGATGTCAGCTCCCTCGGCATGGACCGGGCTGTGATACGGGACCTCGTTCTAAGGTAAGTATTTCATAATGAGCTAGTATGCTGTGCATACTAGCTCATTATGCCTTTGCCTTGCAGGGTTTTTTTTCTTTTTCTTTTTTTTTGATGTGCAGGTATACAACCGCTTTAATGAATGTAAAATGATTTCATATCAGCATGCAGAGCTGCTGTTGTGATTTGTAGTGAAAGGGAAGAAAGGTCCACTTTTTTTTTTTTCTAGTTCTGGATAGAGTGGAGATGAATTAGCACACCTGTCAGGTTTTTATTGCTGTCTTTGCTCCTGTTAGGGAGAATCATCCTCTCTATCTCTCCTGTTTACATTTATCATTGTGAAAGTAAAAGAAAATTCCATATTCTGGGTTGTCTCTAGAAAAGTAATAGAGGGGAAATCATCCAATGGGGACACTAGTTCTGGTGACCTGGGGGTCTCCAAGAGATTCCCTTAATTTGTAAAGATTGGGCTATGGGACAGGAAGTGAAGGTAAATCGCCCCAAAGGGACAAAGATGGCAAAAATAAACCTTAACGGGGTTATTTTTTTCTGCACCTAAATGCCCCTCTATGTTTAGCCTATGGGGTTAATTTACTAAAACTGGAGCGTGCAAAATCTGGTGCAGCTCTGCATAGAAACCAATCTGTTTCCAGGTCTTGTTGTCAAAACTTATTGAACAAGCTAAAGCTAAAAGCTGATTGGCTACCATGCACTGCTGCAACTGATTTTGCACTCTCCAGTTTTAGTAAATCAACCCCCTTGCACACATAGATGCTTACAGGCGTTTAGAGGCTGAAAAAAATAAATCCAACATTTGTGTGGTCAGGAGAAGAGCATTTGGGCAAAAAAATGCCAGACTTGTGTACATGTAAAGGCGCATTCATTGATTTCAACAGCAAGAATAAATTAATATTAATAAATTAATAACACTTGATGTGCCTGAATGCAACTAAATGCACCTAAACAACTTGAAAAACACAGGAGGCATTCGAAAGAGCTGGAACCAGTGTGCATGGCCTAAGGCTCCATTCACACTAGCGCGTTTTTTGATGCATTTTGCAGAAATGCACGGGAATTTTTTAACATGGGTTCCTATGGAACATGTTCACATCAATGCCTTTTTGTTTCTCTGCATTTTTGGAAAGGGTCAGGGACTTTTTTCATGCAAAATGCAGCGTTTTGCATGTAATAGAATTCAATGGACAAGCATCAAAAACGCAAGTGCATCGTTTTTGCAGCGTTTTTGGTGCGTTTTTGATGCGTTTTTGCCGTTTTGTTTTTTTTTTTTCATTTTTTTTTTTTTTCATTTTTTTTAAGACTGTAAAAAAAAAACTGTAAAAAAAAAACCAAAAAAAAAAACGCAAAACGCAAATCGCGGCAAAATCGCGGCAAAATCGCGGCAAAAACGCTGCTCAAAAACGTGGCAAGCATGAAAAAAAAACCTCCAAAAACGCTCAAAAGCTACATGCATAGGTGTGAATCGAGCCTAACATTATCTGTCATAAGAAAAGGTTAAAGCTCTCAAGGCTTGGGTTCTGCATTGTATAATAATAAGAGGAAACTCAGCCTATCCCCACATTGTCCCTTCACTGTCAGTTCAGAGCAGTTTGTGGTCTGCCCAAAGGCCTGTTCTAAGGAAAAACTAGAAAGGTGAAAAATATAAAGCAGAAGTATATCCAAAGCTATTTTGGCTGTACTTCTCCTGCAGGTCACAGAAGTGCACTTAGTTCTGCATTCCTGTGACCCAGATTCAGCCAACAGCGGGCTAAAGACCGCTGTCAGCTAACATCATGGAGCTGGTCGAGGCTCGGCAGAGATTCCGACAATGATGTCGGGATCCAGCCAGATGCCTGGCCGGCAGCTGGTTCATCCTCTCAGCGTGCCACTGTGAGCCTAAGCCAGCTGTTACTGCCCCCTCCATAGCCCAGCGATCCACTGAGCACTGGAGGGGTAAAGCACAGATCGTGACTGACAGTTACGGTCAGTCAGTTACAGTAGCTACCCTCTAACAGGGAATTTTGCAAGAGTCTGACAACAATAGAAGGTACTTTTCTGAGTTAGGAATACATACGACAATAGACTATATATTTTTTTAAACCAGAGTTTAGCATCACTTTAAATCAGTCGGTTCATACAACCCCATGTATGTTAATTGTGAAGCTTAATCTGATTTCATAATTCAATATATTTAAATTTGTTGGGACCACTAATAGCTGAATCTTTATCTGTGTAGACATCATTGTCTATCTGGTGAACAGGAATGTTTTTTGTTTCTACACTCAGTTATACAGAAGGACGTAGATATGTGACAATCATTTATTAGCTATTTTATGATTTATTTTGAAAACTGTGTGTTACCTGATAAAAATTTGGCTTTGATCATAACTCTACTGTAGTGAAAGAATGTGTCTTCTTTGGGTTACAAAAGAGCCCTACAAGACCCCTCCATGTAGCAGCACAACATGGTTATCTCCTAGAGAATGTCATCTTGGGAACAAGATCATAAATCTGTTTGCAATTCCCTGAATACAACACTTCCGGGGTTCCAGAATACTAAACTCTGAATTTATCATGGCATACGATGTCCCAGCTTAAAAAAGTTGTATCTGTATAATTTAATCAATATTTAATTAGTTACCATGGGTTATGACATTGTAATTTGTGCTTTTAATAAATAGTAAGCAATCAGTGGATCTTGGGCAGGTCATGCTGACACTGGTAGCTTAGGGGCAACATGTGAAAATAGCTCATACCTGCCAAACTCCCATCCTGTACTGGAGGGTGCTATGACTCCTGATTACAATGCTTCTTTCTGGGTAGACATATCAGTGTGTGTTATGCTGCATGGATGTCCTCTGCTCCATAACTGGCACCACTTCTGGAAGATGGTCAGCAGAAGCCTGAGCCACTGGATGGGAATTTTGGCTATAATAGGTGAAGCACTGGATAGGAGGTTTGGCTGTGATAGGTAAAGCACTGGATGTTAGGGTTGGCTATGATAAATAAAGCACTGGATGGGAAGTTTGGCTATAATAGCTGAAGCACTGGATGGGAGGTTTGGCTATGATTGGTGAAGCACTGGATGTGAGGTTTGGCTATGATAGGTGAAACACTGGATGGTAAGTTTGGCTGTAATAGATGAAGCACTGGTTAGGATGTTGAGCTATGATAGGCGAAGCACTCAATGGGAGGTTTGGCTATGAAGTGAAGGACTTGGTGGGAGGTTTGTTGATGTTAGGTGAATCAATGGATGGGAGGTTTGGCTGTGATAGGTGAAGCACTGGATGGGAGGCTTGGTGGTGAGAGCTGAAGCACTGGATAGGAGGCTTGGCTTGATGATAGATGAATCAATGGATGGGAGGTTTGGCTATGATGTGAAGGACTGGGTGGAAGGCTTGTTGATGATAGGTTAAACACTGGATGGGAGGTTTTGCTATGGTAGGTAAAGCACTGAATGGGAGGTTTGGTTATAATAGGTAAAGCACTGGATGGGAGGTTTGGCTAGGATAGCTGAAGCAATGAATAGTATATTTGGCAGTCTGGTTGAGATAAGTGATACTTTAGATGGGAAGTTTGGCTATAAAAGGTTAAGTACTGGAGGTTTGGCAGTTATAGGTGAATGCTGATCTGACAAGGTTCCCTTTTTTTCACTGATTGCAATTTATGTTGCATATGCCTACAAATTCTGTTTGTTCATAGAAATAGACTAAAGCACCTTTTCAACCTAAAAATATTATCATTGTTGAAATATGAGAATTAGAAGTGTATATAGGGCTTCTTTTTAGCATCCCCAGTGGCAAATGAAAGCTATGGGGTAGCAAATGGAAAGTATGTGCAGTTCGGGAGGGCAGCATTTAGTGGAATCCTAGTAGTGCCTGGGAGGCCGCTTAGCATGAAGTGTGGGTTATGTATGTCTTCCTTTACTAGAAGTATAAAAGTGCTGGCCTTGATGTAAACCAGAAAGATGCCCATCTAAGTGTGATGACAGGAGTAGCAAAGTAGGGACAGAGGAGATAAAGCCTTGTTTCGTAAATACAGAAGTGATATTTTTTTTATCACAAATATGGATGCTCATACGTATTAGAGGTAGCAGAATATGACCACGCTAACAATTAAAGTGTAACTAAAGCATACCTCCCAACATTTTGAGATGGGAATGAGGGATACCTACTAACAAATGTATGTAGGCATAGGACACGCCCCCTGCCACACCCCCTTAAAGGAGAATAACCAAAAAAAAGGTTTAATTAAATCCACAAGGGCTTTTTTTTTTTTTTTTTTTTTTTTTAATTTTGAATACATTTAATTTGTTGGTTTAGCATAAACATATTTTTTTGTTTTTCCTGTTTAAGGATTTGTACAGAGATTTTTTTTGAAAAATATACAATTATTAAAAATTATGTTACACAAAAACATATTAACTTGCTTACTAAACAGGCTGCTAACTAAATGGTATTACTTGATAATGACTTAAAGTGGTTGTTAAGCCACTCTAATCTGCATACACCATCAGCACCGCCCCCCACCGCAGTATCCCCTCCGTGCGCGATCCATAAAAATAAATGCTGCAAATACCCCACTCCAGAGCCAAGACCGGGACCACACGACCAGCCAGCCCCCCCCCCTCTGAGAGACGCAGCGGGAGGGGCTGAGATTCCCCTGCTAATGTCAGTCTGGAGGGAGGGAGGAGGGCAGGAGGAGAGGAGGAGAGAGCCGCCGGCCACGCGATCCCAACCTCCGCCCCCAAACGAGGCACCCACAGCCCCCATATCCATAAATCACCCACAGAGGGGGACACCGCAACGGGGGGGCAGTGCCGATGGTGTACACAGGTCAGTGTTATGAGAGCAGCAGGAGGGGGGGGCAGCTCACACACAGACAGAGAGGGGAGGGGGGAGGAGGACACAGGAGCAGAGAGGAGAGCAGATAGCAGGCTGCAGATGATGGAGGCACGTGTACTGACCACGGTGTCAGGGCTCAATAGCCATGATACACCGTTGTCTGTTTACAGAGGTGGGGGTAGAAACTGTTTGTAATTCTTATTGACCTTCACCATAAACTACAAGTCAAATTGCCATGCCTTACCACAAGGGCTTTTTTTAACCTTTATTTATTTATTCCTTTATATTGGCTTTTGTACAAATGCAGCAATTTAGAAATTGGATGAAAGGTTTAGCACTGGGAAACACTTTTCGAAAGATAAAAAGTGCATTTTATATACAACTATATAGATCAGCCCAAAATGAGGGACAAATGAGGTGGAATGAGGGACAGAGGAACATTGCTCCAAAACAGGGACAGTCCCTCCAATTCAGGGACAGTTGGGAGCTATGCTAAAAGAAAAACATCTTTTTTACGTTTTGGACACAGTGAAGAGGGATTAGAACACGTAATCAGTTTTTATTGCTGTCTATGTCCTCATTAGGCAGATTTCAACTCTTTAATTGTCCTGTTTACCATTATCATTGCAAATGAAAGTAAAAGAAAATCCCAAAATTTGGATTGTCCGAAGAAAAGTAATAGAGGGAAAAATCTTACATGGGGACACTAGTTCGGGTGACCTGGGGTGCCCCAAGGAATTCTGATCAATTACAATTAATTTGCAGGGATTTAGTCCCACTTACTGTTTTGGATATGAGACAGGAAGTGAAGGTAAATCTCCCCAAAGAGACACAGGTTGCCAAAAAACTGACAGGGGTTTCAACCCTCCCTTACTTTGCCTACAGTTCTACTTTAACCACTTGCCGACCAGCCACCGACATTATACAGCGGCACGTCAGCTTGTTTCTGCAAATCGCCGTAGCTGGACGGCGGTCCCTTTACAGCTCCAGCAGTTGCGCGCACAGCGTGGCGAGGGAGCCAATGCGCGTGGCTGTGATGTTCGCCGGCCACCCGCGTTCGCTTCACAGAGAGCCGGAATAAGGATCTGTCAATGTAAACAAACAGATCCCTGTTCTGACAGGGGAGTTCAGAGTGATCGTCTGTTCCTAGTGATCAGGAACAGCGATCTCTCTGTGCTCCCAGTCAGTCCCCTGCCTCCACAGTTAGAAACACCTCCCAGGGAACATATTTATATTTCAATGTTTTTATTGAAAGATTCTAGAAATAACAAGACTATCAGATAAGCATAGGTCAATGTTCAGATTATCGCCATGACAAAGTACATAAGATATAGTCAAACAAAGTATTACATGATCCGTGAATATAAAGGAACAAACAGTACTCATGGGATGTTCTCAGATAAACCAAAGAAAACCCAGCAGATAATATCAAAAGGTATTAAACGTATAGTTAATCTAACAACATACAGTTCCAATCAGTACTCAAAATCGTAACCATGTGTAGTAACATACAAGAACCTGAGTATGGTACAGAGAGGCAGGTGAAGGGGAGGGAGGGGTCGGGGGGATAATGGATAAGACATAGTAGGGGACTTTCGTACCATTTCCTGAGAATATCGATGTCAAAACTTAATGAAGTTCTAATACATCCCAATAAGTATTGGGCTCAAACTACATATAGAAAGAGGTGGAGGGAAAGAAGAAAAGCAGAATTGAGGAAAAAAAGAAAATGAAAGGAGAGAAATTCAAGAAGGTCAGCCCAGAGCTCATTTAGGGAACCGAAATGTGACGGATCCACGGGTCTCATATTTTATCACATTCTTTAGAGTTATTATGGAGTGTGTGAGTAAGTTTGTCATTAACCATAATCCAGTTGACTTTATTTTTAACATAATCCAGAGGAATATGTAAAAGATGGTGCAGCGCTGAGTAAACTAAACTAAAACATCAAGGGATGTTAAATGCAATTTAAAGGAGAAAATCCCAATACAACAGAAAACGTTTTAGGAGTAAATCAAAAAGTCCAGAAAGTCCATGAATATCCAAAAAACTTTTAAAAGATTCCACCAAGTGATCGTGATATCATGCTGATATAGGTGACTGATGTGCCCTTCACCGGTATCTGAAATAGCCTCTCACCTGACGACCAGGACCCTTTAATTACAGAGGGTCATGCAAGCCTTCCCTTACGGGTCATATACATGGATGGTGTTGAGAATCAGGGACCAAGGGCTCCGTCACACACAGGGTGGAATGATTCCGGACGTTCCAATGGTGTATGTAAAAAGAGTAACAACATATAGTGCTCTCCGTTTGCCAAACAATTTATTAAAAGTAATAAAAATACACTTACAAAGGTGGCACTTCTCAAGTGCCAGTAAAACAGCAACAAGCGGTGATGTGTAAACACAGATGGAATCGAGCATGCGCGGTGGCCGCGGGTGACGTCACGACGTCTCGTTCTGGACGCGTTGCGTCCCAGTGGGCGGGGACTTCTTCAGCAGATGAATGGACTACGTGGGCACCCGCGCTTTATGGAGGTAAGTAACCATGGTAATGGAATACAACCTAAACAGCGCACTCGCAATACAGGAAGGAGAATCCGGAAGTGTCTCCATAAGAGACATATACTAAAACGGAACTCATTGTGAGTACACTAATAGAACCAAATTGATAAATACATATAATAGAACACAAAAGAAGGGGGGCACTGTATGAATAAACATAATTGCTCGCTATACATATTAAAATATCCTCTCCAATTGGATCATAAAAAAGAATGTATAATTAATATTTAAATGTCATCCGCGGCCAACGACTGCTCTTATCAAAAACAAGATGACCATAAATATGTCAAATAGTAACACATCATTAAATTCACAATTGATCAAAATTGATAAAAAATTATTATGATAAAAAATTATTTTTTCACTGTAAAATTACCACATATATTAACGATCAGATATAAATACCCCAAGAGCTACCCCTGTGTATGAGTATGACCTTCCCCACACTAGAGCCCCTCAGTCCTATCCCAATAATGGGAATAGGAAATTTAACAACAAAAAGGGAAAGAACAATAGGGGAAAAGGGAGAGGAGGAAGATCTGGGTCATATGCTCAAGAGATTGATCATTCGAGAGACCCTCATTACTCTGAAGTTCCATCTCAACACAGAGGGTATCAGGATAGAGGGGGCACTTCTGGGAGAGGTAGCCCCTATCCCCCATATAACAGACCTATCCCCACTCATAATCGGTTTGCCCCTCTCATTGATCAAACCACCTATGAAGGGAATTATCATAATAATAACAATTTTTTAGGCCAGCGGGGGGCACAGAGATACCCCCCACCGCAGCACCAATCTCACCAAGGGGAACCTTGGAGACAGCCTGCACCATACACACCCCCAAATCCGGGCCCCCCGCGAAAGCGAAAACAAAGAGAGGAAGGAGAGGGGGGAGGCGAATACAAAAGGCCCAAACCACATCAGGTATAGGGATTTACAACCTGAGCCATGTCACTCTTAATGATGATGAAATGAAAGTTCTAGATCGAGGTTTGAAGTTCGCACCAATAAAGAATCTCAATAAATTCGATACTTATGTCAGTATTCAAAAATACATTAGAACCCTCAACATGAAAAAATATTTTTTATCCCATCCTTCTCAGGGAACAAAAACTTTGGCACAAAATTACTCCACTTTACGTAATAAGTCCACTTTTAATCCACATATTTCAGATAATAAACATTTGGAAGTTTTTAAGACTATGGTAGCAAATGATTTAGAAAAATTACATGTTAAGAGAATTTCTGACCCGTTGTTCATTAAGCGTGGTATTAGATCCTTAACGGAACGTAAGGACATTGTGATCCGCCCCGCTGATAAAGGGGGTGGGTTAGTCATTCTCAGTAAAGAGTACTATCAAAGGGAAATGAGTCGTTTATTATCAGATCGAGACACGTATCGCGTTCTGACTAAAGATCCCATGCTGGCTTTTAAAGATGAATTGCATAATATTATTGAGGATGGCAAGGATCGGAGGATTCTTAATAAAAAAGAGGCTTTATATTTGGATCCTTTGTTTTGCAGAACACCGGTTATTTATTTTTTACCTAAAATTCATAAGGATGTTAATAACCCTCCAGGCAGACCCATAGTTAATGGGATCGATTCTGTTTCAGCCAGGTTAGGACAGTACATCGATTTCTTTTTGCAGCCTCTTGTTATGAAAACGCCAGCTTTCTTGAAGGACACGAAGCACATCATCCAGATCTTAGAAACTTTGAAGTGTTCCCCTTCCACTACTTTTTTGGTTACAGCGGACGTTAGTTCCCTGTACACCATTATTGGTCATCAGGACGCTATGACCTCAGTGGAATGGGCTCTTGCTTCTTCCTCCTTGTCTGGTGGGCATCAGGAGTTTCTTTTAAGTTGTCTGGATTTTTGTCTTACAAGAAATTATTTCTGGTATGATAGAGAGTTTTACTTACAGACCAGGGGTGTAGCCATGGGGGCTCGTTTCGCCCCCAGTGTGGCCAATATTTTTATGGCCCACTGGGAGGAGGAGGCGGTATTTCTCCATCGTCCCCCAGAGCTGGTGTGTTATCGGAGATTCATTGACGATCTCATCCTCATTTGGAATGGTGAGAGATCCAAATTGGATGATTTCATTGAATCTTTGAACAGCAACCACAAAAACATATCTCTAACATGGACCATTAGTTCTGAAAATGTGGTATTTTTAGATCTAAGTATCAGCATTTTGCAAGATCGATTCAAGCTCACCAATTATTTTAAACCTACGGATCGCAACTCTTATATCCCCCTGGGGAGTTGCCACCACAGTTCGTGGTTGTGCAATATCCCCAGGGGACAATACATCAGGTTGCGCCGGAATTGCACCACCGTAGAAGATTTTGTTAGCCAATCTCAAGTTTTATCCTCCAGGTTCGAACAAAAAGGTTATAACCGTGTCTCTCTTGATGAAGAGGTAGCCAGGGTTACATCATTAAACAGAGAAGAACTCATTACCGACTCCGTTAAGGCTCTTACCGGAGAGAATCAAAATTTTAAAATGGTATTGGACTATAACATCCAACACCGTAAGTTTGAAAAGATTGTCCAAAAAAATTGGTCAATCTTGAAGCAAGACAAAATTCTTGGCCCGGCATTACCAGAACGACCTCAGTTTGTTTATAAAAAAGCCCCCACCCTGAGGGACCGTCTAGCCCCGGGTGTTCTTAATCCGCCAGTCCCCACCTCTGATAGGCTTTTTTCTTTCCTTGGTGGTTTTTACGCGTGTGGAAGATGCGTGCCTTGTAGACACGCAAAAGGAAATGTTAAGAAACGGAAAAAATTCCTAGCTTCTGCCACAAACAAAGAGTATGACATCAAACAACTCATCACGTGTGACACTGTAGGAGTTGTCTACATGCTGGAGTGTAATTGTGGACTCCAGTATGTTGGTAGAACGTCAAGACCACTACATGTCAGAGTAGCTGAACATGTCAATAACATTAAAAAAGGCCTGAAGACTCATAATGTGTCAAGACATTTTAAGGCCTTTCACCAACAGAACCCTAAAGGCCTAAAATTCTGGGGTATAGAAAGGGTTACGAAGCACTGGAGAGGAGGTAACTTTATTAGACAACTGAGTAAGAGAGAGTCTTATTGGATATACGAGACAAAAGTACTCTGCCCTGAAGGGTTAAATGTAGAATTTGACACTAACTGTTTTATATCTGATCGTTAATATATGTGGTAATTTTACAGTGAAAAAATAATTTTTTATCATAATAATTTTTTATCAATTTTGATCAATTGTGAATTTAATGATGTGTTACTATTTGACATATTTATGGTCATCTTGTTTTTGATAAGAGCAGTCGTTGGCCGCGGATGACATTTAAATATTAATTATACATTCTTTTTTATGATCCAATTGGAGAGGATATTTTAATATGTATAGCGAGCAATTATGTTTATTCATACAGTGCCCCCCTTCTTTTGTGTTCTATTATATGTATTTATCAATTTGGTTCTATTAGTGTACTCACAATGAGTTCCGTTTTAGTATATGTCTCTTATGGAGACACTTCCGGATTCTCCTTCCTGTATTGCGAGTGCGCTGTTTAGGTTGTATTCCATTACCATGGTTACTTACCTCCATAAAGCGCGGGTGCCCACGTAGTCCATTCATCTGCTGAAGAAGTCCCCGCCCACTGGGACGCAACGCGTCCAGAACGAGACGTCGTGACGTCACCCGCGGCCACCGCGCATGCTCGATTCCATCTGTGTTTACACATCACCGCTTGTTGCTGTTTTACTGGCACTTGAGAAGTGCCACCTTTGTAAGTGTATTTTTATTACTTTTAATAAATTGTTTGGCAAACGGAGAGCACTATATGTTGTTACTCTTTTTACATACACCATTGGAACGTCCGGAATCATTCCACCCTGTGTGTGACGGAGCCCTTGGTCCCTGATTCTCAACACCATCCATGTATATGACCCGTAAGGGAAGGCTTGCATGACCCTCTGTAATTAAAGGGTCCTGGTCGTCAGGTGAGAGGCTATTTCAGATACCGGTGAAGGGCACATCAGTCACCTATATCAGCATGATATCACGATCACTTGGTGGAATCTTTTAAAAGTTTTTTGGATATTCATGGACTTTCTGGACTTTTTGATTTACTCCTAAAACGTTTTCTGTTGTATTGGGATTTTCTCCTTTAAATTGCATTTAACATCCCTTGATGTTTTAGTTTAGTTTACTCAGCGCTGCACCATCTTTTACATTTATTTAAGGGATTTGATTGATTGACCCTGGTGTTCAGCTGCTTATTGTCATACACGCGCTGATTTACTTTCTATTCTGTCTCTTCTTCATAATCCAGAGGAATAACCAGTTGTTTCCAATGCCGGGCCATTGTAATCCTTGCTGCTAACAGTATATATGTGATTAATTTAGTTGATTTCCTGGGCACCTCTTCGGGTAGTCTATGGAATAAGGCCTGTAAATAAAACCAAATAATTTCCAAGCTCAACTTACCAACCAGCCTGCGACCAACCGAATTAACCTGCCTAACAGTATGCGTTAAAAACAGGGGTTTAGTTGCACACATTTGCAAATACATGCATAAGCTGCAGGTCACGGCAAGGCACCCTGTATCCTGCAGACCCTAACTCTAACTTTAAAGAGTCTCCACAGTGGGAGTACATGTATTCTAATGGATAGATGAAGGGCAGATGACTGGAGGGAGCCCAACCCTCCTTAAAGGCGCAGGAGCTAGTTAGAGTTAGGGTCTGCAAGATACAGGGTGTCTTGCCGTGGCCTGCACCTTATGCATGTATTTGCAGATGTGTGCAACTAAACCCCTGTTTTAACGCATACTTGTTAGGCAGGTTAATTTGGTTGGTCGCAGGCTGGTTGGTAAGTTGAGCTTGGAAATTCTTTGGTTTTATTTTCCAGTGCTCCTTGCTGTGAAGACCAGTTATACGTGGGGGCAGTGACCTTTTTTTGTACTATGGAATAAGGCCACCTCTGGGGATCTACGAATGTTCACCCCTGTCACTGAATTTATTAAATTAAACACCCTAATCCAAAACCTAATCAGCAGGGGGCACTGCCACCAAATATGGTGCATTGTCCCCAATTGACCACAGCGTCGAAAACAGTTAGGTGATGTGGGTGGATGGGTTTTAGCTGCCCAAGTTGGGACCAGGTACCAATGCAACAGTGTTTTATAGTTGGCCTCAATTAGCGTGGTATTGATAGAGATTTTGGATAAATTATAAGCAATATCCTGCCATTCAGACATGTCAAAAGTAAGATTCAGGTCTTTTTCCTATTGATTCATATAGGAGAGTTTTGAGTTTGGTTCAGTGAGGGAAGCATAAACCGCAGATAGTCGTCCCCTCAAAGGACCCCTTGTCTGGCAAGATAACTCAAACATTGTAAGTGTAAGCGGTACAATTATTAGATCAAGTTTGCATCTGACAAAGGATGCAATTTGGTTATATTGGAATATTTCACTGGTAGGTATCTGCATCTTGTCTTTAAAGTGTTGTAAAGCGTATACCTGGTTACCATTAAGGTAGTCGCCAATTCTCAGCAATCCTTTATTGAGCCACCAATGAAATGATTGTGGCACTAACCCTGGTGGAAACCCCAGATTGCAGAAGATGGGTGCTAAAGGTGTGTGTGGGGATGACAGGGATGCCCGGTGATGCACTCTGTCCCAAACCACCAATGAATGTGATAAGGAAGGGCAAAATATGACAGGGCGTAACCTGTTGGGAAGCCACATCAGTGATCATATGGCCAAGGGGTGACAGGAGAGCACCTCAAGGGAGACCAAAAGAGGTGCAGGAACTGTAGCTGTAGTATGGGCAAGTTGGGAAATCTGAGAGGCTTGAAAGTAGTTTAGTAAGTTAGGGAGACCAAGCCCACCTTTTAATTTTGGGGCATATAGGATCTGTTTGTTCAGTCGAGGTCTTCTATTACCCCAGATGAAACGAAGAACCTCGGCTTGTAGACGCTGCAGATCTCCTCTCGGGACTGTCACTGGTACAGTTCTAAAATAATAAAGTATCCTGGGTAGATGTGTCATTTTGACAGAGTTGATTCAGCCAAACCATGATAATGAATAGTCTGCCCAACGGCGAAGGTCCTCTTTAAGTTTTTTAAACAACAGGGGGCAATTAGCTTTATAAAGAGTCTCAATAGAAGGCGTTAATTGAATCCCTAAATATGAAAGGGAATGTGATGCCCATTGAAAGTTGTAGCTATCCCGAAGAGTCCGTACCATTGAGTGGGGAAGCGGGACATTAAGGGCTGTTGTTTTGTGAGGGTTCAGGGAGAGGCCGGAAAGCCAAGATAACTGGTCCAATAAGTAGAGTAAATGAGGTAGAGTGACTTGAGGGTTTGTAATATACATAAGAACATCGTCGGCAAATAGGGCACATTTATGTTCTTGTTGCCCACAGCCGATACCAGAAATATTAGGGTGGGACCGGATTGCCATGGCCAAAGGTTCGATAGCTAATGCGAAAAGTAAGGGTGAGAGAGGGCATCCCTGTATCATACCACGTTTGATAGTGAATGATGACGATTTGTAACCCCGTATGGAAACCTGAGCTGACAGAGATCCATATAAAGTTTTCAATAAGGATAAAAAGCTAGGTCCAAACCTGAAAGTCTCTAAAGTAGCGAATAAATAATTCCAATTCATGCTATCAAAAGCCTTATGAAGGTCTAATGATAGAAGGAGAAGCTCCCAAGAAAGGGGGGCATCCCAGTTAGCACGTACAGCTGAAATCTGTTATGGTTCTACTAATTGTGTCTAGTGTAAGAAAGAAAACCCGGACTGCTGCACTCTGAAGACGGTTATCCTTATTCCAAAAAAGTTTAAAATCCAACAAAAGTCATCAGGTACGATGGGAGAATAGCAATAGAATTGTGTCTAGTGTTTGGCGCCCAGCTATGAATCCTGAATGATCTTTATGAATGTATTCTGCCAAGAAAGTGTTAAGACGTAGGGCCATGAGTTTCGTAAGGATTTTTAGATCGCAATTGATTAACGAGATTGGGCGATAATTAGGGACATCGGTAGTGCCCTTATTAGGTTTAGAAATAACACTAATATAGGCCTTATTTTCATCCAGAGGAACCGCACCTCCATCCCGCAAGGAATTAAAATAAAGAGCCATGTGTGGGACCAGCTGTTCTGAGAATTTTTTGTAATAAATGTTAGTGAGACCATCCAGTCCTGGCGATTTATGAAGTGGTATCAGTTTGATGGTGTTACTGATCTCTTCACAAGTGAAAGGCTGATTTCTGGGGAGCCTACCTGTGCCCTCTATTGAGGAGGCACACAGAGATTTAATCTTGTGTGCCTCCTCAATAGAGGGCACAGGTAGGATCCCCAGAAATTCCCTGATGGACGAAGAAGCAGCCTCCCGGGACTGTCCATATAGGTCAGCATAGAAATTGTGGAATTCTCGAAAAAATTTTGGAGGATTTTGGGAAATGTGACCCCCTGAAAGTCTAATTTTGGGCAATGCCAGATGAGTGTATCTAGGAATGAGCTTATGTGCCAGCAAGGATCCTGGGCGATCACGCCAAGTAAAAAACCTATGATTGGACCAGCGCAATTGCTTCTCAGCTTTTGTGGTGGCGCAAATGTTGAGTTCCAAGTGGGCTTGTTCAAGCTTAGTTAATAGGTCAGGGGATGGGGAATTTTTATGTTTTGTGGCAAGAGCTTGATATTCCATAGTTTTGGCAGAAATCAACTCGCCTCGTGCTTTTTTAAGCCTGGAAGACAACTGAATGAGGAACCCTCTAACGGATGCATTGTGTCCTGCCCAATTGATTGCGGGGGTGGTATCCTCCGCCTTATTAATTTCAAAAGAAGTCTTCAGATGGATAGAAACATCAAGGCAGTAAGATTCATTAATAAGGAGGGATTAATTTAGACGCCAATGCGATTTGGCTATTTTAGTTGTCAAGTCTGAGAGCTACAATATTATAGGGTCATGGCCTGACCATAGAGTAGAGATTATTTTGGCTGAGCGTAATTTGGGTAAGAGTCCCGAGAGGAGAAAAACATGATCAATATGAGAGTAGTGGTTATGAGCTCTTGAAAAATGAGAATAATCTTTAGAGGTGGGGTTAGCTTCCCTCCAAGCGTCTACAAGATCATAGTGATATAGCAACTGTGCAAATTTACGACTTTGCTTAGGAGGGGATCTTAAAGAAGCCATGTGTGACTTGTCCATTATAAAGTCTAAGGCCAAGTTGGAATCACCCGCTAATATAACATCCCCTTCAAATTCAGGGGCCAAAGTTTGTAGTAATGAGCGAAAGAACGCTGTTTGATTCGTATTAGGGGCATAATAAACCAAAAAGGTCACCACATTTTCTCCCAGGTATCCCTTAACTAAGAGGTATCGCCCTTCCCGGTCTTTAAAGACTTTAGTTTCAGTGAATGAAAGCCATCTAGATAAACAGAGAGCCACCCCCCTCTTTTTTTCCGAGGCATTGGCAAAATAGCAAATAGGATAATCTTTATGAATATACCGTGGGGTAAATGAGGGAGTAAAGTGCGTCTCCTGTAAGGCTATAATATCAGCATCCATAGATCGATAATATGTGAGGGCCTTAATTCGTTTGGAAGGTGACCCTAAGCCCTGAACGTTGTGAGACGGGCGGACAGTGTTCATTACTTTAGACATGAGAAGTATGCAGCGTAAATATCAACATTTGAACTCACCACTCCATCTGAGGTTCGAGAAATCCAAGAGGACTGGTTGAGTCTCTGGGTGACCCTCAAGAAGGAAAAGTAAAAGGGGTTAAAGTAAGAGTAATGCAAGGTATTACTAGCATACAATAACCAATAATCCAATGTCCCAGAACCAAAACTCTGGGTGTAATGGTAAGTCATGGAAAGAGTCCTTTAGGTAGGGAGAGTGCATAGACTCCTCCCAGCACTAAAGTGTACTTTGAAAGTTAAGTGCCCATTTGCTCCCTAAATAAGGAGAACGTTAATATCATTAATAAACATATAAAACACAGTTTATGTGTCGATCAATTTTAAAATGTTCGGCTTAGGTGTAAGAACAAAACCTAGACAACCAAAACTGCCCTATATAAGGTACATTGGAAACAAACATACCTCCCCTCCCCCCAATAAAAAGGAGGGGGGTTCAGGGGAATAAGTGGAGTGGCTAATGTCCATAGAAGGACCACTGAGAAGCCACCACTAGGGGAAAAAAAAAAAAAAGAAAAAGTAAGCAGATGTCAAGTCTTCAGGTCACTTGACGGGAGGTCGTTGATTTCTTAATCGGCTGAGGAGACCAGAGAGGAGAAAGCGGGGGAGGAGGGCCGCTGGATCTTTGCTGGTTCCGAGATGATGGGCTGAGTGTGATATAACCCAGCTTCAAAAGGATATGTTCACCATCAGTAAAGGTTGAAAAGGAGTAGGATTTGCCGTTGTAAGTAAATTGAAGCAGAAAAGGATAGTTCCATCTATAGTGGATGTTCCGGTCAATCAAGGGTGAAAGTAAAGGTTTGAAGGATCTTCGTTTTTGAATAGTGGCCTGGGAGATGTCAGCAAAGACTTGGACTTAATAGCCATTAATTTCAAGATCCGGATGTTCTCTAGCATAGCGCATGACTGCCTCTTTAATTCTGAAAAAATGGGGCTTCACGATCACATCTCAGAGTGGTCCTTCAGGTTTCGGAGGAACAAGAGCTCTATGTATACGATCTATCTCCATATGGTTTTCATCGATATCTGGTACGGCAGATTGCATAAGAGCATGGAGCAATGGAATTAATATCTTTTTCCGCTTCTGGAAGACCTCTGATACGAAAATTATAGCGCCAAGCGTGATTTTCAAGGTCATAAATTTTCGTATAGGCTACTTCAAGGCGGTCTGGTAGCTCGGTGATCATATTGGAATTTTGGGACACTCTGTGAATGGTGTCATCCACCTTTCATTCAATGCTCTCTAAGCGGTTCCCCAACTCCTGAAAGTCCTGTTTTATCTCAGATGACAATTTATTTGTGGCTTTTGCTAATTTCCTCTGTAGTAAATCAGCAAAGCAGGCAAGTAGTATTGGATCCCCTGAGTATTGTGGCTGAATTGATGGGGAATCAGGTGAATCAGCAGGGCTATCCAGATTAGGTTCCTGGCTGCTAGGTTGGCTGACGATGATGTCTGCCATTTCTTTGTCTATGGCTGGGGAAGCACGGGAATCATGGCTAGGGGACAGTGTAGCAGTCTGTGAGGGAGACCTGGCAGGGCTTAAGGACAAGCAGGGATCAGTTAAAAGGTCACCTGTAGTTGGAGAGGTTGTGGGGATTGAAGAAGAAATTTGTTTTTCTACATTTTTTGGGGGATATTTATTATAGCAAAAAGTAAAAAATATTCTTTCCTTTTTTAAAACTGTCTCTTTTTTTGTTTATAGCGCAAAAAATAAAAACCACAGAGGTGATTAAATACCACAAAAAGAAAGCTCTATTTGTGGGAAAAAAGGGACATCAATTTTGTTTGGGTACAGCATCGTATGACCGTGCAATTGTCAGTTAAAACGACGCAGTGCCGTATCGCAAAAAATGGCCTGGTCATTAAAGCGGAGTTTCGCGAAAAAAACTTTTTTAGATGTCAGCAGCTGCAAATACTGCAGCTGCTGACTTTTAAAATAAGGACACTCACCTGTCCCGGGGTCCAGCGATGTCGGCACCCGAGACCGAACCGTCCCTCGATCCTCGGGTGCTGCTGCCGCCATTCTCAGTGAGGGAATCAGGAAGTGAAGCCTTGCGGCTTCACTGCCCGGTTCCCTACTGCGCATGCGCGAGTCGCGCTGAGCTTCTACACTGGTCCCCGTTGTGTTGTGGGAACTGTATATTTCCCACAACACAACGGAGGTGGGCGGGGGTTTTGCGGCTAGCTGCGGCTAGCTATTCCCGGAAGTGGGTGCAGATACCTGTATTATACAGGTATCTGCACCCCCCTCCCCCCTGAAAGGTGCCAATTGTGATACCGGAGGGGGGGAGGAATCCGATGAGCGGAAGTTCCACTTTAGGGTGGAACTCCGCTTTAAGAGGGTAAATCCCTCTGGTCCTTAAGTGGTTAACCTCCCTTGCTAAATTGCCATTCATTCCTGCTGTATAGAATGTATGCAATGCAAAAGAGCTTGCAATTCATGCAATTGGTGGTAAATACTTGTGTATTTAATATTTGAATCAGAAAATTTGTTAGTAAACCTTTTTAAATTATTTTCTCTGTGTGCTTGCTCGTGGTAGGCTGTATTTCCTTCATGGTGGGTGTAGTTTAAATGAAAAGCCAGCCCTGCTTTAGATTACTCTGTGAAAAGCAGCGTAGAGTATGTTCTCCCATCAATTCCACTCTAGTTTGCATTGGGTGGGTATGTCTAGTAGTAGGTCATATTTAACATTTACGCATTCCATAGTGATTGGATTAAAGGGGTTGTAAACCTTCGTGTTTTTTCACCTTAATGCATCCTATGCATTAAGGTGAAAAAACACCTGACAGTGAGCAGCCCCTCGGCCCCCGCCCCCCCCCCCCCCCCGTTTTACTTACCTGAGCCCTGGAACTTGACCCGGCGGGGACACGCTGTCTCTCTGCCTGGGGTTCTCGGCTCCTCATTGGATAGATTGATAGCAGGGCAGCCATTGGCTCCCGCTGCTGTCATTCAAATTCAATGATGCGGGCGCTGGGGGACGGGGCCGAGTCATACATTCGGCGGCTATGGACGCCGAATGCTGGACTTGGGAGCGCGCCCGCAAGGTAACCTCCCCGGGAGAGCGCTTCTCCTAGGGGGTTATCTGATGTGGGGAGGAGCCGCGAGAGCTGCCGGGGGACCCCAGAAGACAAGGTTCGGGGCCACTCTGTGCAAAACGAACTGCACAGTGGAGGTAAGTATGATATGTTTGTTATTTTATTTTAAAAAAAACCCTTACAATCACTTGAAGGTATCCTAAGGTGTGAATATATATGCTTGGATATCTTCCTGACATTCTAGGAACTGAAGAAGTGGCTTGGCAAGCTACAAAACCTATTCAAAATTACAGAATAAGACCAGGTGAATGTGACTAACTACTACTAGAAATACCTTGATACATAAGAACCTTCACAGACATTGGATTGTGGGCTTTACCTGGATACAACATTTTTGAAGACAGTTAATACATAATTAGACATTCTTTTACTGACTTTGAAGTCTTGTACAGGCACTGCTGGCACCAGCCTTATCCTGTAGTAACAATAGTGTTTGTCAGGGAGATTCTTCACCTGAGATAGTAGGCAAGCCAGCGGTTGTCTGCACAGATCCTATAGTGCTCATAGGCTCCAGTTGTTTCTCAATCCGGTTGAAATGAAACAGATCATGGAAAGACCATCTTCTGTCTGTGTTACCCTTTAAGTAACCTTATCACTATAGAAAAGTAACTGAATGCATACCTGTATATGAAGACTTTCCAGCTGCCTGCACCACTGCTCCAATTCTGAGAACTCTTCTGCTGAAGTCAACAGAGAAACCGACACTTCCAGGAGTATTAATCTCATGCCTCTTAGGTCTTCTGCAGCTTCAACTGGTTCCTCCTGCTAATCTTCATCTCACTGTACAGTAAAACCTTGGATTGCGAGCATAATTTGTTCCGGAAACATTCTTGTAATCCAAAGCACTTGTATATCAAAGCAAATTTCCCCATAAGAAATAATGGAAAATCAGATGATTCATTCCACAACCATTTATTTATAAACCCTTCAGTTTATAGTCCTTATAAAAAGATTATAGCAATGTGGTAGGTTACATACCCATAAAATGTCCAACCACAAATGAAAGCCTCCACAAGGGGATTGGAAGCAAAATCCAGCAGGAGCTACAGAGTATAAGAGAGGCGCCTCTAAGTGTAGCAATATGGTTACATTCATGAAGGTACAACATTTAGCAACTCACATGGTTGATGGTTAAAAGAGGCACATGGCACCCAGGGTAAAGCTGTCCACATAGACCATCCCCTGCACCGCTGGCTCTCACCACTGTCAATCTGCAATCCTGACCGGGAAGACTACCCTGCAGTAGAGCGATCTGAAAGCGTGTCTTGAACTGCTCATGGAGCGCAGTGTGGAAGGGGCGACGTCGATGGCGGTGAGGGGGATGGTCTATGTGGACAGCTTTACCCCGGATGCCTGCATACTTAGATGTGCCTTTTTTTAATCATCAACCATGTGAGTTGCTAAATGTTGTACCTTCATCATAGGCGTGCGCACAGGGTGTGCCGGGTGTGCCCAAGCACACCCTAATCACACTTTGCAGCACAGATCCCCCCTACTGCCCTGGCTTCCCCCCTCCTTCCCTTCGCAGTGCTGCCGGCTTCCCAACTCTCCTCTCCCTCCGGCTGTTGCTGTGGGGATGTTTTAGGATGAGTAGGGGAAGGGGCCGGTAAATATGTAACTTACCGGCCCCTTCCCTTTCATCGTGAGTGATCGGTACTACGTGTTTAAGCTTTGGGGTGCACATACTAATGCAATAGGCTGCGCACACCTATGACCTTCATTAGATGTAACCATATTGCTATACTTAGAGGCGCCTCTGTTCTCTTTTATACTCTGTAGCTCCTTCTGGATTCTGCTTCTAATCCCCTTGTGGTGGCTTTCATTTGTGGTTGGACATTTAATGGGTACGCAACCTACTACATTGCTACAATCTTTTTATATGGACTATAAAGTCAGTTGTGATATGACACTACTTGTATATCAAGCCATCGCTTGTATATCAAGTCAAATTTTTAAAAAATATTTTGCTTGTCTTGCAAAATGCTCTCAAACCAAGTTACTCTCAAACCAAGGTTTTACTGAAATTAGCCGGAAGAACCAGTGAGTTCTATAGATGACTCGGCAGAGCAATGCTACTACAAATTTCCCTACCAACTTCATCAGAAGATTTCTCAGGATCAGAGCGGTAATTCATAGGCAGGAAAAGTAGTTACTGTTTTTAAAGGATAGGTACACCTTGCTTCCATTACTTTCCTATTGCCACAGGGAAAGTATAGTATGATTCCAGTGAGTACATATTTTAAGTTATCACAGTCAAACAAAATCTCCTGCGCTCAACAATGGTGCGATGGCAGTGGAAATAGCCTAGAATTCCTATGGTTCCCGGTAAATGCACAGGTATTGCTGCCCTCCAAGGGTCAGGGGACAGCCAATGGAAACATTGTAAAAGAACGAAAAGAGGGCGCACCAACCTTGCACATTGCCCAAGTGATATTTATTGAAATCATGGATAATAAAAGCATATCAGAGTCCACAATAGACACAGAGCAACCAGGTCACCAGGACCGTGTCCAGCACCCTGGAGGACCTTCCAGATGGCTGACGCGTTTCAAGGTCATCTGGCGTGCTGGAAACGGTCCTGGTGACCTGGTTGCTCTGAGGAAGAGGAGATCGCCCCTCGAAACGCATCAGACATCTGGATGGTCCTCCGGCGTGCTGGACACAGTCCTGGTAAACCTGATTGCTTTGTGTCCATTGTTGACTCTGATATGCTTTTATTATCCATTTGTTTATGAGTATGTTTCCTTCCTTTTGATTTCAATAAATATATGTACAATAATTCTGCGCTACCCAAGGGGGGGGGGGAGCAGCTAACACAACCAACAAATGTGAATAACAAACAGGAATACAACTTATGTGTAGCGCTCAAACAAAAAAAAACAAAACAAAAAAAAAAAGGAGGGAATAGAATATATATAGTTGAAGAGCTAGCAATTCAGAGTTCGAATGCTGACAACAATGTCTTTGAAGAAAAATAAAATATAAAGTCCTCTGGAACAAATATTTGACCGTGGTACAAATCCTCTATGGAGAGAGCCCACACACCACCAATGACAATGGGGAAGCTTACCGGACTTGGTGGACCCGACAAGGCATACGCCAGGTGGGGTCAAACAGGCTTGGGTGGTGCTGGGCTGGAACGGATGCTGGAGAGCAGGGAGAGCAGGGATGATGGAGTAGCTTCCACGTGACTATGTTCCTTGGAGGTAGTCCGGACAGAGGTCGTGATGCTCAAATCCGTGTTGGAATGTGTGGAGGGGAGAAAGAATGGGCCAAATAGTGTAAATCCGTATTGATTTAAAATTTATTAAAGTGAAAATAAACACTTACATAGAAAATAGCTAAAAGCAGCGCTGTGTAACAAAATGGCGACAGTGGGGTCCTACCCGACGCGTTTCGTCTGCATAGACGTCATCTGGGGGCTAGATGGGGCTAGCACTTTAATAAATTTTAAATCAATACGGATTTACACTATTTGACCCATTCTTTCTCCCCTCCACACATTCCAACACGGATTTGAGCATCACGACCTCTGTCCGGACTACCTCCAAGGAACATAGTCACGTGGAAGCTACTCCATCATCCCTGCTCTCCCTGCTCTCCAGCATCCGTTCCAGCCCAGCACCACCCAAGCCTGTTTGACCCCACCTGGCGTATGCCTTGTCGGGTCCACCAAGTCCGGTAAGCTTCCCCATTGTCATTGGTGGTGTGTGGGCTCTCTCCATAGAGGATTTGTACCACTGTCAAATATTTGTTCCAGAGGACTTTATATTTTATTTTTCTTCAAAGACATTGTTGTCAGCATTCGAACTCTGAATTGCTAGCTCTTCAACTATATATATTCTTTTCCCTCCTTTTTTTTTTTTTGTTTGAGCGCTACACATAAGTTGTATTCCTGATTTCAATAAATATCACTTGGATAATACGCAAGGTTGGTGTGCCCTCTTTTCGTTCTTTTACAATATTTTTGTTACCCCAACACTTCATATTCCTGATATGTGCCTGCTGTACCATGTACTTGTATAAAATGTCTCCTGTTCTCTTTGTATTCCTTCCTTTATGTGAAATCCCTGGTGTTCCTGCCAGTCCCTTACTTCCCTATTAGAAACTGACTACACTAAGCAGGAGAGCACACCGTGATTAGTTCTCCAGCTATGCTGGGAACTCAGCCTGATTTCTTCTAATGATCAGACTTGTCCTGATATGCCCCCGCTGCACAGCCATTCACTGGGAAGCTCAGTGTGCTGTTGCTTCTCCTCCCGCCAGCTATTATGCAGCTGAGAACACAGGGAATGTGATCACTTATAAAAAAAAAGGAAAAAAGGTATTTATAATGTTTGTTTTATGTCTATACAAAAATGTTTAGCCTTTCATTTCTATTTTAACCCCTTGCCGCCGAGCGTACGCAGATATGCGGCCTCGGCTTTAGGGGGTTATACCGGGATGATGCCCGCAGCTGCAGGCATCATCCCAGTACCGTTTTTTAAAGCGGGCGATCGGCTATCCAGGGATAACAAACGATGCCGCTAAAAGCTGCTCGGTTGTTATCCCCAAGGAGCGGGAGGGGACATCCCCCCTCCCACCGCCTTCCGCCGCTCTTACCGGGCCTCCCGTCCTACCAGGAGACCCGATCCTCGATCCGCCACTTCCGGCAGCTAGAGACAGACTGGCACAAAGCCGGAAATGGCTTTGTGCCAGTCTTCTCTCTGTAAACACGGAAGTGACGTCACGGCGTCACTTCCTATTTACTCGGCTGCCAATGGCGCAGTTTTTAAAAAAAATATACAGTATTCAGAATCGCCGTTTCCGGCGATCTGAATACTTTGAAGTCCAAAGGAGGGATTTGGGGTCTTTTAGACACCCGATCCCTCCATAAAGAGTACCTGTCACCACCTATTACTGTCACAAGGGATGTTTACATTCCTCGTGACAGCAATAAAAGTGATAAAAAAAAAACACAATGTAAAAAAATAAAAATAAATGAAATAAAAAAAAAATGTTTTAAAACGCTCCTGTCCCCGCGAGCTCGTGCAGCAAAGAAAACGCATATGGAAGTTGCGCCCGCATATGTAAACGGTGTTCAAATCGCACATGTGAGGTATCTCTACGATCGTCAGAGTGAGAGCAATAATTCTATCCCTAGACCTCCTCTGTAACTCTAACCTGGTAACCGTTACTTTTTTTTTAAATGTTGCCTATGGAGATTTTTGGGTACCGTTGTTTGTCGCCATTCCACGAGTGTGTGCAATTTTAAAGCGTGACATGTTTGGTATCTATTTACTCGGCGTAACATAATCTTTCACATTATACAAAAAATTGGTCTAACTTTACTGTTTCGTTTTTTTTAAATTCATGAAAGTGTCTTTTTCCCCAAGGGGGCTGGACTTTGGCCTTTTGAAGTAGAAAATGCCCCTTTGTCAGCGCGAGTAAACAATGCCTCAGACTTGGTTGCCAGTGAGAGTAAGAAAACTACATAGCACCTGTGGATGGTGCCTCATTTTTGGTATTGGTGAGAGGAATAGTGCCCCGTAATTGGTGTCAGTGGGACAAATGGTGCCTCATCATTGGTATTAGTGGGAGGAATAGTGCCCCATCGTTGGGGTCAGTGGAAGAAATGGCATCTCATCATTGGTGTCAGTGGGACGAATAGTGCCCCAAGGGCCACATAAAAGCTAGCAAAGGGCCTCATCTGGCCTGCAGGCTGCAGTTTGGAGACCACTGTACTAGCAGATTTAAACACACTAACAAATTGAAGCCAAAATCCAGCTCATACTTTGTAATCAGTTATAACAACAGTTTAATTCCTTTTTGGGATAAGGGTTTTACATAAATAAAAGCTGAGCATTGTAAGCACCCCTGCCAGTGTTAAATGGCTTACCTCATCCCTGTAATTACAAGAGAGCTTGTTCTTTTAAAAAACAGCAGACTTAATGACTGGATCACCAAATGGAAACAGAAAAAAGAAAGCCTAAAAAAGAAAATGAATGCAGCCATCACATCTAAGAATTGGAAAGCTGCAATATAATAAATGTTTGCTTTTGGGTCGCACCAGTGTGAACGGGGCTAATACTGGTTTAACCCACTTCACCCCCAAACAAAATATACGTCCTTTTTTCCCCACAAATAGAGCTTTCTTTTGGTAGTATTTGATCACCTCTGCGGTTTTTATTTTTTGCGCTATAAACAAAAAAAGAGCGACAATTTTGAAAAAAACACAATATCTTGTACTTTTTTCTATTATTTATTTTATTTATTTCAGGTACTCATATAGCGCCGTCAATTTACATATACATTGTACATTCACATCAGTCCCTACCCCTCAAGGAGCTTACAATCTAAGGTCCCTAACTCACATTCATACATACTAGGGACAATTTAGACAGGATCCAATTAACCTACCAGCATGTCTTTGGAGTGTGGGAGGAAACCAGAGTACCCGGGGGAAACCCACGCAGGCACAGGGAGAACATGCAAACTCCAGGCAGGTAGTGTCGCAGTTGGGATTCGAACCAGCGACCCTTCTTACTGCTAGGCGATCTATAATAAATATCCCCATTTCTTTTTAGAAAAAAAAGCAAATTTTTTCTCAGTTTAGGCCGATATGCATTCTTCTACATATTTTTGGTAAAAAAAAAATCGCAATAAGTGTATATTGATTGGTTTGCGCAAAAGTTATAGCGTCTACAAAATAGGGGATAGGTTTATATCATTTTTATCGTGACTGTGACAATATGGCGGACACATCAGACAATTTTGACACATTTTTGGAACCACTGGCATTAATACAGCGATCAGTGCGATTAAAAATGCATTGATTACTGTAAAAATGTCACTGGCAGTGAAGGGGTTAACACTAGGGGGCGGTGAAGGGCTTAACTGTGTTCCCTGGGGGGGGTGATTCTAACTGAAGGGGGAGGGGACTAACTAGAGGAAGTGACAGGTCGTGGTTCCTAGCTAATAGGAACACACGATCTGTCACTCCATACAGAACAGAACAGGGAAGTGTGTGTTTACACACACTCGTCCCTGTTCTGTCTCTCCTGGTCACGATCGCTTGTGGCCGGCGATCATCGCAACCGTCTGCTACAAGCATCGGCACCCCCGCTGTGCAGTGGGTGCGCGCGTGCTATCCGGACCCTTCGAGACAACGGAAATTATTCCCTGGGCCGCGGCCCAGGTAGGACAGAAGTACACTCAGTACTTCACATAAGGTAAGTAAAAAAAATAATTCATTATCCAAAAACGAGTGGTGGAGGGGTGGTCATTCTTTTAAGCACAAGTTGTAAAATAGGGTGGAACTCCGCTTTAAAGGGAAACATTAAGAATGCACAATTCCTTTAAATAACCTGCCTGGGGGATGCCCTTATCCTGCCCGTGAAGTGGCACATCTGTGCAATGTATACAACTTACTGCAGAGAACACATTTACAAAGAAAAAAAAAAAGGGCCAGAGATTAATTTAGGGCCTGTTCACACTAAAATGCAGTGCGGGAGAGCAGCGTTCTTGTGTTGCTTCCCTCACTGCTTTGTAATTGCACTGCCCTTGCGATCTTCTGAGGGGGTCGGTTCAAAATTAACGACACCCCAAACGAAGGTCGCAAATGCAGTGCGTTTGCCCGCACCATATCGCATTGTACAAAAGTACCATGTGATGCAGTTGCCCTGCGTTTCAAAATGCATGCACTACTTTTGTTGTGGTGAGATTTCAGCCCATCCTCCATGTCAGGGCACCAGTGGCAGCCTCCATTTCAGGACACCAGTGGCAGCCTCCATGTCATGTCATCAGTGGCAGCCTCCATGTCATGGCATCAGTGGCAGCCTCCATGTCTAGGCATCAGTGTAAGCTTCCATGTCATGTCATCAGTGGAAGCCTCCATGTCATGGCATCAGTGGCAGCCTCCATGTCATGGCATCAGTGGCAGCCTCCATGTCATGGCATCAGTGGCAGCCTCCATGTCATGTCATCAGTGGCAGCCTCCATGTCATGGCATCAGTGACAGCCTCCATGTCATGGCATCAGTGGCAGCCTCCATGTCATGGCATCAGTGACAGCCTCCATGTCATGGCATCAGTGGCAGCCTCCATGTCATGTCATCAGTGACAGCCTCCATGTCATGGCATCAGTGGCAGCCTCCATGTCATGGCATCAGTGGCAGCCTCCATGTCATGTCATCAGTGGCAGCCTCCATGTCATGGCATCAGTGGCAGCCTCCATGTCATGTCATCAGTGGAAGCCCCCATGTCATGGCATCAGTGGAAGCCCCCATGTCATGGCATCAGTGGAAGCCCCCATGTCATGGCATCAGTGGAAGCCTCCATGTCCTGTCATCAGTGGAAGCCCCCATGTCATGGCATCAGTGGCAGCCTCCATGTCATGGCATCAGTGGCAGCCTCCATGTCAAGGCATCAGTGGAAGCCTCCATGTCATGGCATCAGTGGCAGCCTCCATGTCATGTCATCAGTGACAGCCTCCATGTCATGGCATCAGTGGCAGCCTCCATGTCATGGCATCAGTGGCAGCCTCCATGTCATGTCATCAGTGGCAGCCTCCATGTCATGGCATCAGTGGCAGCCTCCATGTCATGTCATCAGTGGAAGCCCCCATGTCATGGCATCAGTGGAAGCCCCCATGTCATGGCATCAGTGGAAGCCCCCATGTCATGGCATCAGTGGAAGCCTCCATGTCCTGTCATCAGTGGAAGCCCCCATGTCATGGCATCAGTGGCAGCCTCCATGTCATGGCATCAGCGGCAGCCTCCATGTCAAGGCATCAGTGGAAGCCTCCATGTCATGGCATCAGTGGCAGCCTCCATGTCATGTCATCAGTGACAGCCTCCATGTCATGGCATCAGTGGCAGCCTCCATGTCATGGCATCAGTGGCAGCCTCCATGTCATGTCATCAGTGGCAGCCTCCATGTCATGGCATCAGTGGCAGCCTCCATGTCATGTCATCAGTGGAAGCCCCCATGTCATGGCATCAGTGGAAGCCTCCATGTCCTGTCATCAGTGAAAGCCCCCATGTCATGGCATCAGTGGCAGCCTCCATGTCATGGCATCAGTGGCAGCCTCCATGTCAAGGCATCAGTGGAAGCCTCCATGTCATGTCATCAGTGGAAGCCCCTATGTCATGGCATCAGTGGCAGCCTCCATGTCATGTCATCAGTGGAAGCCCCCATGTCATGGCATCAGTGGAAGCCTCCATGTCCTGTCATCAGTGAAAGCCCCCATGTCATGGCATCAGTGGCAGCCTCCATGTCATGGCATCAGTGGCAGCCTCCATGTCAAGGCATCAGTGGAAGCCTCCATGTCATGTCATCAGTGGAAGCCCCTATGTCATGTCATCAGTGGAAGCCCCCATGTCATGTCATCAGTCAAAGCCCCCATGTCATGGCATCAGTGGCAGCCTCCATGTTTCTCTCCTGGCAGCGTTTATTTGTGTTGGGCTGTTTCTAGAGATTCTATCATTTGGCTCAGTCCTGGTTTTTGTCCAGCCGTCTATGACTTGCCATGGTACTGCAGATATCACAGTAGTCCATCAAGTCACCTGAAAGTGAGCCTTTCATGTCCTGGCATGGGTCATGTTACTGGAGTACAGATGTCCTGGATTAATCTCTTGCTGACAGGAGGACATGTGCTCCTGATGATCCTGGGTAGGATAGCAGGAATGTGGAGAAATGACAGCTTGGTCTAGCTGGGCAGACTGAATTAAGCATCAGAGAGTCTTTGGCCTGTCTGCATGTCATCCCTTCCCCCTCCAGGCTATGGGCTTACTAAGTGTTTAGATAGAAGCCTTGTTGGACCTTCTTAAAATTTCTGGCCTAAGCTTCTGAGCCAATAGGCGCAGAGCGTAATATAAACATATTAGGTGAAGGGGGAGTCAGGGATAAGATTAGAGCAGGGTTGGGGGGGCTTGGGGGACAGGGCGACGGTGGAATGTGCAGAAACAGCATTTTTAAGCCCGATGTCATAATGTGAACATATCCATGGGAACACCGTGCCAGCCAGGATCACTATGGTAACACACCGGTCCAATTACAATGTCACAGGACCTGCAGCATCATCCTAAACATTGGATTCTTTTTGGTGTAGCACTACTTTGTTCCCTGTATGTTACTATGCACTTTATTCTGTGAAAGTCTATGGCAAAGTGTTGCCCTAATTGCTAAAATAAAACTCCACATGAAGGAAATCCAATTTAAATTAGACTTTTTTTCGTACTTAAAATTGTATTAAACCCTCACAGTTTTAAACACAAAGAGCACAATAAAATACATATTCCCCAGTAAAGTATTTGTTAACCCTTATCTCAGCACTTGCAGTTTACAGTTTTCAATGCTGTTTGGTCCTGCTCTCTCAGTGCTGCTTCCCTGAACTTCACAGGAAAGAGGTAACAGTGTACAGGGCAGCCTGGGACATGTCTGTTAACCTAAAACCACTTGCCAACCTCCTAACTGGGAATGTACGTCATGATTTTGACGTTAAATACCGTTGTTATGGCAGCAGCTAGCTGCCATAACCCCTGGTATTGTTTTTTTCCCTTAGGCAGCCGGCTTTCAGCAGATAAAAGTGATCCCAATGGCGGATTTGCAGCGAGATCATTTTTAAAGGTGGCAGGAGAGGTGTCTACCCCCCCCCCCCCCGGTCGATTCCAAGCTTACCGGAGCTAGGCAGTAAGTCGAATGAGGGCAATATAGCCCCAACTCAGCTCTATGCCCTTGGAGGACCAGAGCGACCCCAACGTCACTTCCCGTTCTTGGGCTTAAAGACATGATTTTTTTTTTTTTAAGTCAGTGTTAAAAAAAATGTATTTTTCTTTTTGTTTTAAGGGTAAATGAGAGATCTGGAGTATTTTTGACCCCAGATCTCTCAATAAATAGTACCTGTCATGCTTATTTCTATTACAAGGGATGTTTACATTCCTTGTAATAGAAATAACAGCGATCAAAAAAAAAAAAAAAAAAAAATACGATGACAGTGTACAAATAAAAAATAAAAAGTAAAAAAAATCAAGAAAATGTTTTTTTTTAAAGCGCCCCATTCCTTTGTGCTCGCGCGCAGAAGCGAACGCATACGTAAGTCACGCTCGCATATGTAAAACCACACATGTAAGGTATTGCCGCAGTCGTTAGAGCCTAAGCAATAATTCTAGCACAGGACCTCCTCTGTAACTCTAAACAGGTAACCTGTAAAAATTTTTGAAGTGTCGCCTATGGAGATTTTTTGTAGTTGGTCACCATTCCATGAGTGTGCGCAATTTTAAAGTATGACATGTTAGGTATCTATTTACTCGGCGTAACATCATCTTTCACATTCTACAAAAAAAAAATGCCTAACTTTACTGTTTTTTTATTATTATTCAATTAATTGTATTTTTTTTTTTTTTAAATGCGTTTAAAAGACCACTGCGCAAATACAGTGTGATATAAAATATTATAACAATTATAACAAAATCAGTGCAGCGCATGAATCCTGATTCAAGCATTCCCAAATTGAGAGATGATCCTCCTTCATGTGCACAGTGCTTGATATCAAACCAGACAGTGATAAGGGCGAATGCAGCCCATCCACCACAGATAGTCCTAGCCCCTCACCTGAAAAATACGACATGAACAGGTCATATAGCATGTATCCCACACCATGGGGCATCAACATCTAGCGCTCAAGCAATGATGTGAAAATGCTCTCGCCACCGGGTCAGTATGCAAATAAACGAAAGAGATCTAATGCTTTTATGTTTATTTCAGCAAAAAAAGTAAGAAATACACTTACAAATATAGCACTTCAAACCAAGTGCAGGCGTGATGGCAATGGTATTGTTTCAAACCAAGGAGATGACCGTGGGTGACGTCATATGTAACTCCTCCCCCCATACGCGTTATGTCCTATGGAGCGGGACTTCCTCAGTGGGTTCAGAGTAACGTAGACAACCCGCTCCATTATAAAGTGAATGCCATAGCAACCTGACGCCAATTAAACCAATCTCTGGACAGAATGGCGCAGTCGTACAATGTCATCTTCTTTCTTGATCTAACTGACCTTGGCTTGGTATCAAGAGATCCCCAAATGTTCCACTTCTTATTAAGTGATTGAACAGTACTGACTGGCATATTTAAGGCTTTGGATATCTTTTTATATCCTTTTCCATCTTTGTAAAGTTTCGTTACCTTGTTATGCAGGTCTTTTGACTGTTGTTTTCTACCTCCTCATGGCTTAGTGTCTAGCCTGTTTAGTGCATCCATGTGAGAACTAACAAACTTATTGACTATTTATACACAGACACTAATTGTGATTTAAAAAGCCACAAATGTGGGAAATTAAACTTTAATTGCCATTTTAACCTGTGTGTGCCACCTTCTGTGTCTGTACCAAGGCCAAACATTCCAGGGTATGTAAACTTTTGAGCAGGGCCATTTGGGTGATTTCTGTTATCATTATGATTTAAAAGGGATCCAAAAAACTATGTGATAATAAATGGCTTTATGTAATTGCTATCCTTAATTAAAAGACAGTTTTTTAGCATGATCAGTCATATTTTCAATATTAATGCCAAAATTTCACAATTTTGAGCACAACTGTATAGTATAAGCATTATGATAATCGTAATGGTTTACCATTCACTGGAGTGCAGTGGATCCTCAAGAATATGGCCGCTGCATTATATTTTATGGTCTATGACAATATGGCGGTGCGTGTCAGGATGATTTGAGTACCATCATTTGATTTAAGGAAGTGATGTGAGCACCACTGTCCCCCACTGCCTCACAGAAGACGTTCTATTGGACAAAACGTACGTCAGGCAAGGCAAGGAATAGCGGTGACGTCTTAGCACTCATGGAGGGTTTTTGACTGATGTTTTTCCGATATGCCTGTGAAACTAATCTTTGCTGTGAGCAGATTTGCTATTAAACTCTTGTGTTTTTAAATGAACGCTGCGCAATGAGTTTGTTTTCTCTTCTTTTTGGCATATCGCATGATCGGGTCTTAGATTCCTATAAGACCAATATCAGCATCACTGGCGTCCCTAAACAGGCTGAACAGTAAAGCTGCCATATACCCGAAGTGAGGGGTGATTAATCACTATTGCGTATATAGGACTTGAAAGGTCTAATTATCTGGTAAGAAGATAGCAGAAAATGTTTCTATCCCTTGGGGAGCACGGGGTGTTGCACATGTTCATAATTGGAAGGACACTACTTTTTTCTTCACTCAAGGACTTTTGCAGATTTTGGGATATTCAGTTCACTATATTATTCTCTTTAATGTTTTTGGATCATTATGGTGGACTTTTCAGTGTTTTTCTCAGTTTCTTCCTCTGATATCATTATATTGAGGAAGCACCATATCATATCTATTACAGCGCAACACTTTTTCTTTATATAATTTGTTTATACAAACTTTTGAGAACACTAAGCACATTTTTTTCATATATATATATATATATATATATATATATATATATATATATATATATATATATATATATATATACAGTATCTCAGGAAAGTGAATACACCCTTCACATATTTTTGTAAATATTTTATTATATCTTTTCATGTGACAACACTGAAGAAATGACACTTTGCTACAATGTAAAGTTGCGAGTGTACAGCTTGTATAACAGTGTAAATTTGCTGTCCTCTCAAAATAACTCAACACACAGCCATTAATGTATAAACCACTGGCAACAAAAGTGAGTACACCCCTAAGTGAAAATGTTTAAATTGGTCCCAAAGTGTCAATATTTTGTGTGGCCACCATTATATTCCAGCACTGCCTTAACCCTCTTGGGCATGGAGTTCACCAGAGCTTCACGGGTTGCCACTGGAGTCCTCTTCTACTCCACCATGATGACATCACGAAGATGGTGGCTGTTAGAGACCTTGTGCTCCTCCACCTTCCATTTGAGGATGCTCAATAGGGTTTAGGTCTGGAGACATGCTTGGCCAGTCCATCACCTTTACCCTCAGCTTCTTTAGCAAGGCAGTGATTGCCTTGAAGGTGTGTTTGAGGTCTTTATGTTGGAATAATGCCCTGCTGCCCAGTCTCCAAAGGGAGGGGATCATGCTCTGCTTCAGTATGTCACAGTACATGTTGGCATTCATGTTTCCCTCAATGAACTGTAGCTCCCCATTGCCGGCAGCACTCATGTAGCCCCAGACACTCCCACCACCATGCTTGACTGTAGGCAAGACACACTTGTCTTTGTACTCCTCACCTGGTTGCCGCCACACACGCTTGACACCATCTGAACCAAATACGTTTATCTTGGTCTCATCAGGCCACAGGACATGGTTCCAGTAATCCATGTCCTTAGTCTGCTTGCTTTCAGCAAACTGTTTGTGGGCTTTCTTGTGCATCATCTTTAGAAGAGGCTTCCTTCTGGGACGACAGCCATGCAGGCCAATTTAATGCAGTGTGTGGCGTATGGTCTGAGCACTGACAGGCTGGCCCCCCACCCCTTCAACCTCTGCAATGCTAGCAGTACTCTTACGTCTATTTCCCAAAGACAACCTCTGGATGTGACATTGAGTACGTGCACTGAACTTCACAAGAAAATATATAATAAAACATTTACAAAAATGTGAGGGGTGTACTCACTTTTGTGAGATACTGTGTCTATATATATATATATATATATATATATATATATATATAGATAGATACTGTGTGTGTATGTATATATATATATATATATATATATATATATATATATATATATATATATATGTTTGGGGGTTCTAAGCAGAAAATACAGATTTTTACTTGAAAAAGGCCTGGATGTTAAGTGGTTAAAGAAGGGAGTGGGAGGAGTGGATTAGGGGAGTGCCTTGCCAACCTAGGTTATGGGGTTGAGTGTTTATATTGATGCACACAGTGTAGGGGGGCACTGCATGTAAGGGTGGCTGCATAGGATGCTGCAAGAGAAAGAAGCCACCCTGAAATAGAAAACCTGGGGCAATGGTAATGGCACCAGCTTAAACTGGAGCATAGGCAAGGATTGAAAGATAAATAAGCTGCATACTCAGTAAGTGATTAAATCAAATGCCAACAGTGCTTAAAAATTAAGGATTTAATATCACATTAAAGCGTATCTATGGTCAAAATGTAAAATCATATATCCATTTCCACACTGTATTTCTAGCCTACTGATGAATGGTCTCTAAACCTACTTTGCAAAGATTTCCACACATTTACTTCTTTGAATTCTGTGACGTATATTCACAATGTCCTATGAGCAGGCACTGCTGTGTCACACATTTCACAGAGCCTGCCTTCTGAACTACAGAGGTGCTGAGAGGAGGGGTTTCAGGAACAGGAGTCAGTACAGGATTCACAGCAGGCAGCAAGGTACCATGGGATATGTAGTCCTTAGAAATTGCAAAGCATTCAGGGAATCCAGGAAGCTGTATAAAGAAATGGCCAGCTGATAGGTATTACTTACAACAAGAAAGGAGATTTTTCAAGTAAGCTTATATTGGCTTGTCAAAACCAACTATTATTTGTTTTGCTGTTATAATGCTGATGTTATGAAATATAAATGTATGCTGTGATCATAAATTTGCTGTTTGGATCTTTAAATAGTACCGATTTTCAATTTTGTTGCAATTTTTAAAGCCAGAGGAGCAAATTGCAGCTCTTCTAAAGCAGTGGTTCTCAACCTCGGTCCTCAAGTACCCGCAACAGTCCGTTTTGGGATTTTTCCTACATAAAATAGCTGTCCAAAATACCAAGCCATTGACTCTGATTTAAAGCACCTGTGCAGGATAAAGGAAAACCTGAAAACATGACCTGTTGGAGGTACTTGAGGACTGAGATTGGGAACCACTGTTCTAAAGCGTCCAGCTGCAGCATTTTGTTGTCTCTGCCCATTCTAAAATAACCCCGTGTTTTGTTCAGACTGAGTAAAGCAATATATTTACCTTTGTTTTAACTTAGTTTAGACCCCTTTCACATTGCGCTAAAAATACCGCCTGAAAACCGCCCCTAAACAGCCTCCGCTGTTTGTTCAGTGTGAAAGCCCGAGGGCTTTCACACTGAAGCGGTGCGCTGACAGGACGGTGAAAAAAGTCCTGCAAACCGCTTCTTTGGAGCGGTGAAGGAGCGGTGTATTCACCGCTCCTTCACCGCTCCTGCCCATTGAAATCAATGGGACAGCGCGGCTATACCGCGGCAATACCGCGGCTATAGCCGCGCTGTACGAGTGATTTTAACCCTTTTCCGGCTGCCAGCGGGGGTTAAAACCGCACCGCTAGTGGCCGAATACAGCTGCAAGAACGACGGTACAGCAGCGCTAAAAATAGCACTGTTGTACCGCCGACGCCCCCACCGCCC
Source organism: Lithobates septentrionalis (assembly GCA_037952835.1). NCBI lineage: Eukaryota > Metazoa > Chordata > Amphibia > Anura > Ranidae > Lithobates > Lithobates septentrionalis. The sequence goes on along the minus strand of JBBDGP010001611.1, from coordinate 128,697 downwards.
CAGTGTGAAAGGGGCCTTATTGAAAAAATGTGCACATACAAATTATACTTGTTGAGCCAATATAGTGGCAAAGTAATATTCAATATCTTTAAAAGAGTAGTATGGGGTTAATGAAAAAAAATATATACTTACCTACTGTAGGTGGATGCCCTACTGGCTCTAATGCCACGTACACACGACCGGACTTTACGACATACTTTGCCCGGCGGACTTTTCGACGGACTTTACGACGGACTTTCCGAATGAACGGACTTGCCTACACACAATCCACCAAAGTCCGACGGATTCCTACGTGATGACGTACACCGGACTAAAACAAGGAAGTTCATAGCCAGTAGCCAATAGCTGCCCTAGTGTCGGTTTTTGTCCGTCGGACTAGCATACAGACGAGCGGACTTTTCGACCGGACTCGAGTCCCTCGGTTAGATTTGAAACATGTTTCAAATCTAAGTCCGTCAAACTTTTGAGAAAACAAAGTCCGCTGGAGCCCACACACGATCGAATTGTCCGACGTAATCCGGTACCAAGTATGCCGTAAAGTCCGATCGTGTGTACGCGGCATAAGACTGTGTTCCATGAGCAGAGAGTCAGGGACTGTCTATCATCAGCTGTCTTCTCTGCCCCTCCAGTGCTCACTGGAGCGCTGAGCTGTGGAGGGGTGGAAGCAGTTGGCTGCCAGGCTCTCAGCGGCTCACTGAGTGGCTAAGCCAGCTGCCAGTCCAGGCATCTGGGTGGATCCCGACCATATTATTATTATTATTATTATTATACAGGATTTATATAGCTCCAACAGTTCGCGCAGCGCTTTACAACATCTGGGGAAGACCGTACAATTACAATAAAGTTCAATACAGGAGGGATCATATGATCGGGATCTTTCCCGAGCCTGGACTGGCTGAGTGACATTACCCAACAGCGGACTTTAGCCCGCAATTAACTGAAAATTGGTCATACAAGTGCAGAACTAAGTGCACTTCTGTGATCCCCAACAAAAGAGCTTTGGCTATACTTCTCCTTTAAAGAGTAACTCCACTTTTCTTGGGAGAAAAACATTCCCCTCTGGGTGATCTATGTACAGTATATTGCAAGAAGTTTAACAAACTTTGTTGCAGATTCCTAACTTTTGTTATTCCAAAGAAACAGCTGTTTGTGTCCAAGTGGAAAGTGAAGAGAACAATTTGGTTGGTATTTTTAGACAAGGTTAGTGATGTAGTTGGGGGCCAAGTTGGGGATGGCTTTGTAAGTTATTGTTAGTATTTTAAATTTAATTTGTTGGGTGAGTGGCAGCCAAAGAGGGATTGGCAGAGAGGGGTAGCAGACACTGAGCGGTTGGTAAGGCGGATGAGTCTGGCAGCAGCATTTATGATGGACTGAATAAGGGACAGCCTATATAAAGGTAAGCCAATGAGGAGGAAGTTGCAGTGGTCGAGGCGAGAGATAACCAGTAAGTGAATTAGGAGCTTTGTGGTGTCATTGGTTAGGAAGGGGCGTATTTTTGAGATGTTGCAGAGATTGAGGCGGCAAGTTTTGCATAGCTTTGAAAAGTGATTGGATGTGGGGCTGACAGGAGAGCTCAGAGTCCACGATAACACCTAGCACCCTGGCATTGGGGGGGTGGGTTGTGCCATTGACCCGCCCATAAATACTGACTGTGTTGATGGGGGAACCAAGCATTTTTTTTCCTTGCAGGAAAGAAAAATTGCTCCATCTATGACCATCCTTATGGCCCGTACACATGATCCGAAAATCGGACGACAGATTGTCCGTTTTTTTTTACATGCTAGTCGCATATCGAAAATTGAGAGGTTACTAAAGATAATAAAATTCTCGTACGACAGAATAATAAATCAGTGATGTCAATGTATTTCTATCGTATTTTCGGACGACAACTGTACTGATTGAATGAAAATTGTATGATCTGGTATTATCGGACAAACACAAAAAATTTTCGTGTTTGTCCGATCGGATAATATCGGATGAACTGTCGTGGTCGGCTCTCGAAAGCTCTGTACTAACGATCCGATTAACATACGATCGATTCAAAAGCTGTATTTTTCAACCGATTTTCGGATTGTGTGTACGGGCAATTAGTCAAGGTGGACAACATCTGAGTCTGCCTCAGAGATGCATTTGATATTTAGCTAGCACAAACCCCTTCCACTACATTTGTTCACGGGCGCAAGCACCTTGTATGAGATCAAGTTAACGTTTGGGCTTGTACTTTATTTTCGAATTTTTTTTAAATATGCTATCTTCAAAATCTCAACTTGTTAAAATCTCTTTCCTGTAAATGGGCTTACTCTTGATGCAAGTCTAGGTTTTGTCTGATGTCTCACTCCTTGGGAACAAAAGAATTTAAAAAATCCTCCTCTGTAGAGGCACCACCCTCCTTTTCACCACTACTCCTCAGCTCATTAAAATGCCTGACCCTGCTCCCCTTTCGCATACACACATCTGCTTCTTGTTAAGGGGTTTCAGGGTGGGATTGTCCACATCTAAGGGGTGACTGCATTGGAATTATACATGACTATGAGATGTGAGTTTGCCAAAGCTTGAGGGGAGGGGGGGGGGGGGGGTTGGGGGGCACAGGTGATTGTCTAAATGGCACTGCGTTATCAGTCTCATCTACATGATGTGTGTATATTATGAAAAAGATGAAAGCGGCGATCGGACAGCAAAAATGATCTCCATTGACTCACATTTTCTGGTTTTGGCCTTTATGAACAACATGAAAGTTCTGTAGGGTGTTGAAATCTTGGATAAAAATATTGCAATGTATGTAAGAAACCTCTGATCATTAAAAAACTTCCAAATAGGATCATGCCCACCTGTTGGCGTACCTATCCTCTTTCTTTTAAGCACACCAATCCCCACATGTGCTGACTTATACAGATTGAAACATTAAGTTCTATTAGCTCTACTGTGGGCTTCAAAACAGAGTCAGGGGTAATTGCACCAATCTTGCAAAATGAATTTTAAGTTACAACTGCCTGATATTACACCAATAATCCGCTGAACAGGTTAATAAAATAGTTTTGTTTTTACTAGACGTGCACATATCTGGCAGCCTGTAAAGACCTTCAAAAGGTTGGCAGTTAAGAAAAACAGACCTGTCCGCTTTTCATGAAAACAGATGAGCAGAGACCTGGCAGACAGGGTCTGTATGTTCATTTAGTCTTATCCCTGCCAAGCTCTGTGCACTAACAACTTCATCCATCTATACTATGTCTTACTGGGATTTGCTGGTCCACGTTGATATCCTACAGGAGCTGCCATTAGTGTCATAGGATCCAAGGTGGCAGCACCCACAAATATGGCCAGGGCCCATGGGAATATGCCTCATCTTACTGCTGCTGCTAACTCTTTAACCAGTTCCAGCCTGGGCCAATTCTGACATTTCTCTCATACATGTAAAAATCTGCATTTTTTTACCAGAAAATTACTTATAGTCCCAAACATATTATTTTTTTAAGCAGAGACCCTGGAGAATAAAATAAAATGAATAAAGTGGTTGTTGCAGTTTTTTTATGTCGCATTATATTTGCGCAGTGGTTTATTAAAAGCAAATTTTCAGGAAATAATACACTTAAATGAGTTTTAATGAACACAAGCACAATATAATACCCAATTTTTTGGTAAAACATTGAATAGCATATAGATACCTAACATGTCACTCTTTAAAATTGCATACGCCTGTGGAACAGTACTACAGTACCTTAAAAAATATTCAAAGGTGACACTTTAGAGCCCTTTCACACTGGGGCGGGGGGCCGCGTCGGCGGTAAAACCCTGCTATTATTAGCGGCGTTTTACCGTCGGTATGCGGCCGCTAGCGGGGCGGTTTTACCCCCGCTAGCGGCCGAGAAAGGGTTAAATACCACCGCAAAGCGCCTCTGCAGAGGCGCTTTGCCGGCGGTATAGCCGCGCCGTCCCATTGATTTCAATGGGCAGGAGCGGTAAAGGAGCGGTATACACACCGCTCCTTTACCGCTCCGAAGATGCTGCTGGCAGGACTTTTTTTACCGTCCTGCCAGCGCATCGCTCCAGTGTGAAAGCCCTCGGGCTTTCACACTGGAATGCAAGCAGCGGCACTTTCGGGTCGGTTTGCAGGCCCAGTGTGAAAGGGCTCTTAGATTTATACAGGAGGTCTGGTGGTAGTATTATTGCCCTTGCTCTGACGTTTGCGACGATCCCTCACATATGTAATGCAATTACCGTTAGCGTATGCATACGGGACCTATGTTCACGTGAGCACGGGGAAATCGGGCGCTTTTTTTACATTTTATTATTTATTTTATTTTACATTAAACTATTATAATACTACACTGTATCTTTTTTTATGTCTGAGAAATATTCCTTGTGCATGGGCTGTGAAGGGTCTATATGGAGAGGTCTGGGGTCTATTAGACTCCAGATCTCTCTTCTGGCCTCCAAAGCATCTGATCAAACCAAGATGACTTCTGGTTTCTGACGTCACACAGTGGAAGAAACAACATTAGTTCTTCTCACTGTGTCCAGGGAAGCCAATGCTGCTGGTTGCATCTGGGCTCCCTGATGGGATGGGAGAGCCTGATAAAGGTGGCGGTGGGAAGGGGGGAGCCACTTCTAGCGCCTGTAAAAGTGATCCAGTGGCTGTATAGCCGCTCAGATCCCTTTTACCTAAAAGAGAATAACAGGATCATGTCTAAAGCTGCAGCTATAGCTATAACCACTTCAACCCAAGGCCATTTGTAAATGGCCTAAGGACAGGAAGTGGTTAAATTATAAACCTAAATCATTTACCTCCTTATATTCCAGCTTATTTTGAGAGTTAGGAACTAGGGTTCTAACTCTGCTTGTTCTTAGTATTCATATCCTCTTACTTTCTAATGCTAGTATACATCTCCAATAAAGTCATTCTGGCCATAGACCAAACGCAAGAACAAAAAAGGCATTGGATTCACATTTTCTAAGGGTCACAGAAATTGTTACTGGGCACACTGGTTTCGGTTCCACAAAACAAGGACTCCCCTCAGAAACCAGGAAATTCTGGTCATAGAGTCATTGCTGAAAGCTGGGATATTATAATACCCTAAAAGTATAACTCAACACATTTTTTTTAAATTTGGATTGGGTGATGAGGGGTTAGAACCATTGTCAGTTTTTTATTGCTGTCTGCGTCCCTGCTAGAGAGTGCATTCCCTAATTGTCCTGATTATCACCAGTGTCACCAGGAATTTAAGTGAGGCTAACTCACAAATTATGAGTTGTCACCAGAACAGGAATAGAGAGGAAATTTTCCCATGACAGCTAAGAGGGCATTTCCCTTACATTGGAAAGATATCCTCCCGTTTCCCATTGAGTCTACAAGACAGTAAGTGAAGGGAACTCTTCCTAATGGCAAAAAGAAAATGACAGTAGTTTGAACCCTCCCATACTCTATCCAAAATGAAAAAAAAACACCAGCCATCCACCACTTAGTTTAATCTCAGGGTGATTCTCCTTGCCAATATCTGTTTTGTTTCGCATTTAGCACAGCCGTCTCTGTCCACACCGTCATGTCATCCATTCCTGGGTATCTGTGACTAGGAAGACCACAAGTCCCAACTGCAACTGTGGAGGAAGGACTCACAGATCGTGCCAACTGCAGTGGCGCGATCATTATTTACTTCCTCCATCCCCATAACAGAAGGTCTGTACCTCTGTATAAACCTGAAGCCTGTGCAATCCACCTGTGATGTACTGATCACAAAAAAGGCCTGTGTGCAAAAATGTAATAAATGCATGCTTTTCTTTTATTAATGTGTCTGCATGTATTACATTTAAAAAAAAGCAAAAATATACCTTTAAATTCATTGTTGATTAACTCAATAACGCTACTGGTAGTCTCTGTTCCAAGCATTCAGTACTTTTTAGGAAGAACAATACTTAAGCCGTGTACACACGAGCGGAATGTCTGACAGAAAAAGTCAGACGGAAGCTTTTCATGAGCAGCTTGGGTACATCAATCAACTTGGGTACAACCAGCCTGTCAAATTCTACATGCGATGATTGCTAGCGGCTGTTATAGCTGCTAGCAATAATCACTGTGTTCACCCGGCAGGGAAGGTTTCCCCAGCCCCCCCAGAACACAATGGCTCCGCGGGAGGGACTCCCCATCAACACGGACAGTGTTGAAGGAAGAATCAAATGATGTGCTTTTCTGCAACCCATGGTTGCAGGAAAGAAAATCACTCCATCTATTTCCAGCTTTACCTTACACCCCAGTCCAGTGTTCTACTCCTGAGCTCGAAGCTCTGGTCTCTGGGCTAAGCCTCAACATCATCACGTACAATACAGGGACATAAAACCTGTAGAAGAGGGAAGAAGACAGTCACAGGTTACAGAGCAGGCTGCGGGGGGGCCAATCACAATGATGGAGGGACCCTACTAGAGCGAGGAGTAAGGCAAGTATTTACACCTTAATTCTCTACCCCTAGCATTTAACCCTTGCAGTGTGGAAGGAGGGGGGGGGGGGGAATGCAGAGGGTGGATTTTTTCACTTTCATGGATTTGGGCTTTAATCTCAGCTTCGTATTGAAAATACTGTCCACCTTAGTGACACCCTATGTATTTAAAGGTTTCAACCAATGCCTCCCTATCCCTTCCTTCCTCAATACTGTACAAACTAAGTTTCCCCACTTTCTCCTGATATGTTTTTCCCCCCTGACATGCATCTGCTCTATCTTTTTTTATAACTTTGTAAGTGAGGTCTCCTGCACTGAACACATTACTCTAAATGGAGGTCTGGAATAAGGAATCAGGACCTCCTACCTCCTGCTGGAGGTCCCTCTAGAGATGTCCCCCAAGAATTCTACTTGTGTTCCCTGCAGCCTGTCCATACCATTTGCTCATTTTGTAATCATCTGAAATAAGGCCCAGAAATTATTTTCTAGTAAAGTTCTGTACCCCCAATATTTAGTGTACATCAATTTTTGGCAAAGCTGTTCTGTGTGATCCTACACTGGGAAACTGTCTACTTAGACCTGCTGTGTGACTTGATCATTGTTGTCCTGCAGTGTGACCTAATCATGGTGGTCCTGTAATAAGACCCTTTCAGTCTGTGGCTTCCCTTGCCTGGTCAGGACCTCTATAGTTTGTTTTTCTCCTAATCCCCTTGTTGAGTCCCGTGACCATCAAGCGATGTATTAGCTTCTTCTAATCGTGTAAAGCTGGCTTTAGGTGGATGCTGAGAAGCAGTGAGAGAGGAAAGGCTGCGTCTGGTGATGTGCACAGTTCCCGCATTCCTCAGGAGCCTCAGCAACCAAAGCCAAGGAGGGCAGGCAATTTTCTGTAGCTCATAGCTTGTCATTGTCATGTACACATGGCACAAAAAATGCAACTTCTAATATACAGTATATATATATATATATATATATATATATATATATATATATATATATATACACATATATATATATATATACTGTGACATTTCACGATCTGTGCAGCTGCGGAACACAAATTGTCTCACTGCCTCACGGGCACGTGAGGTTTCGAACGCGCCCGAGCCCATCTCTAATACACATATATATATATATATATATATATATATGTATATATATATATGTAGCGCTTACCCCCGAAGGAGCGGCTGAATATTTGCTTTATCCGTAATTCTCGTTTACTACTCAACCCTCGCAAACCCATAGATTTAAAAGTCACAGTCCTTAGTGCTTTTTCTTAAGGCTTTATTCATCAACATAAACTGGGATGGGAGAAGGACTTCCTTTGAGATGCTCTTCTGTTACATTGTCATCTTTCATGAATCATACAAGAAAATCTGAGTACAATTGCGGACAGTCAAGAAATCATTTCTCAATGATCTCTTCAATCAGGGACGATGGAAGTAGATTTAATAGAGAATGAGTTGATAAAGAGTCACTCTGAATAACTTCTTCATCTGGATAACTTTAAAAGAACGATCCATATCTCTACATGTGTGCTTGCAGCTTCACCGCTACCTTTTTACCACTACTTCCCACCGACATGGTACTTCCAGATTAGGCTAAAGGAGAGCAAATCTGAATAACTCCTCCCACTTGACTGATTGGAATCCCGGGGCAATGCTGAACTCAAAGTCATAGGCCATTACCGCCCATCTCACTGACTTGTGCACCAACAACCCTCAGTCTCTGGCAGTACCCTTCCCTTGGGCTTTCACTCACGTGATCGACAGTCCATGTGCCACTCATAAACGATCAATCACCCAGTTTGCTTCCGCTTTGTTGCTACATCATCCGCAATGTTTCTCAGTTTCCTTCATCTCTTTGTGGCCTGTTCCCCTCCCCGCAGGGGCGGCCTACGACATCCATGACTAGACGCGGCAAGATGCCGTCTGTTCCTCCATGAGGACCGGATCTCCACCCTCCTCGCTAGGGTGAAGCTCCGTTGGCCCCCCGGAGGGGAAAACCTCCAACTTCCCCTCCGGGAACCGGGCTGGCTCTCTTGCTCCTCAGAGCAGGACTGGACTGCAACACGACCTCCCGGGCACCATGTGACCCCCCCTTTTATATGAGAGACCCGGGATTACCAAACAAATTAATGATTGGCCGAGACCAACACATAAACACCTGTCACTCAAATATAGAAATCAAACAATACAGGCCTGCTGCAAATAGCATCAGCCTGTCCAAATTTACCTGTATCAGAAAGCTAACAAGAAAAGGTCACCTACATAAAAGTAGGTGCCCGCTACATATGTATATACGGTATATATTCGCTTTCTTTTTCAAACTGTTATTCCTTTACTTTCACCTGGTGATTTTTGCCAGTAACACACCTTATGCCCCATACACACGATCGGACTTTCTGACAACAAAACCGTGGATTTTTGTTCGAAGGATGTTGGCTCCAACTTGTCTTGCATACACGGTCACACAAATGTTGGCCAACAATTACGAACGTAGTGACGTACAAGACGTACGCGATATCTCCATTACGAACGCTAGTTATATCTCTGGCTCGTACTTGATTCCGAGCATGCGTGGACTTTTGTGCGACGGACTTGTGTACACAAGATCAGAAAGTCCGACAACAAACATTTGTTTTGGCGGAAAATTTGAGAACCTGCTAGCCAACATTTGTTGGCAGAAAGTCCAACAACAAATGATCGATGGAGCATACACACGGTCAGACTTTCCGCCAACAATCCAACATTTGATCCGAAAATCCGATCGTGTGTACGGGGCATTAGGATGACAGCTCTTCTAGAAATTGTAATTCTTGAGATTGTGATTGGATCTGTGGGCGGAGTTAGCCATTCATTTTGGAAATTGCAAAATATGTTGTGCTGAATAAAGACATGACCAAATTGTGCTAAAAGTGTGTAAGGTTTAAAGGATAGGTCTGGAGTCTGTGGAGAAGTGGATGAGGGGGAGTCAAGTGCACCGTGTGCACCATTCCAGTGATACTGACAGTGCTCTTGGATCCCACCTATCCTTTATTCCAGTGACACTGACCATGTACTTGGCTCCCAGCCATCCACCCCCAACAGGTAAGTGAACCATTTCCCTGGGTCCCTTGCTGGCCATCCTAAGCCCATTGTGTCTACCCCCTGAGCTACAGTGAGATCTTTGGCCACCCTCATCCTGCACCAGATGCCTGCACAGCACTCCTCCCTGTCTTCTTCCTCTCTCCAGCCAGCCAGTCAGTGCAAAACGCAGCATGCATGGCTCACAAGAATGATGTCATGCCTTCTTCCTTTAGGTTTACAAATATTACAGGGTAGTGGCCTGCGGAAAAGTCCGATAATAACTTGAAAACTGTTTCACCATTCTGGCATTACCTGGTCAATTCCAGTAAGATCCCAGGTATGGCAACAGGTTCACTTTAATGTCCCCACCACAGCAGCACATACTCACTTTTCCTTCGCTGTAACCACCTCTCTGTAGAGCTCAGTACTGCATATATGTCCATTGTTTTTATACACATTGGGCTCAATTCATGAAATTGTATTACTGCATTAAGATTAGCAGTAAAATAGTGCATATTGCTTTTCCAAATTTTTTTTGCCATGCATCAAAAACGTTAAAAAAAAACAAAAAACGCATGCGTTATTCCTTCCAAATGTGCGGTATTTCTCTCATGAAACCGATATCTAGGTATTTAGACACATGACGACACCAGCGGGCGTTACTTCTTTTCTAACAGACACTTCTGAGGAACCTTGCAGTGATGGCGGATAGTCCTGAGGAACCTTGCAGTGAAGCCCAATGTCCTGGATCTTGGAGAACAAATAGTACCTTTTTAAACACTTCCATGCCCTGCCTATTGAGGTGTGGTGACTCCTTACCAAATACATTTTATACATTCCTTAAATATCGCATGCTTGGACCACTACTTATTTAATGCATTTATTTATTGTAGTGAATTGACTTTACCACTGTTTTATGCTGTATTTACTTAAGGTTCTTGCTTTTTAAAGGTAAATACTGCATAAGGCTAGTGAATTTACATTTTCAGTATCGCATTGGATATTTCGAAAAAATTTGTCACGTGACCAAGATATCGCATGTAATATCTTTATTGTGAATTGAGCCCTGTATCTCTGTCAGCCTGAAAAAGAGGGTCACTGTGCTACCCCGAATCACTGGTGTAACTTTATTGGTGATATGGGACTTAAAGAGGAGTTCCAGCCTGGGAAAAAAAATTAAAAGTCAGCAGCTACAAATACTGTAGCTGCTGACTTTTAATATTAGTATACTTACCTGTCCAGGGAGCCTGTGGTATCGGCACCCCAGCCGATCTTCAGATCAGCTGTCGGGTGCTGCTGCCACCATCTCCACTAAGGGAAACCGGTAGTGAAGCCTTTCGGCTTCACAGACGGTTTCCTACTGTGCATGTGCGAAGAGCGCTGCACTTTCTATTTGGCCTGGCGGCAGAGGAGGGGGGCCGAACTCCCGAGGGACGGCGCCACAGTGCCGTCTCCCAGGAGTAGGGACAAGGACCTGCCAAAACAAGTACCCGTTCCCCCTCCCCCTGTTTGGTGCAAAATGTGGCACTGGAGGGGGGGAGGAAGCAAATAAGTGGAAGGTCCACTTTTGGGTGGAACTCCGCTTTAAGTAAATCCTGATTCAGAATCCTTTTGGTGTGCTGGCTTTTTCTTTATTGCAGGACTCTGTATGGTACCACCGTAAACACACAAACCACCGTACAGACTCTGTATGCTACCACCGTAAAGCCAAGAACCCATCCTTAACAAGGGTTATCTATGGATATCTGTGTTATAGTTTGATGAATTGTCTCTGTATAACTGCTTGGAGAAAAAGAAAGAAAGTCCCATCTAAGCTCTGAGTTGTGCATAGATGGAGCTTACACGTGTGATACGCACTAAGCCAAACATAGAGTGGGTCATCTTCTAGTACCGGACTGGGACAAAAAACAGGCCCGGGTATTGCAGACTGAGCAGCCAATTCCTCCAGGGACTGGGGGGCGGCCTGCGACGGGACACCCACGGAGCCAGGCCCCCGCACTGCAACGCAAATCTCACCAACTGCCGCCCCCAAAAGACCCCTACTAACAGATCCCCCTACCTACTTCCCTCCCCCCACCCCAACTACTACCCCCTCCCACTACTGACAGACCCTCAACCCTCACAACTACTGCCCTCCCTCCACTAACAGACCCTCAATCCCCCTAAATACCACCCCCTCCCTCCACTGACAGATCCCCAAACCCCCCCCAACCCGATATTCATGCTACAGCCACTGTGAAAACCTGTATCTCTGGTGTATCGCCACTGTTAATAATTATGATTTGTGACTGTGTCCCTGCTTGGCTGTCAAGGTGCCCAAGGTTGTGTTGTGCCTTTATCCCCGCTGAAAATTTGGCATGTAAAAAGTTAAATTATTGTGCCTGAGTCCCGCCACCCATTTGGCATGTAAAGAGTTAACTGTGGAGAGGAGACACAGGCATGGCCGCACAGCGGGAGATGAGTGGTGACCGCGGCCAGCATTAGCCATGTCCGGAGCGAGGCCACCGCCCACCTCCCACTGAGCGGCCTGGTCACCAACAGGCCGCTCTTGCCAGGACATGCAGCCCAGTAGCCCCAGCCCACCGGCAAATGTCCGGTGTGCCCTATGGCCAGTTCCTTCCATTGGCCCAACAGCAGAACGAGAATGAGAAAGAAAGTACAGGTTTGTATGCCAAAAATGCTAGGAAAGCAAAATTATACGTTATTTTTTCTACTGCCTTGGATTGCTCACCCGGGGTAACGTGGAGAAGGAAGGTTTGTGTTTCCGTGTAACATTACACGTCATGCTTTAAGTCCTCAACTAGGCCTAGTACTCCTACACCCACATTGTGTTGGAGAGCTAAGGATGACATTTTCCTTTGCCCTTGTGGGGGAGACGTTATGTGTTCTCTGGAAATTGTGTGGTATCCAAGGTTGGCACACGCCTTGAAGGGTTGTAAGCATCCCACCCATGGAAGATAGATAAAACAGAGCACATTGTATCAACAACAGAGTGAAAAACACAGAAAAAAAAACAGCAGCAAAAAGAGGAACTAGAACAAGAAGACTAGGCAGTGATCAGGCCGGCTCCTTACTACAAATGTTTTGCCACAAAATCTGTTTTTAGCAACCTGTCCTGGAAATGGGAATGACAACTGTTCTAATCCTATACATGTACATGGGATCATTAGTTAGTTGTGCAATCTTAAAGCTGCACTCTGGGATAAGTGAATATTATCTAAATACAAAAGTCATGTGAATGCTTATTTTAATTTCAGGTTGATTTACTAACAGCAAATAGACTGTGCAGTTGCTCCGGAGGTTAGTAAATGAGGGGCAGCTCTACTAACTTCCATCATCCAATCATGTGCAAGCAAAAATGCTGTTTTTTTATTTTCCTTGCATGTGATTGGGTATTCTATGTAAAATTAAGCTTCACCTCATTTACTAAGCTCTGGAACAACTGCACTTGCAATGTGCACAGCCAATTTGCCTTTAGTAAATCAACCCCTTAGTGTGATGTGTGTATTTCTAACAAATCTGTGCAGTAATCCAGTGTGAAATGTTTCCTCTGTCAGGAGCTTCCTGTAATAAAGACTGGTCGCTGCTGTTCTCTCTCTCCTTGTGCAGGGTGACTGGTCTGGTCTCCGCCCCCTTCTGTCGTTTTCTATTGGCAGCCTGTAGTGGGTTGGGCCTGCTGGGCCCCTCCCACAGCTCTTCCCTGTGCGCAGGCTGTGAACAGCACAGTCATATAGTTACATAGTTACATAGTAGGTGAGGTTGAAAAAAGACACAAGTCCATCAAGTCCAACCTATGTGTGTGAGTATATGTCAGTATTACATTGTATAGCCCTGTATGTTGCGGTCGTTCAGGTGCTTATCTAATAGTTTCTTGAAGCTATCAATGCTCCCCGTTGAGACCACCGCCTGTGGAAGGGAATTCCACATCCTTGCTGCTCTTACAGTAAAGAACCCTCTACGTAGTTTAAGGTTAAACCTCTTTTCTTCTAGTTTTAATGAGTGGCCACGAGTTTTCTTAAACTCTCTTCTGCAAAAAAAGTTTTATCCCTATTGTGGGGTCACCAGTACGGTATTTGTATAATGAAATCCTATCCCCTCTCAAGCGTCTCTTCTCCAGAGAGAATAAGTTCAGTGCTCACAACCTTTCCTCATAACTAATATCCTCCAGACCCTTTATTAGCTTTGTTGCCCTTCTTTGTACTTGCTCCATTTCCAGTACATCCTTCCTGAGGACTGGTGCCCAGAACTGGACAGCATACTCCAGGTGCGGCCGGACCAGAGTCTTGTAGAGCGGGAAAATTATCGTTTTATCTCTGGAGTTGATCCCCTTTTTAATGCATGCCAATATTCTGTTTGCTTTGTTAGCAGCAGCTTGGCATTGCATGCCATTGCTGAGCCTGTCATCTACTAGGACCTCCAGGTCCTTTTCCATCCTAGATTCCCCCAGAGGTTCTCTCCCCAGTGTATAGATTGCATTCATATTTTTGCCACCCAAATGCATTATTTTACATTTTTCTACATTGAACCTCATTTGCCATGTAGTCGCCCACCCCATTAATTTGTTCAGATCTTTTTGCAAGGTTTCCACATCCTGAGGAGAAGTTATTGCCCTGCTTAGCTTAGTATCGTCGGCAAATACAGAGATTGAACTGTTTACCCCACCCTCCAGGTCATTTATGAACAAATTAAATAGGATTGGTCCCAGCACAGAACCCTGGGGGACCCCACTACCCACCCCTGACCATTCCGAGTACTCCCCATTTATCACCACCCTCTGAACTCGCCCTTGTAGCCAGTTTTCAATCCATGTACTCACCCTATGGTCCATGCCAACGCACCTTATTTTATACAGTAAACGTTTATGGGGAACTGTGTCAAATGCTTTTGCAAAATCCAGATACACCATGTCTACGGGCCTTCCTTTATCTAGATGGCAACTCACCTCATAGAAGGTTAATAGATTGGTTTGGCAAGAACAATTCTTCATGAATCCATGCTGATTACTGCTAATACCGTCATGATGCCGTCATGATGTCAGTGCTATGTTCTCAAGGTTATATCTGGGTTTACAAAGCTATTTTGGTGGTCACAAAGTGGATTTATATCCTTTGTGGCTATTAAATATATTTAAATTATTTGTTTGCTTTTTAGTTCAGCTTTAACTGTATGAAGCACAGCTAAATATTACATGTTTGGGTGGTGCTGCGCTGATCCTTGGTGTGGAGACAAGTGTGCATAAAATAATGCGCTTGGTAAAAAAAGTGAAATAACATAAAAGTAAAAGATGTTGTGTATGGCCAAGGTTAAAAGATTATGAATGTACAATACCTTCAATAGTGCATAAAAATAACATAGGTATATTAAAATAGATTAAAATATCACTTCAATCACCTAAAATAAATCCATATAATTACAATGCAAAACGTGGTGGTGGGGCTATCAAAGCACCAGTGACTGATTTTAAATTTAAAACAGAAGAATAAACGTACATCTATAGTAAGACCAGCAAAGTGTATGGTGCAGACAAAAGGTGCTAGTGCAATTCAAGATTGGAGGAGTGGTAACTTATTATTCCTATATACGGTGCATATTGTGCATGCTAACATCAAAAAATGGAAGGGGGTAGAAAGTTTTTTTTTAAATGAGAAAAGTATATTAATTTGCATAGAAAGCATAAGAAGAAAGTCCTTTTGTTAGAATGTGACAACAACGTGCTAACATGCACACGTTGCAATTAAAGTGCTAGAAAACGCATCCATATGATGCACAGGAACAGTCCTTGTGGATGGTTGTGACAGCAACGTCCTGGCATGCACACGTTGCAGTTAGAGTGCTGGGGTGAATCACATCAAGTGTTTTCTTCGTGTGCTAGACCACTTTAGTGGGTAATGGCCCCTTACCTTCAAGTAATAGGGCAAAAGCATGTAACAAGAGAGCTGCTTAGGACATCCGCCTATGGGTTCCAGCGCGTCCCTCTTTATCCTTAATCCTGGGTTGGAGTTCCCTCAGGTGTAGTGCGGGGGGGGATTGTATTCATAGGGGGTAAACGGCAGAAGAGAAGCCAATAGTGTAATCCAGTTTTAAAAGTAACACTCTTTATTTTAAAATTACAGGTACTCACATAAAAATTAGAAAGCAGTGGGGTCAATCCAACGAGCAGCGAGCTCGTGTGCCTCTGTTTGTGTTTGCAGCCTGTCTCGTCCCTACGCGTGACGTCACACCACGTGACTTCATCATCTCCACACCAAGGATCAGCGCAGCACCACCCACTCATATACATTTATCTAAAAGGTCAGGTGTTTACCTTATCGGTGTATGCGGCTTTTCCACCCCTAGCCTCTTCCATAACAGATAGCGCGGGAATAACTCCCCTATTCACTAAATATTACATGTTACTTATTGCAGACAAATAGGTCAATTTAGTTGATCATCAAATCATTCTCAAATCAACCCCCATCAAATCATTCTCTGCAGCTATTACCTTTTGTACCACCACCCCCTCCCTTTAGAATGTAAGCTCTACGAGCAGGGCCCTCCTGTATCTTTTGTATTGAACTGTACTGTAATTGTGTTGCCCCCCCTATACATTGTAAAGCACTGCGTAAACTGTTAGCGCTATATAAATCTTGTATAATAATAATATAATAATTTAGTTAGCTGTAGTTTGCTAACTACAATTTTTATTTCACCTTATGATATATTTTCCAACAAGATGTTCAATTCACAAACAATATTACACGGGTATGGAATCTGTATTTTTCCACTCAAGATGGATATATAGCCAACAAAAATCTTTATTTCTCAGGAATCAGTATTTTTTTTTTAAAGGTAATGAATCAGTATTATTATACCATTAGCTCAATACCTCCTTTTTCCTCCTCTCCTCAATGGACACCTCATAGAGCCTCACAGTTATCTCCAGGCAGAAACCAGTAATGTTTTAAAGGATATGTAAACCTTAAAGTGTAAGTTCACCTTTACAGAAAATCTGTAAGGTGAACTTACATTGGACCCCCTCCTGATCCCCTCCCCTGTCCTGCTGTCAGGCAAAGGGACACAACTTCACCGGTCCTGAGATTTAAAATCCCTGCGGCCGCTCCATAAGGGGTGAGGGGGCGCCACCCCCCATCCATGCTTCCGGCCCCCTAATCTACATGCAGGGTGCCGGATGCATGGATTCCAATGGGTTTTTTTTTTTTTTAAGCACATGATTAGAGCCTGAGGCTTTAATAGGCTTGACTATTCACTATTGTCTTCCTCATTCTCCTCCTGGTCAATCAGGAAGCCCCTATTGGCCAGGGAGTCTTAGGACTCCTTGGCCAATCGTGTCTCAGGACACACTTCCTGTTCCTGTGCGGCCAGGAGGAGAATGTCTCACTGTGTGCTCATCAGAGAATCGGTCAGAGCAGCCCCGGCTCTTCCTTCCCCCCTGCCTCTATAAGGTAAGGCATCATTCTCATGGCACATTCACAGTGAGCCTATCCCAAAAGGAAAAAAATTTCCGGTCCGTCATCACCCGATCCCCCATAGGGGAGAGCGGCGCTCTGACAGGTCCGTCGCTGCACAGTGCGGAGCGAT
Organism: Lithobates septentrionalis; assembly: GCA_037952835.1. Lineage (NCBI taxonomy): Eukaryota > Metazoa > Chordata > Amphibia > Anura > Ranidae > Lithobates > Lithobates septentrionalis. The sequence continues at coordinate 111,626 of JBBDGP010001611.1, read as the reverse complement.
CCCCGCTGAGCAAGCGGATGTTCACGGGGCAGATCATCACTGATCCGCCCCGTGTGAAAGAGCCCTATGTATAAATAAATAACCAAATATTACCACTGTGAGCGGCTTCGAGGATTCTGTGCTAGTCTTCCCAGAGGCGAGTGTGGGAGTGGTATGTCTGTCTATGTTTAGAGAACAGTTATGCGGCTTCTGAACATCTGTTTACATCAGCAAATGTAGCCATAGTCTAGAGCAGTGGTCTCCAAACTGCAGCCTGCAGACTGGATGCTGGCCTTTGCTTGCCTTCATACGGTCCTTGGGGCACTTCTCCCACTGATGCAAAATACTATTCTTCTCACTGACACCAACGATGGGGCACAATTCCTTCCTCCGACACCAATCATGAGGCACTGTTCTTCCACTGACACCAAATGGGGCCCTATTTCTCCCACCGACACCAAGGATAGGGCACTATTCTTCCACTTACACCAACAATGGGGCTGTATTCTTCCACTGACACCAACAATGACGTTCTATTCCTCCCACAAACACCAACAATGGGGCACAATTCTTTACACCCACACCAATGATGGGGTACTATTCTTCCACTGACACCAACAATGGTGCACTATTCCTCCCCCTAATGCCAAAACGGCATTTTTTACTTCCACTGATGCCAGGACAATTTTTACTCCCATTGGCCACAGTCCGGCCCCCCTAAAGTCTGAAGGACAGTAAATTGGCCCTTTGTTTAGAAAATTTGGAGACCCATGGTCCAAGGGAACTTTTCAGTATACTACAGGAGGGGTAAATGTGTTATTTTTAAATACCCTGTACCTTAGTGCCAATTTGGAGCTGGTCTTTTGATCTTAATATTTAATAAAGTTCCTTGAGGAAAAAAAGAGCACTTTGGATCATAAGAAATATGTGGTGTTGCTTATTAGCTTCCATTCACGCCTGGGCGTTCCCAAATGCACAAAATAGAACTGAATATTGATATTTATAGGTAATAACACCAGGGATTGTTGATCCAGGGGCTATCTGATTTTTTGAATATCTTTTAATAAATCTGTTGTATAATGCACTAGGACAGTGCGCCATCTTCTCTTTTTCTATCTGATTTTTTTTCCCCTGATGGAGCAAATTATATTATGCTTTATTGGGGTTTTTGCCATTCTCTGGATCAGCTATGGGTAAAGGATAGTGTATATGGTGGTTTTCTATTTTTTTTTAATTTCTGTTGATTAAACTTGAAGGACTTGTGTCTTTTTTTAATCTGAAAAAAAAAGATGTAACTGTATACACTAGTAGAATTTTGTTCAAAAATTGTGGTTTTTGTAATGTTTGTTAGATTTTTTAAATATTAATTGGGTCAAAACAATGTTCATATTTGACGGTAGTGACAAAAAAACGGGATGGTAAGTTTTTTTCGTGAACAAACAAAATTCTAACAGCAAATTTATTTTTTCTTTGGGAAATTACATTTATTCCAAAATCAAATGTTAAAAGAAATCTAAACTTTGAAGTCCTTTTGAATAACATTAACTTAAGTCTCGGTAGGCATCATGGAATGTACTGACAAATATGAACACTTGTACGAAAATCTAGTCGCGTATGGTCAGCTTAATGCTATAAATTAAGCCTCTATTGATTTTTGATTGATGACAACATAGCCCACTTCTTTCTCCATGAGTAGGGATCTAAATGATGGTTTCTCAATTCCAGACCTCCAAAAGGTCATGTTCTCTGGGTTTCCATCACCTTCCACAGAAGACATAATCCGCATCACTGACTCAATAATTACACACAGCTGTTTCATCCTGTTGCAAATACTTGAGGACTAAAAAATGATGATGGAAATTCCTTCTTGCTAGGAAATATTACATTAAATATAATAAGGATTTGTTCACAACAGATGCCATTAAAATTATGGTTTAAAAAAAAAATTGTGATTTAGCACGCGTTGCCATATTCAATTGAGTGGCAAAGCGATTTTTGAATTTGCCTCCATTCAGTTGACTTATTTGGATAACTACAGGCCAATGTAATCCAAACTGCAATTGGTAGGATATTTGCAAAATTCACTACTGTGATGAGAACAGACGGTACTAATGTCAATGGACTCGGAGGTTGCCTGCAGTTCAGAATGCAGAAAACTGCATGTAATTACTTTAGATGTGACTGAGGCCTAGCACTCTTTTACTGCCTTTGGGCCTCTCTTCTATCTCTAGTACCAGTACAGAAATCTATAGTCTTGTATTTGGCTTCCTATTCATACTCATACCCACCCCTTCCACACCTCCAATTAGGTGGACTATAAAAATTATGATTGGTAAAAGCCATAAGTACTTTTTTTTTCACCACTGCCTTTCTTTTATAATGACTTTAGAAAATAAAAAATGCAGTCATTGGAGTCGTTGAAAGCACCAATGACTGCATTTTTGAGCTATAGCACCATTTATTTGTCAGTTATCATGCCACCGAATCATCTAATAAGATAAAACCATAGAAAAACCTTAGCCTGCCTGTAACGCAGTGTATAACTTATTATAAGTTAATGTACGATCTTTGGGGCTGGAGCTCTAATGTATCCTTTCTCAACCTTTTACCAAGCAGGACCTTTAGAAATTATTTTTAGGTCTTACAGACCTCCTGCTTAAATTATTTTATATCTACAGCTCAATGTGCATTGGTATAATAATTAGCAGGGCCGGTGCTACCACTAGGCAAACTAGGCAGCCGCCTAGGGCGCCCTGCTGCCTAGGGCGCCCAGCCACTGGTGTTCCTACTCTCTTCTCTCTGCAGCAAGCAACTAAGTCTCAGCATCAGCAGGCAGCCGCCGCTCCGTTCGCACATAATGTCAGAGGCGCAGCAGTGGCGGAGGACTGTGTTTGGGTCCTGACTCCTGAATGAATAGAAGCAAGCAAACATTCATTGATGGGCGCTGGTGAGGCTGCATTTGATGGGCGCTGGTGAGGCTGCATTTGATGGGCGCTGGTGAGGCTGCATTTGATGGGCGCTGGTGAGGCTGCATTTGATAGGCGCTGGTGAGGCCGCATTTGATAGGGCGCTGGTGAGGCTGCATTTGATAGGGCGCTGGTGGGCTGCATTTGATAGGGTGCCGGTGGGCTGCATTTGATGGGCGCTTCATTAAAAAGGCGGGGTATACATGGGCAGGGAAAAGAGGGTGGAGTCAGGGGTTTAGCCAGGGGGGGTGGCAAAATGAGGTTTCGCCTAGGGTGTCAAAAATCCTTGCACCAGCCCTGATAATTATTACATGGCAGAATATCTCTTTACATTGGTGGTCAGTAAGGAAACATTCCCCTTATATTGGTGGTCAGTACGGAAACATCCTCTTACATTGGTGGTCAGGGGAGAAGTGCCCTGTTACTTTGGTGGTCAATAGGAGAAGAACCTCCTTAGATTGGTGATTAGTTGTAGAAGGCCCCCCTTACAGACAGCAAAAAGCATCATTGGTATTAATTTCTTACCTGAGAAGATGAGAGGAAAGGATCTACTGTAACCACACCAGGGGCTCAGCCAAGTGAGGTTGATGCCGTCACCATTAGGCTGGAGATCAGTCCACCAATGCTCATTGCTCAAGGAACTCCATGTCACCTATGGAGGAAGTCTGATGCCGCGTACACACGAGCGGACTTTACGGCAGACTTTGCCCGGCGGACGGGATTTCGTCGGACAATTCGATCGTGTGTGGGCTCCAGCGGACTTTGTTTTCTCAAAAGTTGGAGGGACTTAGATTTGAAACATGTTTTAAATCTATCCGTCGAACTCGAGTCCGGTCGAAAAGTCCGCTCGTCTGTATGCTAGTTTGACGGACAAAAAGCCACGCTAGGGCAGCTATTGGCTACTGGCTATGAACTTCCTTGTTTTAGTCCGGTCGTACGTCATCACGTACGAATTCGACGGACTTTGGTGGATTGTGTGTAGGCAAGTCCGTTCATTCAGAAAGTCCGTCATAAAGTCCGTCGAAAAGTCCGCCGGGCAAAGTCTACCCTAAAGTCCGCTCGTGTGTACGCGGCATAAGATTCCATGGAACCCTGGTTGAGAAAGCCTGCTCCAATGTATACTGATAAATTAACTAATCATTTGCGAGGAGCACATATAGCTTTGTGATATGTGTACAATGTGTTCTCACCTTATGCTTATTTTTAAGCAAGCATCTACTTAGCGACCTGAAGATATTCAACAATTGAGTGTGGGATGAAACTACGCAGGCACAGGGAGAACATGCAAACCCTGTACAGGTAGTGCTGTGATTGGGATTTGAACCAGTGACCTTTAAGTTGCTAGGTGGAAGTGCTAACCACTCTGCCCCTTTTTTTGGTATTTGTCAGACTGAACTCTCATTACCCTCAACTTAAAAAGTTTGGTTAAACTAAATGATGATTTTGTTGTAAATTATTTCCCTGCTCTGTTCAGGTCTATGCTTTGATGCTTCTGAAGAGTGCTGTACTAGATGTTGTCCTTACATATCAATCACTGGTGTACAAACAACTTATAACTGTATATCTTATGTTTCAGGACATGATATTAATGGAGCTCTGGAACCATCAATTGACACCAGTATCCTAGAGGAATACATCAGCAAAGAGGACTCTCCTGAAATGTGAGTAGCAGAATACTTTACACAGCACACCCCTTTACATGACACTAATTTGTGCAAACACTATTTAAAGGATAACACTGCTAAGCATTATTTGAAACTTTAAAAGTGAGTAAAGTGATTATTTGAAACTTATCTGGCCACCTAATCCAAGTGAAAGCTAGTCAGTGTGATTTCATGTGCGGCTTGCCAACATCTGTGCGACTTCATGCAGAGATGTCTTTGCAAGTCGCACATGAAATCGCCAAAAATAGTGCAGGAATTTTTTTCAAGTTGGAGCAAGTCTAAGTCGCACAGATTTGGATGGTTCCAAAGGACGCAAATAGGCTGCGACATGTCCGGTGTGTACAGAGCCTTATGGAGCTGAGCAATTTTTACAGCTGGTGTGATGTCAACTTTGTCATTACATTGAGGGAAAAAAGTATTTGCTCCCCTGCTGATTTTGTACGTTTGCCCACTGACAAATAAATGATCAGTCTATAATTTTAATTGGTAGGTTTATTTTAACAGTGAGAGAATAACAACACAAAAATTATGAAAAACGCATTTAAAAAAATATATAAATTGATTTGCATTTTAATGAGTGAAATAATTATTTGACCCCTTCCCAAAACATGACTTAGTACTTGGTGGCAAAACCCTTGTTGGCAATCAGACGTTTCAGAAGTTTCTTGTAGTTGGCCACCAGGTTTGCACACATCTCAGGAGGGATTTTGTCCCACTCCTCTTTGCAGATCCTCTCCAAGTCATTAAGGTTTTCGAGGCTGACGTTTGGTAACTCGAACCTTCAGCTCCCTCAAAATATTTTCTATGGGATTAAGGTCTGGAGACTGGCTAGGTCACTCCAGGACCTTAATGTGCTTCTTCTTGAGCCTTTGTTGCCTTGGCCTTGTGTTTTGGGTAGTTGTCATGCTGCAATACCCATCCACGACCCATTTTCAATGCCCTGGCTGAGGGAAGGAGGTTCTCACCCAAGATTTGACGGTTCATGGCTCCGTCCACTGTCCCTTTGATGAGGTGAAGTTATCCTGTCCCCTTAGCAGAAAAACACCCCCAAAGCATAATGTTTCCACCTCCATGTTTGATGATGGGGATGGTGTTCTTGGGGTCAAAGGCAGCATTCCTTTTCCTCCAAACACTCCTCCTTCTTAAACAGGGGGACTTTGCGGGCGCTGCAGGATTTCAGTCCATCACGACGTAGTGTGTTACCAATTATTTTCTTGGTGACTACGGTCCCATCTGCCTTGAGATCATTGACAAGATTCTCCCGTGTAGTTCTGGGCTGATTCCTCACCGTTCTCATGATCATTGAAACTCCACGAGGTGAGATCTTGCATGGAGCCCCAGAACGAGGGAGATTGACAGTTATTTTGTGTTTCTTCCATTTGCGAATAATGGCACCAACTGTTGTCACCCCCTCACCAAGCTGCTTGGCGATGGTCTTGTAGCTCATCCCAGCCTTGTGTAGGTCTACAATCTTGTCCCTGACAACCTTGGACAGCTCTCTGGTCTTGGCCATGGTGGAGAGATAGGAATCTGATTAATTGATTGCTTCTGTGGACAGGTGTCTTTTATACAGGTAACAAGCTAAAATTAGGAGCACTCCCTTTAAGGGAGTGCTCCTAATCTCAGCTCCTTACCTGTATAGAAGACACCTGGGAGTCAAAAATCTTGCTGACTGATAGGGGATCAAATACTTATTTCACTCATTAAATTTCAAATCAATTTATAACCTTTTTGAAATGCGTTTTTCTGGATATTTTTGTTGTTATTCTGTCTCTTACTGTTAAAATAAACCTACCATTAACATTATAGACTGATCATTTCTTTGTCAGTGGGCAAACGTACAAAATCAGCAGAGGATCAAATACTTTTTTCCCTCACTGTATGTATGATATCAAGGGGTATATATATATGAAGCAGTGAATGAAACATTCACCAAACATTTACTCTTTCTGGTGCATGCATTATAATTTACAGTAATTGATTCACCTGCGGTGATACATTGGTGAATGTCACTGGATACATATATATTTGGGGGGGGGGGGGGGGGCACAAGCAAAGCATCCTTTTAGTACTATTTTGTCCCATGCTTATGTTTTCTATGCAAACAAAACCTGGGGAATGCCCAGGAAAAAATTCCAAGCCTACTTACCACCAGCTCGCAGACAACCAAATTGACCTGTCTAATGCCCTGTACACATAGTCGGACATTGATCGGACATTCCAACAACAAAATCCATGAATTTTTTCCGACGGATGTTGGTTCAAACTTGTCTTGCATACACACGGTCGCACAAAGTTGTCGGAAAATCCGATCGTTCTGAACGCGGTGACGTAAAACACGTACGTCAGGACTATAAACGGGGCAGTGGCCAATAGCTTTCGTCTCTTAATTTATTCTGAGCATGCGTGGCACTTTGTGCGTCGGATTTGTGTACACACGATCAGAATTTAATTGAACGGATTTTGTTATCGGAAAATTTTATATCCTGCTCTAAAACTTTGTGTGTCGGAAATTCCGACGGAAAAAGTCAGATGGAGCCCACACACGATTGGAATTTCCGACAACACAATCCGATCGCACTATTTGCGTCGGAAAATCTGACCATGTGTACAGGGCATAACAGTATGCATTAAAAACAGGGGTTTAGTCCGCACGCATTTGCAAACGCATGCGTAAGCCACGGAGCCTCGTCACGGCACCCTGATATCTGTGGTCCTAACACTAAAATATGAGTGTCCCCACAGTGGAGGCACATACATTCTGATGGATAAATGCAGGCAAGTGGACTGAAGGGGAGCCCACCCCATGCTTATGTTTTCTATGCACTGTAAAATCAAACAGAGGTAGAATTTGATGTGCACTTTTTTTCCTGTGTATCATTTTATATATAAAGAATATATATTTTTATATATTATATATATATTTTTTTTTGTGCAACATCTATTTATTACCACATTAAAATTATTTTGCTGGTTATAGTGCATGGGTAAGATAGTTAAGAAAAAAATAAAGGTATTCTTTCTGTTTTAATTTTGTGTAACACTAGAAAAGGTCATGTAAGCAAATAAAAATGTTCACTTGTTCATGTGTTTTACACATTTTATGATGCGTATTGATGAATGTTTTGCACACTCACAAAAGAGGAACATTTAAAGCATTGTATCACATCAAATCATGATCCAGTGTGGCATAAAGTGACCTGACTCATGCATCACCGCATCGGCAAGCTAATGCATTCCAGGGGACGCACCCCCTACTTCAGAGCTATAAGGTCTGAAGAAGCGGGTGCATCCCCCGAAACAGTCAGCTTGCCAATGTGGTGGTGCATGAGTCAGGTCACTTGATGCCACTCTGGATCATGCTTTGATGTGATATAATATATGATTTTTCCTCTTTTGTGAGTATGCGTTTGGCTTTTCGTTCATTTTATTAATAAATCCTGTGGTAATGCACTAGGTGTTTGCGTCTTCCTGGGTGCTTTTTTAAACAATTATCCCAGTCCGAATCCTCCCCATTATATAAAAGCCTTGGGAAGGGAACTTGGTAAAAAGCTGCATGAATCGGATCTCCTAAAGATATTCATTCTTATTCACAAGACATGCATAGCCTCCACTGCTCAAGAGCGTCGTTATGAGTTCCTGACCTGCTGGTACAGATGTCTCTACGATATTCAAAGATTTTTCCTTTCTGCTTCTGATTGTTGGTGCTGTGAGAGGGAAGGAGAAGGATTATGCTACATACATGGTAGCCGTGTCTCTGGATCAGACTTTTTTGGTTCCTCGTCTTCACCACATATAAGGCAGTGAGGGGCTCAGACATCCCTATGACTCCAGAAATGGCACTTCTCTCTGTGTACATGGGCTATATCGCTACAGCCAAGAATGGCCTTCACCACTTCTTCATGTTAACCGCTGGGGCAGTTATCTCCAACATTGGAAGACCACATATGGTATTGGAAGATATGGGAAGATATCATATAAGGTTAGAAGATTACATTTAAGCACATACATTATGGCAACGTATGGAGGAACTGACCACCTGGCTCTACAATCAACGCTGCTAATATGAATACCTGGATTGCCCCAATATTCCTCGACTTTCTAAGATGCCTTGACATCCTTGTAACTCTTTAGGGCTGGAGACAGCGCTGGACTGATGCAATCAGTCACTGGTCGTGGTTGGGTGATTGCGTGGGCGAGCAGGAAGAGGTCCCTTCCAGTGGTTTGTGCCCAGTTTGTGGTGGTGAGCCCTCTTTGGGCTTGGGCCTTAAGGTAATTTCCACATGTAGACTTAGAAAGGTAGGTGGAGAAAGAAGCGCCCACCAGTGTCCTATAGTATGCAAGTTGAAAGGAAAGTTAGAAAGCGTTTTTTGAAAATAGAAACAAGTACATTGCACCAATGCATTTTGGGAAACAAGAACTCCCCCTTCTTCATGGCTGCTGCTGCATGCTAAAAGATGGGGAAGGTTCCCAGTCGGGTGTGTTATTAGCAAAGAATCCAAATGATCACTGTCAGAGTGGCTTTGATTGCTGCCTCTGCAACCAAAGCCACTCTGACATTGATCATTTGGATTCTTTGTTATTATTTGTTATTGCCCTTTTTACTCTAAGGCCCATTTTGCACATTACATGCATCATTTTTAATGACATTCCAATGCATCTGAATTGCTGCAGGCCCACAATGCACAGCAATATACAGTACTGCACTCTGCTGTATTGCATTACAAAAAAAGGGTCACACCTGATTTTCATCATATCAGAGTGCGTTGGTAGCCCATTTATTTTAATAGACTGCTTTCATGTAAAGCATGTTAAAGTGCTATTAAAGTTTTACTAAACCCAGGACCCTGCATTCACTATATCTGGTCTCCCACAGTACACAGAACATAGAAATTAAATTATTTTAGTAAATATAAACTGCTAAATACCTTTTTTATCAGCAGTATATTAATGTTTTGTGACTTTTATCAGTGTCTGGCCGAGCACTGGTTAAAGCTTGTAGGAGGAGTTTTCATTCTCCCCTGACTGTCCTATGAGGCTGCATGACTCCTCTGTCTGGACAGTGCTGATTGGCCCTGTGCCAATCACATGCACCCTCCTAGCAATACACACCAAACTGAGTATGTGCAGAGTGCAACCAAGGCTCTACACTATTAGGAGATGGATTGGGAACAGTGGAAGAAGGGGAGGATCAGAGAAGTCAGGATAAAACAGCCTTTTTACACAATGCAGAGGATTAACCCCTTAGATTCCACAGTGCATGCTTTACTACATATACATACTAATTTTACTGTTGTGGGTTTAGTAACACTTTAAAACCAAAACTATATATATTGCAGTTTACCAATCATTGGATATGCTGGCTGCATTTATTTTTTTAGGCCTTTTCCCCCTGTTTTTACCTGGTGATTTGGCCAGTAAGACACTTCCTGTATTAGAGTGCCTCCACTCTAGAGACAGATTTAAATACACTAACAAATTGAAGCCAAACTATAGCTCACACTTTATAAGCAGTTACAGCAACTGTTTATTTTTTTCCTTTTGGGATAAAGGTTTTACATAAATTAATAAACCCGATCATTGTAAGCACCCCGCCAGTGTTAAATAGTATGTCCCATTTTTGTAAACTGATACATCAGGAAGAGACCTTGTTCTTTTAAAAACAACAGATTATACTGGCTGGATCACCAGATGAAAATAGAAGAAAGTCTAAAAAAGAAAACAAATGCAGCCATCACATTTAAGATATGGTAAGCTGTAATATAATACAGTGCCTTGAAAAAGTATTCATACCCCATTACATTTTCCACATTTTGTCATGTTACAACCAAAAATGTAAATATATTTTATTGGGATTCTATGTCAAATACCAAAACAAAATGGCACATAATTGTGTAGTGGAAGGAAAATGATAAATGGTTTTCAAATTTTTTTACAAATAAATATGTGAAAAGTGTGGCGTGCATTTGTATTCAGCCCCAGCCCCCCCCCCCCCCCCGGGTCAATACTTTGTAGAACCACCTTTCGCTGCAATTACAGCTGCAAGTCTTTTTAGTATGTCTCTACCAGCTTTGCACATCTAGAGAGGGACATTTATGCCCATTCTTCTTTGAAATATAGCTCAAGCTCTGTCAGATTGGATGGAGAGCGTATGTGAACAGCAATTTTCAAGTCTTGCCACAGATTCTCAATTGGATTTAGGTCTGGACTTTGGGCCATTCTAACACATGAATATGCTTTGATCTAAACCATTTCATTGTAGCTCTGGCTGTATGTTCAGGGTCGTTGTCCTGCTGGAAGGTGAACCTCCGCCTCAGTCTCAAGTCTTTTGCAGACTCTAATGCCGCGTACACACGGTCGTACTTTTCGTCTACAAAAGTCGGACAGCCTGTCCGACAGACTTCCGGCAGACTTTCGGTGGACTTGCGGCGGACTTGCGGCCTACTTTCTAACGAACGGACTTGCCTACACACGACCACACAAAAGTCTAACGGATTCGTACGTGATGACGTACACCGGACTAAAATAAGGAAGTTCATAGCCAGTAGCCAATAGGTGCCCTAGCGTGGCTTTTTGTCCGTCGGACTAGCACACAGACGAGCGGATTTCGGGGTCCGTCGTAGTTACGAAGTAAAGTTTTAAAACATGTTTCAAATCTAAAGTACGTCGGATTTGAGGCTAAAAAAGTCAGTTGAAAGTCCGGAGAAGCCCACACACGATCGGATTACCAGCCAGCTTTAGTCCATCAGCGTCCGTTGGACTTTTGTAGACGAAAAGTAGGACCGTGTGTACGCGGCATAACAGGTTTTCTTCTAAGATTGTCCTGTATTTGGCTCCATCCATCTTCCCATCAACTCTGACCAGATTTCCTGACCCTGCTGAAGAAAAGCATCCCCACAAAATTATGCTGCTGCCACCATCATGTTTCACGGTGGGGATGGTGTGTTCAGGGTGATGTGCAGTGTTGGTTTTCCGCCACACATAGCGTTTTGCTTTTAGGCCAAAAAATTCAATTTTGGTCTCATCTGACCAGAACACCTTCTTCAACATGTTTTCTGTGTCCCCCACATGGCTTCTCGCAAACTGCAAACTTTTTATGGCTTTCTTCTTGCCACTCTTCCACAAAGGTCAGATTTGTGGAGTGCACAACTAATAGTTGTCTTGTGGACAAATTCTTCCACCTGAGCTGTGGATCTCTGCAGCTCCTCCAGATTTACCATGGGCCTCATGGCTGCTTCTCTAATGAATGCTCTCCTTGCCCGGCCTGTCAGTTTAGGTGGACGGCCATGTCTTGGTAGGTTTGCAGTTGTGTCATACTCTTTCCATTTTCGGATGATGGATTGAACAGAACAGTGCTCTGTAAGATGTTCAAAGCTTGGGATATTTTTTTATAACCTAACTCTGCTTTAAACTTCTCCACAACTTTATCCCTGACCTGTCTGGTGTGTTCCTTGGCCTTCATGATGCTGTTTGTTCACTAAGGTTCTCTAACAAACCTCCCAGAGCTTCACAGAACAGCTGTATTTATACTGAGATTAAATTATTCACAAGTGAACTCTATTTACTAATTAGGTGACTTCTGAAGGCAATTGGTTCCACTAGTTTTCAGATATTTATTTGTAAAAATGTTTGAAAACCATTTATCATTTTCCTTCCACTTCACAATTATGTGCCACTTTGTGTTGGTCTATCACATAAAATCCCAATAAAATACAAATACATTTTTGGTTGTAACATAACAAAATGTGGAAAATTTCAAGGGGTATGAATACTTTTTCAAGACACTGTATATGTTTGGTTTTGGGCTTAATACCACTTTAACACAACACATAAATGGGCCCTAACACAAAATCAAATATTTGCGTGTTGTGTTGTTATGGCAGCTTACTGTGTACTGTATAATAAATGTATAAATAAAATAAACACAACTCATGAGCCATGGTACTAACCTTTCTATTAAACATTTTTGATAAATATGAGCGCTGTTTATTCGATCTGGTGTCTGTGATGACCTGTAAGCGTGTTTTCTATGCTAAAAATGAAAAGAATCATGCTTCCATTAGCTTAGAGCAGTGGTCTCCAAACTGCGGTCCTTTGCATGCCTTTATCCGGCCCTTGGCGCACTATTTTAATCACTGACACCAAGAAAAGGGCACAATTCCTTCCAATGACACCAGTGACGTGGCACTATTCCTACCCATGACACCAACAATGGGGCACAAGTCCTCTCACTGACACCAAAGATGAGGCATTTTTTTACTCCCACTAATGATGGGTCATTTTCTGCTCTCGATGGCCACAGTCTGGCCCCCTGAAGACTGAAGGATAGTAAACTGGCCCTTTGTTTAGAATATTTGGAGAGCCCTGACTTAGAGCATTCAGTTTGACAAAATGTTGTTAAAAGTTTGTTTAAGTTTGTTTTGTATTTTTAAATTGTAAACCCACATATCTATATGTCCCTCCCTGTGTGTGTGTTTATATATATATACACACAGTATTTATCTATCTATCTATCTATCTATCTATCTATCTATCTATCTATCTATCTATCTATCTATCTATCTATCTATCTATATCTTCAGATATAAAGGATGTGTGCTGGTGATTTAATTTTAGGTTATTTTTATCTACTGTTTTGTACTTAGAAGGTGCCCTCTAGTGGTCGATCTAACGTTTTGCAGTAATCTAACATTCTGCAGTTAGACTGCTTCCTTTTAAACTACTGTCTATACGGGGTGGTGGTGCGATGTTGGTCTAATGAGTGAGGTAGACCCACATCCCAAAATTCAGGGAGAAATGGAAATTTGATCCTCTTACGGGACTTTAAAGGGGACACCTACTCATGAGTAATAGAGTGTAATAAGGAGTATAGAAGGTATAAGTTTGATTGCAAAGGTTTAGGTGTTTATTATTTTAAATAAACACCTAAACCTTTGCAATCAAACTTATACCTTCTATACTCCTTATTACACTCTATTACTCATGAGTAGGTGTCCCCTTTAAAGTCCCGTAAGAGGATCAAATTTCCATTTCTCCCTTTTAAACTACTGTCTAGTCTAGGCCAGCCTTTCTCAGCCTTTTCAACACAGAGGAACCCTTGAAATAGTTCTCTGGTCTCTGGGAACCTCTGCTAAAAATTAGAAATCTACAACTCATGATACATTAGTGTGATGGTCAGTGGGAAGAATGGTAGTTACACTTGAGGTCATTGTGAAGAATTACCTCCTTACAGATAGCTAAAAAAGATCAATGGTGTGAGTGGCAACTTATCTGAGAGGCAGAAATTGCCCAATGCTAAGGGAACCCCTAGCAACCTCTGGAGGAACCCTGGTTGAGAATCACTGGTCTAGGCAAAAGACATTTTTACCTGTTTAGCACTCCTCTACTGGTATTCCGTGTGCAGCTGTTATCTCTATGTGTTTACAGAGGTGTAACTGTGCAGTGTCAAGAGGGTAAGTCAATATGCTTTTTACCCCCATAGTATATTTATATCACTATGTGACAGTATAGGTCATAGCATGTGTAGCCTTGCATAACTGCATAGGTATAGAAGTATTTTCACCAGCTAGCTTTGCAGTGCGTATGCAGATAGCTCAAAGCTTTTGACAAAATTGACATCCTTTTTTTCCCACAAATAGAGCTTTCTTTTGGTGGTATTTGATCGCCTCTGCAGTTTTTATTTTTTGCGCTATAAACAAAAACGAGCGACAATTTTGAAAAAAAAAACACATTATTTTTTACTTTTTGCTATAATAAATATCCCCAAAAATATTTTAAAAAACTATTTTTTTCCTCAGTTTAGGCCGATATTCGATTTGTATATTGATTGGTTTGCTCAAAAGTTATAGCGTCTACAAAATAGGGGATAGATTTATAGTATTTTTATTATTAATTTTTTTTTTTTTTTACTAGTAAAGGCGATTTTTATCGTGACTGCGACATTATGGCGGACACATCTTTGACACATTGACACATTTTTGGGACCATTGGCATTAATACAGCATTGATTACTGTAAAAATGTCACTGGCAGTGAAGGGGTTAACACTCGGGGGCACTAGAGGGGTTAGTTGTGTTCCCTGGGAGGTGATTCTAACTGAAGGGGGAGGGAATGACTGGAGGAAGTGACGGATCGTGGTTCCTAGCTAATAGGAACACACGATCTGTCACTCCTGTCAGAACAGGGAAGTGTGTGTTTACACACACTCGTCCCTGTTCTGTCTCTCCTCTTCACAATCACTCGTGGCCGGTGGTCATCGCGACCATCGGCCACGAGCACCCCCCGCTGTGCAGCGGGCGCGTGCGCCCACTATCCCGACCCTGACCCTGCGAGCCGGCATATAGCTACAACGGTTCGCGCAGGGGAGCCAGTCCAGACACCTGGTGGGTCCAGACTCCCAGATATGGGATGATGCAGTGCTTGGACTGATCTGTGTGACGTCAGCAGAGAGTGGACTTCAGACCGTTCTCTGCCGAAAACGGGTCACAGGAGTGCAAAACAGATTGCACTCCTGTGAACCTTAGGAGGAGCCCAGCCAAACGAGCTCAGACTGGACTTCTCCATTAAGGAACGTACCTCCATACTGTATGTTAATTAACAATAGCCATGCAATATAATCACAACACCAAAAGTATCCATACAGTGTGATCAAATTAAACTACAAAATGTCCATATAGTGCAATCAAATACACCGAAAAGGGCTCTGTGCGAAAAAAAAAAGTCCAAAATATGTGATCATATTCTGTAACACCAACTGTGCTCTTCCTCTGCACCCACTGTGTACACACCCCACTCACCAGAAATTGTTCACCCCTTTAAATGAAAGGAAGTCAAATCACGCTTTTATCATAGAATGGCGTCTCTCCATAAACAAAATCTTGTCACATATTTTGGACCTTTTTTTTTTTTTAATTATCATATGAGAGCACGGTCATATCCCAAAACTATTGGGGTTTTTGATATATGTTTTTTGGGCTTTGTATTAAAGTCTGATGACAAGCAGCTCTTTTCATCTACACTGAGCACATTTTAGAGCAGCCTTTTATTGTGGTCAGCCTAAGGCACACCTGTGCAATAATCATGCTGTCTAATCAGCATCTCGGCAAAGGTGAAGTGCTCACTAACACAGATTTAGACAGATTTGTGAACAATATTTGAGAGAAATAGGCCTTTTGTGTACATAGAAAAAGTAATAGATCTTTGCATTCAGCTCACGATAAATAGGGGCAAACACAAAAGTGTTGCGTTTATAATTTTGCTCAGTGTATTTATCATTTTTTTGATTTATTTGTGTTTTAGTACTTTATTTTCACTTTATTTGTAGTTGGTGTGCTCAGATGTAAGTTTATTATATTACACTTCCAGAATCAAGGATTTAGCAAAACTAATTGCAGATTCTTACCTGCTTCTGCTCTGAAGATATCAAGACAGGCCACTTCACTAACTTTCTCATACTTACTGTGGGAGGATATTTGTGCTATAATTACTTGATTGGTCCTTGCGTTATAGTAAGTGAAACATTGCATCTCCAAAACTGCTGGTCAAACTATCACTAAAGATGAAAGGCCCAATGTAATAAATGCTGGAAATATTATTCTACTCAGATGTCTGAAAAGACGGCAAGCAAATCACATGAACAAGAAGTTATCTTCTCACAAGCTATGTACAAAATGCACCCAGAACTCTGCTGTTATGGTTGTAATTTATTGGGCACTTTATTTAACACATTTAGACCCCTTTCACATGGGACAGGCTCCAGCAGCGGATCCGCCTGCTCAGCGGGGGATCTCTCCGCTGACCCCCACTGAGCAGGCAGATCACAGGTCCGTGTCTGCTCCGCTGATGCAGAACAGACACAGACACAGCCTGTTGTTGTCTATGGATGGTCAGGTGGAAACAGACCGCTATTTCCATTCAACTGTCATCCGATCCGCCAGAGGGATGGAAATTGGATCCCAATCTGTCTGTTTTTAGCGGACAGGATCGGATTGGATGTCGGCGGGTGTCAACACATGTTCATTGACCTCCGCCTCAACAGGCGAACACGATCTGTCCATCGGTGTGAAAGGGGCCTTAGTCTTCAGAATGTTGCTGGCTGCACAGCAGCTGAGAGGAAAGCATGAATCTAAAGCTGGCCATACATTATATAATCCGATATTACATTCTCACTATAACCTCCTTTTGATGTTACCGAAACTATGTAGTATGAGGACAAACCTAAACAACAAATTCAATTATATCAAATCAAGCAGGTTCTTGAACTACATAATCGATGGATGATCTAAATGATTGTAGAATCAGATTGTATAGTGTATGGTCAGCCTAAGAAGCTTCTATAAGTTGTAGTTTGTATGTTGAAACACAGCAGTGGACTTCATCTTCCGTCATTTTCAAGAACTGTTTGATACATACATAAATATGAGAAAATAAAAGCAAACCTTCAATCAAATGAGATCTATAAAGCTGCGCCTCATGTGCCATAGTATATTCCACCAGAAGCCTGCATGGCAGTTCTGCCTTCCTGTAGGGTACAGTGCAAACCGCTCAATCCAGGCTCTCCGTTATACAAAAAGGGACCGTGTTTGCGGTCTATTCCACCTGCATCTCACTATTAGCCAATCTTGGTTGTGGATGTACTCATCAATCAATAGTGGGTGTGTGAGTGCTCACAACTACAGGAGCTGGTCACTATTTGTTTTCATGCTTATGGGGTGTTCTGCAGGAATGTGGAGTCACTATAAAGGTATCTGGAGGTGCCCGTTGCAGCGTTTAGTTATTTTATAGTTTTATTATATCCACATGTACATGTTAAGAGCAATCTGATGTAATATCATTGTGGCAAATATGGTTTGAAGTCATTGAGATTCAGGTAGTTTGTATATATATATATATATATATATATATATATATATATATATATATATATATATATATATATATATATATATACTGTATATATTTAACTTTTTTTTCTTTTACTGTTTGTTTACAGCTGTTTTGCAGATATCCCTCCCTCTTCCGGGTATGCAAACCCAGGTCAGCCCTGTACTTCTGCTGCAGCCCATTTACCTGCTGTCATCTCCAATGTTGGCCATGTCGGAACATCCAGCTCAGGTGGTGTTCTTCATATGGGACAGCAAATGCCAGTACGGCCTGGTATGGGTGGCCAATGTGCAGGCCCACCTTTCCAATCACATGCCAATTGCAGTAACAGCAACGCCATGCTTAATCCCAAAGGATACCCTGGCCCTGCCATGTGCATGAGCGGACCTGGTCTTCCTATCAAAGCAGAACCTAAAACCAGCTATGCAGCCAGGTAAGTTAAAGTAGTAGTTGATAAGATGGAGTGTTGGATCTATGATTGTTGCTGTTACCTGTGGTGGGGGAGAAATTCCTCAAGTCTTGTGTAAGCTGAAAGTCACAATTTATACAGAGCCCAACCCCCCCCCCCCTTCTTGGGAGGGGGGACTCTGGGACAGACCTGGACAGGTGGAAGTTAAAGCTAAACTCCAGGTATGAAGAGAGTTTAACAAGACTCCTGGCCACTCATTAAAATTAGAAGAAGGGAGGTTTAACCTTAAACTATGAAGAGGGTTCTTTACTGCAAGAGCGGCAAGGATGTGGAATCCCCTTCCACATGCGGTGGTCTCAGCGGGGAGCATCGATAGCTTCAAGAAACTATTAGATAAGCACCTGAATGACCGCAACATACAGGGATATACAATGTAATACTGACATATAATCACACACATAGGTTGGACTTGATGGACTTGTGTCTTTTTTCAACCTCACCTACTATGTAACCTATTATGTAACTGTATTTCAGAATTACATTGAATCAGCTTGGCGGAGTACAAAGTCGGCCATAGATGGAGCGATTTTCTTTTCCTACAACCAGGGGTTGCAGGAAAGAAAATTGCTCGATTCATCAACACAGTCGGTGTTGATGGGGAAATCCCTCCCGCGGAGCCATTGTGTCCTCCCAATGGGGGGCGGGAGAAGC
Organism: Lithobates septentrionalis; assembly: GCA_037952835.1. NCBI lineage: Eukaryota > Metazoa > Chordata > Amphibia > Anura > Ranidae > Lithobates > Lithobates septentrionalis. Next base: position 93,016 of record JBBDGP010001611.1, on the reverse strand, counting down.
TGCTCCCACCGGGAGAAACACAGTGATTATTGCTAGCAGCTATAACAGCCACTAGCAATAATCGTATGTAAAATCTGACAGGCTGGTTGTACCCAAGTTGATTAATCGATCAACATGGTACATTCAGCCTGCCCGTACATGGTTCGAAGCTCAGCAGGAACCAGCCGAGATTCAAACCATTTATGGCTGGATTCAGTAGCCATACCTCATACCTGATGGGCCACTGAAGAAAATAGAAATTGATGTAGTAGTCAATGTTACTACAGTGATAGCTGCAATAATCTGAGTTATGCTCGGCTTCCCCTCTGTACATTGACCACAGGGGGTCCACTATTCATGGAGTGCCTTGTATTTTTTCTCAATGAATACAAGGTGTTATCTGACTGGACAAGGTGGAGATCATGATGTCACTGTTCCTCCTCCCACCTCCGACCAAAATCAGAGACAGGGACAGATTTTATGGTAAGTTGGCATGGCTGATTTATCTCATGTGTGTGTAGGATTAATGAGAAGAAAATATTTCTTCCAGTCTCCCTATTGGGGACAATTGATAGGGGGATTATGCTAAAGTGCTACGCTCTTAAATTATTTGTAATAAAGTACTGTGTTCTATTGGGGTCCATTTCATTCATTTTTCCTTGTTTTTAAATGACATTTTTGCTTTGGTAAGGATTCCTATATTTGGCAAGTTTCAACATTTCATGGTACGGCAAAATGCTGGCCCTTTCTCCTCCTACATGTTTGTTTTGGCCCATTACAATGATGGGACATCACATTGGGACTGTAGGAGTGATATCGCGGCATGGCCAGCACAATACAACCAGGAGATGTTGAAACTTGCTGGTTACATCCGAGATTTTCAGCATGTGTACTGCAGATGAGTGCATCTAAAGCTGGGTATACACTAGTAGAATTTTGTTAAACGTATTTCAAATCTTCTAATAAATGGTCTCCACAGTATAATACGCCACCCTATACCAGGTTCCCCATCACTGCGCCTTGGAGTGGGTACCAACCTCACTGATTAAAGTCGATACACTTGTCTCACTATAGCTGCCACGTTGTAAGTGTCTAATATACCATATATTTCTATTTTTTACTGTGTCTAATGTGTAAAAGTCACACACAATAAAAATAAAAAGTGGCGCTTCCTAAAAAATGAAATAAAATAAAATACAATAAAATAAACACCCTTTATAGTGATTACTAAATCTACTAATACACACCTATTTATAAGTGCATCATAAAAAATAACATAATTCATATACATGCGTGGTGAACACCAAATGACAAAAATCACAAATAATGCCACAATATCAATACTGCTCCAACAAAAAGAATATATATATATATATATATAAATAGTCAAAATATATATATATATACCGGTATGTTAAAAACGTGAAGTGATTGTCCTTCAACCTTTGTGAAGATTCGATCCAGTGATAAAAAACAAATGTTCAATCAGATAAGTGCCAAAACAAGGGGGGTCCTCAAAACACAGTGTGTAAATTCTTCTTTCAAAGACTTCCACCACACCCAGGTATTATAGCGATCCCACTCCCAATGGAAATCCACTCACCAGCTCCAATTGCCCCCACTTGCGTGTAAGGCTGACAAGCTTAATGATGACAAATTACCAGGATTTCAGCTACCAATATCTCCATCCAAGAACACGTTCCATATGTGAAGTAGAAAAATGCTCCCAATAGTGTGATAACGTAAAACCAGTTTATTAGCACACACATCAAACAAATCTCCAATGGTTAAACTCACAATGTAAACAATATAAACTCGCACAGCAATCGCCACAGCACACTGTATAGGCAGTAAACAACACAGCAACTAGTGAAACTTCCTGGGGGTAGGCGGTCACGGCGGACCCGATATGAGCAGGCGTCTGATGTGATAATCTCACCCTCTCCTTACTTGCCCGACTGTTAAACCCGATCTCTTCCCAGGTGGGTATACCGCAACGCGTTTATATTGTTTACATTGTGAGTTTAATCATTGGAGATTTGTTTGATGTGTGTGCTAATAAACTGGGGCCGTTTTCAGTGAGATTTGTAAAAAGAAATCGGTGCGATTTCGTTCAGCGGTACAGGTGCGGTTCAGTTGCGAATTTTTAAAGTGCATGACACTGGAAATCGCACCTGAACCGGACGGAAAATCCTACCTAACTCTTTTTAAATATGCGGCCGGCCTGCATATATGTGAACCGGCTCCATAGAAAGACAGTTTGGTTCACATGTCATGCGAACCAGATGTTGTTCATAACACAATATATAATATAATAATAATTTAATAATAACATAAACAGAACCACACAAAATGTATTTAGTAATAGATTAATGTAGCAAAGTCCCGGGCCCCTCAAGGCCTAATGGTAACCTCCAGAGTTAGGGACAGCTGACATCCTTCTGTGTAGAGTGGGTTACAAGGCATGGTGGGTGTAATGCAAGATGAACAGGTTGGCGCCAGACACTTTTTGAATGTAAAGAGATTTATTGTCTCTTAAACAGAACTTTGGGAGAGAGGGTTAGGGCCAGGACACCCTTAAGTAGATGCAAAGATAATTGGCAGACTCCGAGACTTCTATAGGTAGACAGCTATACAGGTGAAGGCCTTCAGCCGGATACCACTTCTCTATAGGTAGGACCGCTGTCTCCTATGGCAACAAACTTGTAGCGGTTACTAACTAAATTGTACTCAACTATTTGCAACACATACAGTTCTCAGCTTACCCCACAATCACTCACTGAGGGTCTTCACTAATGAGCTCCCAGTCTCTCTCACTAGACTTCAGATCCACTAGCCACTGGATCCCCTGAGCTCTTCCACTTTAGCACTCGTTATCTTCCTCAAGCGTCACCCCCACTTTCCTGCTATGACCCTGGCTTGGCACTCACAGATACTCCTCAAGCTTCACCCCGCTGACACGTTAGGTCCCTGGCTTGGCACTCACTGATGCTCCACAGGCATTACCTCTGCTGTCCCGCTGGGTCCCTGACTTGTCACTTGCTGAAGTTTTCCCACTTCTTCACCGTCCCCGGCTGGCGAGAAGTCTGCTCTGGTCTGGCCTTAGCTTAATCACGGTGGTCTCCGGTAGAAAGCTGGATGGTCCTTTAGTGGCGACAGGTTCCCATCTACCTCCGACCACAACTGGTTCCCCGGCCGGTGGAACCATTACTTCTGGTTGGACTACTAACTCGCAGTCACAACCCTACGCTGCTTTTCCTGCTTCTGGATAGGCCTTCAAAGAGCCTAGCAGCCAGATGTCCCCCAGATAGGCCTTAGGTTTCTGGCCTAGCAGCCCGGGGCACTACAACACACGTCCACCCAGACAGCTGTCCAGGTGGCACCCCGATCACCTGACTCCACCCAAATAAATTGGCTTTACCAGCAGGCCAAGGGACCCAAGAAAATCCCTGCCCATTGGCTGAGATACCCATTCATTCCTAATCTGTCTTTGCTATGCGCTTGTCTTATCTAGTGCCACCAGCTACAATGCCACTTAGTGACAGAAGAGAAAAGTGCAGCAATTCCAGAATTAGGGAGAAATCAATTGATCTCCTAACAATTGGCCAAGGCAACAATCGCCTGGCAACTAAATTTGATAGCAACCCTGCCTAAACTTCAGGGTGCTACCTCAATATTTTAGCTCATTTAATAATGTGTCACGCGACACTAAAAATAGGTATTGGAAAGTGGTATCGGTACTCGTACGTGTCTTGAAAACTGGTATCAGTGCATCCCTAATTGAGGTGAAATGCAAAAAAGCCTGGAATAAGCCTGTGTTGTAGTGTTTTGTATCATATTTTTGGACTAAAACTATACTGATCAAACAAAAATTGTACAATCTGGTAACGTATGAGAACATTTTTCGTGTTTGTCCCTTCGTAAAATTTTAAGCGAAAGCTGTGTACTAACGATCAGATTATCGTACGATCACTTCGAATGCGGTATTTTTCGTATGATTTTCTGATCTTATGTATGGGCCTTAAGGTAAGGTTAAGGGGTTTGTCAGCTTTCTTGGGATCTGTGTCCCATTGGGGAGATCACTTCCTGTCCCATAGCCAAGAGAGGGCACGGGGGGAAATCCGTGTTAGTCACCAGAAGTAGCGTCCTCATTGGAAGTTTCTCCCTCCCAAAAAAATGTATACACAATTTGAATGATTAAAAAATGTTTGCCTTTAAATTTTAAAATAAAATACATAAATGTACTTTTTTATACTTAGCGGTAGCGCCTGGTCCAATTAACCTCCTCCGGACCGCCCCACGCATATATACTGTGGCAGGGCGGCCCTCCTGGGCGAAATCACGTACCTCTGTGTGTCTTATGGAAAGGGTGAATCTGTCCCAGCCCAGGTTCACATTGAGGGCGGGATTGAAACCGTGCAAGTTCGGCTGAACTTGCACGATTTCAAACTGGCAATGCAGTCTGACTTCGGGGGCCAATTTGGCAGACATCTGTGCGGGTACATGCACAGATTTCTATTCAAATCGCCCCCAAAGTCAAAAGTAGTACAGGAAGTACGCAAAGTGGGCGTTGCACTGACGGTGCCGTTGCCAGCAGTAGCCAGCGATTTGACATGTGATTTGACAAAGCGGCCTGATGTGAACGTGGGCTTACAGGGACACAGACTGCAGTAAAAACCTGACAGGTGTTCTAATCCCTCTCCACTCTATCCAACGCTGAAAAAAAAAAAAGTTTTTCCTTTAGTTCTACTTTAAAAAATGAGGTGTAACATGTAAGGAAACCCAATCTAAAACACAATATACAGCTGGTATTTTGTTATATAGCTTTATAGACTATTAGTAAGAATTTATGAACAATTTTTGAAGTCACACTGTGCAGAAATATGGTTTACATTCAGGATTTTTATGTAGCTTTTATAGTATGTTGGTATTATGGTAATTATTATTTGGGGCAATGCTAGAGAAAGTGGTGTATTATTTGCATTTTGGTATATAGTTTAATGTTCTGTTATATTTTAATATGTGTTATTTGTTCTGTTATGTTGTTTTTTAATTGTATGGATGGTTTATTAGAGTGTAGTTTTAATTTGTTTTATTTGGTGCTAATGGCTGCTATTGGGAATTTTGTTGTGTCTTTGTGTCTTGTTCTGTTCATTGTTGTGATCTTGTGTTGTCTTTGTTGCGTGTGGCGTGTGTTGCAATAATTTCCCTTTGGAATTATTAAAGTATTCTGAATCTGAAACAAATTGTTCTTCTTCCTCCTCCTCCTTAGCACTTTACCTGACTCTCCCCCAGACTCTGGATCAGAGGCGTACTCCCCCCAGCAGCTCAATGGTAAGTGCCTGTTAGGTATTCTCCCCCCCACCTTTAGCAGACGTGGTTTTACCCAGTTGGTGTTATCGGTCAGGGAAGAGAGAAGGTAAGAAATTCATGAGAGATAACCAGTGAGTAAATACACCAGCTCTCCAGTTATGCATAGAATTGCTAGAGCGGTGATTGCATGAGTCGCAAGGAGAGCCAGAGGAGATCCAGAGAATGAGAGCATGGAGAATAACTTTAAAGGCATGCATGGGAAGAAACAATGGATGAAGAATAAGAGAGAAACATTAGACTTCAAAATGTTGAGGAATATATGGAACAGGAGCACCATGCATGGCGACAGAATTGTAGAATCCGGGGTCAAGGAGGATTGATTACAGAGAAGCAAAGGTAAGGAGGTTCCCAAAGTCTTTGGGAGCCAGAAGAAGGAACTGCAGAAAGTAAAGGAGAAAGAATGGCGCTGGACCCTAACCTGATTTCAAGGAGTAGTGTAGACACAAGAAAGTGGTCATTAATGACAAATCAGGAGCGGTGATGGTATTGGTGGTGGGGTCAGCTTATTTTCCTATGGGGACCAGAGAGCAGTCCTGTGCTTATGTCCTGCTGAGATCAGAAGGAAGCAAGGTCATTACTTGTGATTGTATATGTTCTTCTTATTTACAAAAGGTTGGCCACACTGTGGGTTTGACAGGTGGGAGTGTCCCAATGCAGCAGGGTATAGGACAGGTGTACACAATGACAGGTGAGACTGTTTAGGATGGAATATACAGAACCGTGTAGTGTGTCCAGTATGTTAGAGCCATGATCTTTGTTTATCAGAGCTAAAAAATGTCTGGAATTTTTTAGCTGCCCTCCCTAAATTTATCAAGAGTGGTGTCTCTGGCCCCACACACATTCCGCCTTTGGAATATAATCCCAGCACCAGCCTAGAGTTGTAGCCTATTCTGTTTTTTTTTTTCTGTTTTATAAATTTTATGTAGATGTTGTTCTTGTTTTATAGTTTGTTTTATACCTTTCATGTATTAGGAAGGCTAATGTTGTTTTGTAAGCATATTACTATTCATAATATAAAAATTAGAATACTCCTCTAAAATAGTTTTATTATGAAACTGCTTTGTATGCGGTGTGAATGATGTAGTCCTGATATTTGATCATTTTATTGGCTAAATTTACAAGCTTATCTAACAGGGCAACACAAAGAACATGACGATGCATAGGGTATAGTAACCCAAAATAACAACCCCATTTTCTTTTTCATCAGTTTCTGTAGAACTGGAATTTGGGTTATTGTATTTTGCATATTTAATCTGTATATAAAGAGTTTTTTTGGGGTTTTGGATAGAGCAAGGACGTCCCTAATGGAGAGTCTTACCATCCCATTCATAGTCTCAGGAATTTAAAGTGATAGACATTCCAAAATTTTTAATTGTCATCAGAACAAGAACAGGGCTTCATTCACATGACTGATTTGGGCCCTACACCACCAAGAATCAACATAAATCTGACTAACAGGCACCGCGGCTGTTTGCATGGCACTGCCCGGGTATGCAGTTAAATGCGATTGGAGACAGATGAGCTGCCCTAGACACAAACAGTTCACATCCAGTCACTTATAATATTCCCATCGTATTTATTAGGCCATATGCACACTGTATTCTTTATGACGCCTTTTCTCCTACAGGAGTTTAGCAGCAGGAAAATGACGTAAAAAGCTGCATTTTTGCATGCACATTCAGGCGCCGCGGCTGTTTGCATGGCACTGCCCGTATGTGCAGTTACATGCTATTGTGGACCGATGAGCTGTCATGGACACAAACAGTTCTTGTCCAGGCCACTTATATTATTCCAATGGCATACATTAGTTCACATGCACACTGTATTCTCTATGACGCCTTTTCTCCTACAGAAGTTTAGCAACAGGAAAATGTGGTAAAAAGCTGCATTTTTGCATGGAAGTTCACACGTCTGGCGTTAATTATTATTAATATACAGGATTTATATAGCACCAACAGTTGACGCAGCACTTTACAACATAAAGGCAGATAGTACAGCTACAATACAATTCAATATAGTAGGAATCAAAGGGCAATGCATTCTATTAGCCAGAATGTTCATTTATTCTGGCCATTAGAATGTATTACCGTGAGAACATGCATAAATGCTCCTAGTGTTCATGCGCATTCATGCGTTTTTTTTATACTCACAAACTCCTCTCCTAAATGCGACTTTGGTGGGGGGTTTTTTATTGAAAGATAAGTAAATACAGCATTTTACAGATCCAGGAACAAGTTTTAAACATGTTAAAAATACACAATCCGATAGAACATGGCATGAGATCCACAAATCATGAACAACCTGAGGGCAAGGGATCAAACAAAAAAATACTAGTTCCTGATGTTAATCAAATTTCAAGTAGTAGTAGCCAAACCAAGTTTTCGGGATCAACTGGTCAAGCCTGACACCATCGAGCCACTTGGAAGGCAACCTCTGATATATTAGTTTACACTATTGCATTGAAGGTCAAAAGAAAACCAAAAAAAAAAGAAATTTTTATCAAAAAAATTTAGAATAGAATGAAAGAGTGACAAAAACAATATAAAATTAATAAAGCAGGTAAGAGTAAGTAAAAGGTGTATCTTGGTGGCGAGTGGGGGGGTTCTGCATCTAAACTCCTGTAAATGCCTATAGTGTGCATGGTCACATAGTTAGGCCAACATGGAGGAGCATTTAGAGGCAGAGGAAAAAAACAAAAGCTCAAATGTGTGTAAAAGCAGCGTTTTTTTTTTGTCAAGCAATAAATGGGTGCTGTAGCGACTACCAGCTGGTAACCAGTGTCATCACAAGTTGAAGACTACATATCTTCAAAAAAAAAAAAACACCCCAACATTTATTAAAGTGATCAAATCACAGCAGTAAAGGTGCAACAATTCGGGGCCATGCAGGCCCCTTCATCAGTTATGTGATGTGATGTCACATACCCGATGAAGGGGCCTGTCTGGCCTCGGAATGTTACATCTTTACTGCTGTGATTTGATCACTTTATTAAACGTGTGGATGAAGATTCAAGTTATGCTGGTAATAGATGCTTCAGTTTGCATCCAGGGTCGCTCATCTTTCCCTAAATGCATGTAACTGTTCGATGTGCAATTATATGCAAACAGCTGAGGACAGTCATGGTGCCCGTCCGCCTTACATTCATTTGTACAGGCTGCTGACTGAGGCTGAAAGCACTAAAAATACTGAATGAAGCAGATGAATACTGGATGAAGCAGACACCTGTGATTTGATTCTTGGTAGCATACAAATCAAGCTGTCTGTGTGAATGGGATGACTTCTCATAAGGCCCCTTTCACACTGGGTGGTGGGTGCGTCGGCGCTAAAAATAGCGGCGCTTTACCGTCAATTTTGCGGCGATATTCGGCCGATAGCAGGGCGCTTTTACCCCCCGCTAGCAGCTGAGAAAGGGTTAAAAACCAGCCGCGAAAGGGTTAAAGCCACTGCAAAGCGCTGCTGCAGCAGCGCTATGCCGGCGGTATAGCTTCGCTGCCCCATAGATTTCAATGGGAAGGAGCGGTGTATACACCGCTCCTTCACCGCACCAAAGATGCTGCTAGCAGTACTTTTTTTAGCGTCCTGCCAGCGCACTGCTCCAGTGTGAAAGCTCTCGGGGCTTTCACATTAGAGAGACAGCAACGGCTCTTTCAGGGCGCTTTGCAGGCGCTATTTTTAGCGCTGTAGCGCCTGCAAAGTGCCCCAGTGTAGAAAGGGGTCTTAATGGTGACAACTGTATAAGATGGGGTTTTCCTAATTTGAAGGTATTTCCTCTCGCTTCTTTCATCTACAAGACAGGAAATGAAGGAAACTCTCCCCAATGGGACACAGATGGCAAAGAAAACTTAGCAGTGATTTAAATCTTAAGGCTAGGCAAAAAAAATGTTTTTCCCATGCAGTGGGGCTGTGCTCACACTGCATGGGTTAACTGCTCGTTTTTTTCTAGGGGAGAGGAGAGCCAAGATACACTCACCTAATCCTCTGATACTCACAGCACAAGACCGGTCCGGCACCCCTTCGCTCTGGAGGTCTTGAGTTGTGGACTGTTCCTGATGTCATCACGCCCAGAGCCGGTGTCTTGCCGAGAAAGTTCCCTCGGCGGATAAGTTCCCCCCCTGTACTGCGCAGGCGCAGCGCCTGCGCAGTACGTACTACTGTCAGCCGCCGGAGATAGCCGAAGCTCAAACGCTTCAATCAGCTGTACACGGCGCCTGCGCCCTAGGTCCAGGTTCCTTCCACACCATCCAAGTGGACCTAGAGGGGGAATCTAAAAGTGCCGAGCGTAGCGAGGCCGTGCCCGAAGCGTGGCGAGCGAAGCGTGGCGAGCGAAGCGAGCCCGCGAGGGGCCCTCTTACAGGCGCCGTGTACAGATGATTTTCAGCTGTTCCGCTTCGGCTATTTCCGCCGGATCCTACTGCGCAGGCGCAGTAGAGGGGGGAACTTATCTGCCGAGCGGAACTTTCTCGGCAGAACACCGGCTCCATAGACCAGGAACAGTCCACCGCTGGACCGTGGGGGAGTGTAATTTTCCAGAGGATTGAAGGATCGGGTGACTAATCCTAGACAAAACAAGCATTTGACCCGTGTGGGCACAGCCCCACTGCATGGGGAAAGAAATTCCTGCCCGGAGTTTAACTTTAACTGTTTCCTTGCTTTAAAAAAAAAAGTTTCGGCTTTAGATATACTTGAAAGTATTTTAAAAAACCTGTCTGATAACCTACAGTAGTTTGGCAGGTTTACTTTCTCCCGTAAAAAGCCGTGGACAGTGCCCATCACACTATTTACTTCACCTCCTAATCTATTGATTTGTGTATGATTATGACAGCTACAAGGTCAGCTCGACTTTTCACTAAGCCGGGGAGTGTGACACAAGTATTGTTTGCTGTATTTAGCTATACATGAGGATTAAAACCTGAAATTAAATTAAACTTTTCAGCATTTCATCACATAATTTCCCTAAGCTGAGACTGCATTAACCACTTGCTTACTGGGCACCTAAACCCCCCTTCTGCCCAGACCAATTTTCAGCTTTTAGCGCTGTCACTCTTTGAATGACAATTTTGAGGTCATACAACACTGTACCCAAATGACATTTTTATCATTTTTTCCCCACAAATAGAGCTTTCTTTTGGTAGTATTTGATCACCTTTGGCTTTTTTATTTTTTGTTAAACAAAGTTTTAAAAAAAAATACAAAACCGTTTTATATTTTGTTAATAAATTTTGCAAACAGGTAATTTTTCTCCTTCATTGATGTACGCTGATAAGGCTATACTGATGGCCACCGATAGGCTGCACTGATGGGCATTGATAAGGCGGCACTAATGGGCACTAATAGGCGGCACTGATGGGCACTAATAGGCAGCACTGGTGGGCACTGATAGGTGGCATTGGTGGGCACTGATAGGTGGCATTGGTGGGCACTGAGAGGTGGCACTGATGGGCAGCACTGATGGGCATTGATAGGTGGCACTGATAGCTGGCACTGATGGGTACTGATGGGTGGCAGTGATGGGCACTAATTGACACTGATAGGCAGCACTGCTAGGTGGCACTGATGAGGCGCTGATTGGCACCACTGGTGGGCATTGATAGGTGGCCCTGATTGCTTTCACTTATGTACTGGTGGGCACTGATTGGTGGGCATTGTGGGCACTGATTGGTGGGCACTGTGGGCACTGATTTGTGGCACTGGCAGGTGGTACTGGTGGGCTTCGCCTCTTTGGGACCGATGTCCCTTCAACAGAAGCCGGTGATCAGTTTTTTTTTCTCCTCATGCTGTCAGTGTGAGAAGAAATTAAAAACGATTACCGATCTTCTGTTTACATCACATGATCAGCTGTCATTGGCTGACAGCTGATCACGTGGTAAGGGGTCGGGATCGACCCCTTACTCTGATCTGTGATCACCAGAGTCTCATTGACTCGGGTGATCACAGCGCACGCAGCGCGCGCCCTTCAGGGGGGCGTAGACAGCTTGCAAAGGGGGAGGACGTCTATTGATGCCCTCCTGGCAAAGCAGATCCGCGCTGTAGCTGTCATTCGGCTATAGCGCGGATCTGAAGGGGTTAAGGTGGAACTGAAGACCATCTGTGTCCCATTAGGGAGATTTCCCTTCATTTCCTGTCCCACAGCCAAAACCAGAAGTGAGGGGAAATTCCTGTAAATTGAGGGAAATCCCCGATTGTTATCAGAAATCTTGTCCTCATTGGAAGATTTCCCCTCTATTACTGTTCTGGTGAGCACTCCAAATTTGGGATTTTCTTTCACTTTCATTCTCGGTAATAATAATCACCAAGATAAATAGAGAGGGTAAATCCCCCTAACTGGGACACAGACAGCAAAAATAACCTGACAGGTGTTCTAATCCATCTCCACTCTTTCCGACCTTAAAAAAAAGTTTTGCTTTTAGTTATACTTTTAGCACCTGGAGATTATTAGTAGAAAGCTGCCCTTGGACATGAGACATTGAGGGCAATTTACTAACACTAGAGCATGCAAAATCTGGTGAAGCTCTACATAGAAATCGTCCAAATATGCAAATAATGGTGCGCTTATTTAGCAATAATATAAATATTCTGTCTAAACAGGTAAAGGAAAAATATTATAACACAAAAGTGAATATCATCAAAAAGTCCAAACAACAAAAAATAGTGCCTAATGCCGCGTACACACGAGCGGACTTCTTGACGGACTGAACTCAGAAGGACTTTTCAACGGAGTTCCGACGGAGATCCAACAAAACAGACTTGCCTACACACGATCACACCAAAGTCCGATTGTTTCGAATGTGATGATGTACGACGGGACTAGAAAAGGAAGTTCATAGCCAGTAGCCAATAGCTGCCCTTGCGTCGTTTTTGGTCCATCGGACTAGCATACAGGCGAACGGATTTTTCGATAGGAATCGAGTCCGTCGTAAAGATTTTAAACATGTTTTAGTTCTGGGTCTGTCTGAATTTTCGACACAAAAGGTCCGATGAAGCCCACACATGATCGGAATGTCCGACGAAATCGATGTCCGCCAGTGGCCCGCGATCGCAACGAGGAGAGGCAGAATGGGAAAATGCCATGACAGGCGTGACATGACAGGGATTTACTGCTCTCTGTCATCGGGAGCAGTGATCTCTGTCATGTCCTAGGTAGCCCATCCCCCCTACAGTTAGAACATGCTGAGGGAACACAGTTAACCCCTTGATTGCCCCCTAGTGTTTTACCCTTTCGCTGCCAGTGACAATTACACAGCATTCAGCAGCTATTTTTAGCTCTGATCGCTGTATAAATGTCACTGGTCCCAAAATAGTGTCAAAAGTGTCCGATCTGTCTGCCGCAATGTCGCAGTCCAGATAAAAATCGCAGATCACCGCCATTACTAGTAAAAAGAAATTATAATAAAATGCCATAAATCTATTCCCTATTTTGTAGATGCTATAACTTTTGCGCAAACCAATCAATATACACTTATTGCGATTTTTTTTTTTTTTTACCAAAAATGTGTAGAAGAATACATATTGGCCTAAACTGAGAAAGAGATTAGTTTTTTATATATTTTTTGGGGATATTTATTATGGCAAAAAGTAAAAAAATATTGTGATCAAATACCACCAAAAGAAAGCTCTATTTCTGGGGAAAAAAAGGACGTCAATTTTGTTTGGGTACAACGTCGCACGACCGCGCAATTGTCAGGTAAAGCAACGCAGTGCCGAATCGTAAAAAATGCTCTGGTCATTAAGGGGGTAAAATCTTCCGGGGCTGAAATGGTTAAGCATAAGAATTGGGCACGATCGGAATAGACGATGAAAAGCTTCCGCCTGACTTTTTCTGTCGGACATTCTGCTCGTGTGTACGCGACTTTAGAGCGGAGACTGCGAGCCAGGCCTTCTCATCCACATCAGTGCCTGACCTCACAATTGCGCTTCCGGAAGAATGGTCAAACATTCCCATAGACACACTCCTAAACCTTGTGGACAGCTTTCCCAGAAGAGTTGAAGCTGTTATAGCTGCAAAGGGTGGGCCAACTCAATATTGAACCCTACAGACTAAGACTGGGATGCCATTAAAAAAAATTTCCGTGATGTAAGAACACTGATAACTACATTAGTCTTGATATAGTACCGAGTCAAAACCGTTTATTCGACTATGTTCTCATCTTTATATAAGATTACAGTAAAACATATACTTTGGTTACCCAATACCAACAGGCTTAACCCTTTCCCCCTAGGAGACAAAAGAGATCCCAGTGGGGGTCACCTAGGGGGGTAAACGTCAAAAATCAATATTCTAGAGTAACCATCTATTAATTTCAACATACCAGATGTATAAGTATATGCTTCTCATCATCATTCGTTATCTATTATAAGTAAACACAAGTTATACAATATATCTTTATGTATTGTCATGTACACAATTCTTTGTACAACGTCTTACAATGTCCACATTGTATTATATTCTTTAAAACAATAAAAATGTATTGACACAAAAAAAATAAAATAAATGAATGTGTGTGTAAAGGCAGGTGTCCCAATACTTTTGGTAATATAGTGTATGTGGGTGCTCTGTGATGACGGCAGTTATTCCCTGACCAGCTGCTTTATGGGAAAAGTTGATCATCTAAAGTGCATATTTGATTTCAATTTTGCTTGTGTTCCCCAAAGATACTGTTGACACCAAGGCTTGTCTGCTCAGTGCAATAACATGCACACTCAGCCAATATCATCGTACTTGTTTATACCACACTCTACTAGCACCCATGTCATGTCTTTGGCTAGCAATTGCTGTGATTGGTTCTTCTACATGAAATCACCCCTAGGAGTAGATCTCTTGGTAAAATGGAAGAGAAATAATCCTGTTTATTCCAGATTGCTGACACCTTTGTTAGTTTACAATAGCTTTCATCCCTATAAAATGGCGCAGGTAGATTTGTGTGCGTTTGCCGGTAATTTGGCATTCCTCCAAGCCAAATATTTATGCGATGGGCATCTTAGCAGCAGTGATCTTCTCAGCGTACATTTGGTACTAATAATCTCTATGCTAGATCTGATTTATTGACACTTCTTGTGTTATAGACAAAATTCACCATCACTACCCGGAGAATCACTTCAAAGTTACATTTGTTTTGTAATTCTGCCAAAGCGTTTTGTCTAAATCTATTGTGTCGAATACAGCTTGCAGTTATTCATGTAGAAAATGATGTTTATTTAATTTCAGCTTGATTAGTGTATCAAAACCCAAGAGAAAAAAAAAAAAGAATATGTTTGCAGGTTACAAGTCGTTAATATTGGTGACTGCATTTTTTTTCTTTATTTACACCTTACACTGTCGGAGCGTTCAGGTCCGTCTTTCAGTTTTGTCAGCGGATCTGAACGGGCGCTCCATGCTAGTCTATGGAGCGACGGATGTCAGCGGTGACATGTCCCGGTCCGATCCGCTAAAAGCAGACGGATGGCCCTACATTCGCATGCGTCCCTGGCGGATCGGATCGGGTGATATCTGATGAAAATGGTCTGTTTTCGTCCGATCTCTCCATAGTCAGGGCCGGTGCTAGACTATTTTGCACCCTAGGCAAGACCAGCAACTTCCGCCCCCCCCCCCCCCCCACCAAAAAAAAAAAAAACACACTGAATGGCTTTGTGCAGTGTCATTAAATAATAGCACAACACACTCTTTGATCACAGATCCCAGTGTGTATTGTGTGACAATATGACAGTGCACTTTCTAATTATTTCACTGTGAACACCAGGGCCTGATTGCAAGCGCGACCTTTGCGACCCTGGCCGTTTGGCCTGGATTAAGAGCATCATGGGCCTGGTGCTGAGGACTTTGGTCTTTGGTGGGCTCTGGATCATGAAGCCCCTTGCCCTGTATGATACATTAAAATTTTCTCTACAGCCCCGCCTTAACCATCACTTGTGTCTAGGCATTCTTTCCATCACCACCCATTGCACCTGGGACCCCTTTCCTCATCATCTACTGTGCCTGCAGCCTCCCTTGCCTTACCACCCACTGCACCCACAGCCCTCTTCCCTCACCACCTACCGTGCCTGTAGCCCTCCTTTATTGCAGAAATACTACAGGAGATGATCAGAGACTGCAGACATAGCACAGGAGATGATCAGAGACTGCAGACATAGCACAGGAGATGATCAGAGACTGCAGACATAGCACAGGAGATGATCAGAGACTGCAGACATAGCACAAGAGATGATCAGAGACTGCAGACATAGCACAGGAGATGATCAGAGACTGCAGACAGAGCACAGGAGATGATCAAAGACTGCAGACATAGCACAGGAGATGATCAGAGACTGCAGACATAGCACAGGAGATGATCAGAGACTGCAGACATACTACAGGAGATGATCAGAGACTGCAGACATAGTACAGGAGATGATCAGAGACTGCAGACATGGTACAGGAGATGATCAGAGACTGCAGACATACTACAGGAGATGATCAGAGACTGCAGACATGGTACAGGAGATGATCAGAGACTGCAGACATGTACAGGAGATGATCAGAGACTGCAGACATAGCACAGGAGATGATCAGAGATTGCAGACATACTACAGGAGATGGTCAGAGACTGCAGACATAGTACAGGAGATGATCAGAGACTGCAGACATGGTACAGGAGATGATCAGAGACTGCAGACATACTACAGGAGATGATCAGAGACTGCAGAGATGGTACAGGAGATGATCAGAGACTGCAGACATAGTACAGGAGATGATCAGAGACTGCAGACATGGTACAGGAGATGATCAGAGACTGCAGACATGGTACAGGAGATGATCAGAGACTGCAGACATACTACAGGAGATGATCAGAGACTGCGGACATGATACAAGAGATGGTCAGAGACTGCAGACATAGTACAGGAGATGATCAGAGACTGCAGAGATGGTACAGGAGATGATCAGAGACTGCAGACATAGTACAGGAGATGATCAGAGACTGCAGACATGGTACAGGAGATGATCAGAGACTGCAGACATGATACAAGAGATGATCAGAGACTGCAGACATGATACAAGAGATGGTCAGAGACTGCAGACATGATACAAGAGATGATCAGAGACTGCAGACATGATACAAGAGATGGTCAGAGACTGCAGACATGATACAAGAGATGGTCAGAGACTGCAGACATAGTACAGGAGATGATCAGAGACTGCAAACATAGTACAAGTGTGTCCTAGGCTAGCAGTGACCAGTGTGGAAATACATTGATCACTGCACTGTGTAAACAGGAGTTTACAAGATATAAGTGCCAAAAAAACAAAAGTCATTTCTCAAGCACAGGAGGACAGTAAATGGTTAACAGGTCTGGGAAGCTTCTCCCAGCCTGACCAGATAATGCCTTCAAAGATAACAAATAAAAGGTCAAACAAAACCTAGATGGCCTATATAGCTATAGAAAGAGCTGAAGTTGCAGCGTCTTGCAGAAGTCTAATCATCATTCTCCTGTCCTGTGTTCAGTGTAAATAAAAACACAGATCACAAGCAGTGTGAGAAGACGGAGGGGAGATCAGTGTGATCACTGCATATTCTACACACAGGACGGGAGAAGCAGAACACACTGATCCATTTCTGCAGCCAGCAATGCATTGTGACATGTTTGATCTCATACCTTCTTCTTCATACTCAGGTATGTCGGATCCTCTCCATCCCGCCCTGCTCTGGCCACTAGCATCTTCTAGTCAAATGTGGCGGGCTGGGCAATCTGATTGGCTAAGGAGGTAGTGGGAGGCGGAGCAACTTAGCAGTCACGCCCTCCCACTCAGAAGAGCAGCGCTATTGGCTGCCTGCCCTGTTACACAGACGTCCCTCTCCCTCCAGCATGTGTGAAAGCCGATAGGAGGGAGAGGGGAGAAGCTGCACACCGCACTGCAAGGCTACCACCCGCCCGCCTGCCGCACCGAACTCCTTGCTGTCTGGGTCCCCTATCAGCGGCTCTGCCGGGAGCTTGGGGGGGCGACAAGAAGGGGAAGGCAAGGGTCAGATGCGCCCCTAGGCGGCAGTGCGCCCTAGGCGGCTGCCTAATTCGCCTAGTGGGTGCACCGGCCCTGTCCATAGTAACTAGCGGCGCTCCACAAACCCCTCCCCGCTCAGTGAGCAGAGAGGGACCTGTCATCCACCGGCTCAGCGAAGATCAATGGAGAGATCCCCCGCTGAGCTAGCAGACAGAGGCGGACTCCGAGGCAGGAATGATGCCTTATGATCTGCCAGTAAGACTCATTTCACAGTGACAGCCAGGGGCCGGTAAAAATAGGCAGTTAATCCACATTTTTATCTCCCCCCAAACATCCACCTTCAAGCAGACATGGTGATGCTTGGATGGTTCACATTGCTGCGGCTGCAAAGCAGTGTGGCCCCACCTATCAAACTCTTCCATGTAAGTGAATAGGGCCACACCGCAACCACAAGCCAAACACTTGGGTGGCAGTTTTTTGTTCTGTCCTGTAATACAAAATTCAGCAATAATAAACGAAAACAGGAATCAGGAGGTGGCAGCGTCGCCTCACGAACGCCTGCAAACCTCCTTTTAACCTTCTTTTGAAAAGTGATCTGCCACAAATCACTTTTAAGGGGTGGACACCACCTCAAGTGTAAAAGGAGCCTAACTAACACATTTCCTGTCCCTTGGTGACAATTCTTACTTAGGCTGAATCCACCCTTGTTCAGTCCCTGAATAGCAATCCACAGTGGATCCCCTTTCAAGTATTCAGGAGGCGATCCTGCTGCCTCCTGAATTGCTGTTTTTATTTTTCGCTTTTGTTTTTTGCCAAATGATATTTTTTAATAGGACTAATGCACTGCAACCGAAAGCGAAGCGTTTGGCTCATGATTACTGCGTGGCTTTATTGATTTGAATGGACGAGTTTACCGAGTCAATGCAACATGCCACATTAAATTTGCCATGACCAACCCTGTTAACAGCCAGTTCCAACTGTATGGCAGGCCTTTGGTGGGCGGGGGGCTTAAAACAGGCAGTTGAACCATGGTTTTACTGCCCCCAACTGCCTGGTGAAAAAGGCCTTGCTCCAACTGTATGGCAGGCTTTTAGTGGGCAGTTGGGTGTGGTAAAACCATGGTTCAACCGCCTGTTTATACTGCCCCATGACTGCCCGTGTGAAAGAGGCCTTCCAATACTGTATCTATGGAGAACCTAAAACAAGACTATCTCCCCGTCTCCTCTTCTCCAGAATTGAAGAGGGCTTCTGCAGTCCTCATTAATAGCTGGGAACAATGTAACTGATAAAAGTGTAGCATGGGCAGAGAACGCGGGATCAACCTGTATTTTTTTGCACTTACAGTACAAATATAATAAAACACATTAAATGGACCAAAGGGAAACAAAAACATTTCCTTGTTAGGGTTTACATACCTTTTAATGGGAGATACTCATATTTTATTATATTATACAGGATTTATATAGCGCCAACAGTTTATGCAGTGCTTTACAATATAAAAAGGAGACAATACAGTTATAATACAAGAGGATTAAGAGGGCCCTGCTCAGAAGAGCTTACAATCTAATAGGATGGGGCAGGTGGCACAAAAGGTTGTAACTGTGGGGAATGAGCTGATGGAAGTGGTAGGAGATTAGTTAGAGACGTGATAGGCTTTCCTGAAGAGATGAGTTTTCAAGGATCGCCTGAAGGTAGCAAGAGTAGGGGATAGCCGGACGGGTGGAGGTAGCGAGTTCCAGAGGATGGGAGAGGCTCTGGAGAAATCCTGGAGACGAGCATAGGAGGAGGAGACGAGGGAGCTTGAGAGTAGGAGGTCTTGAGAAGAGCGGAGAGGACGATTTGGGTGATATTTGGAGACAAGATTAGTGATGTAGCTCGGGGCAGAGTTTTGAATGGCTTTGTATGTTGTGGTTAGTGTTTTGAATTTAATTTGCTGGGAGATTGAGATATGTATCACAAAGTTTGTCACTGCTTCTCATTGTGTGTTTTCTTCATTTTACAGACCCCCATCTGCTTCGCACTATGACCCCAGAAAACCTCTGTCACATTTCCCAGTCTTCCCGCCTGGAGCACCCCCCACCACCTCACCTACAAGGCCAGCCCCCTCCTCACCCCGCTCACCAGCAGCACTATCCTAGCATGCAACGGGAACTCTACCTGAAAGTGGAATCAATGATGCCCCAGTACCCTCCCCTTGGACCTGGAATGCCCCCTGCAGACCTTCACCATGCACAGCAGTCTCAGATGCTTCATCAGCTCCTGCAGCAGCAGCATAGCTCAGAGTACGTATTCCTTAGACAGAGACAGAGCATGTCATTAAATTCATCTTTCAGAATTGTACTTTCTTAAATGTGAGTCAACACATGACTAAGGGACCTGCAGAGTGCCGAGGCTCCGATTATCAGTAAGGCATTAGGCAACTGCAAAAACCTTTTCCCCCTTCCGAAATGACATTACATTTTTTTGGACTTGAATGGCCATAGCAGCCTTTTTATTACAAGACAATTAAATACAATGTTAAGAAGAACATTTTAATAAATATAATAAAAATCAATGCATAACCAATAACAAACCTCAGAGTAATATTGCCAGGTCTAAGATTTTTGAAGGCTGATATAATCACGACAAAATGGTTGTATTTGTCACTCAATACAAGGCCACCAGCCGCCATTACACTGCTTCAGGAACAATTAGCCACTTACTCCCAGATACAACCTAATTAGAAACCCGATGTTACCAACGTATTAATAGGAAGGGACACCCATACCTGAGATGGGCCCAACTCATTATTCTTCACAATTTTGAACCAGCACCACCTTCAAAAACCCAATAGACCCCCCCCCCCCCGCAGTTGTACAGCGGCAACATGGCTTGGCTGCGCGAAACGCCGTTATGTTACGTCGCTTTCTCTTTTGGCCACTAGGGGAGCGCGCCCGCGGACCTGATGCGAGTCCCTCCCGTGAACGCTCGTGACACGGCGAGAACCGGGATCTCTGTGTGTAAACACAGAGATCCTGGTTCTCTGAAGGGTGAAGAGATTGATCTTTTGTTCATACAAAGTATGAACACCGATCTATCTCTTCCCCTAGCAAGTCCCATCCCCCCTTTAGTTAGAACACACACTAGGTAACACAGTTAACCCCTTGATCGCCCCCTAGTGTTAACCTCTTCACTGATAGTGACATTTTTACAGTAATCAATGCATTTTTATAGCATTAATCGCTGTATAAATGCCAATGGTCCCAAAAATGTGTCCACCATAATGTCACGATAAAAATCGCAGATCGCTGCCATTACTAGTAAAAAAAAAAATAATAATAAAAATGCTATAAATCTATCCCCTATTTTGTAGACGCTATAACTTTCGCGCAAACCAATCAATATACGCTTATTGCGTTTTTTTTTACCAAAAATATGTAGAAGAATACATATCGGCCTAAACTGAGGGAAAAATGTGCTTCTTAAAAAAAAAAAATGGGGATATTTATTATAGCAAAAAGAACAAAATATTGTTTTCTTTTCAAAATTGTCGCTCTTCTTTTGTTTATAGCACAAAAAATAAAAACCACAGACATGTATTTTTTTTATGTACTTATATAGCGCCGTCAATTTATACATTGTACATTCACATCAGTCCCTACCCTCAAGGAGCTTACACTCTAAGGTCCCTAACTCATATTCACACATACTAGACAGGATTAGACAGGATCAAATTAACCTACCAGCATGTCTTTGGTGTGTGGGAGGAAACCTGAGTACCCGGAGGAAACCCACGCAGGCACAGGGAGAACATGCAAACTCCAGGCAGGTAGTGTCGTGGTTGGGATTTGAACCAGCGACCCTTCTTACTGCTAGGTGAGAGTGCTACCCACTACACCACTGTGCAAATACCACCAAAAGAAAGCTCTATTTGTGGGAAAAAAAAGGACGTCAATTTTGTTTGGGTACAACATCACAGGACCGCGCAATTAAAGTTAAAGCGACGCAGTGTCGAATCGCAAAAAATGTCCCGGTCATTCAGCAGCCAAATCTTCCGTGGCTGAAGCGGTTAAGCCATTTTTTACTTTTGGTCCATTCTGGCCGAGGGGTTCATAATATTAAATAGCTTTACAATGTTTAAGATGAGACGCCGCTCAAACCGACCCGGTGAGCAGGGCGAAACATGTCCGGGGCATGGCCGGAGCAGCTCTGGCTGAGGCCGTACACAGTAACATTCCTATTTGAAGCACCGGGTCGGTTTGAGAGGCAGCTCACCTTGCATATGCCTATACTCCTGAATTAGAGCACTGATGCCTGCTCCTACAACCGGGACACTGGCAGGGATATCTGTCATCCTCCAGCTTACAGTTTATATGTGACCTCAGCTTTACCATGTTGTTTTGTTCTTTTTGTGACAACTTATGGATACATATTTTTGTATTGTAGGCTCCCTGTGCACCCAACAAAGAAGAGGAAACACTCGGACTCTCCAAACTTGAGGGATCAAGTATCAAATGGAGGCATGGTGAAACAGGAGCCGGGTACTGGCACACAAACATACACCCACACATATATGTCTAGTGAAAGTGTGCATTGTCAACAGGGTACATGTTACAACATGCAAGTTCAGCCAAATGTATTGAGTCAGGGGATGATGCACACATATTGGCCATAATCTCTACTTCTGAAGTATGGAGATAAAGCACATAGCAAGGTTTCATCACTGAATACAAGCATTAGGAGATGAAATGGCAAGGAACTGCATATCTGCATAAACCTATGCAGAGCAAACACCATTTATACAGCATTGCAGTGAAAAAAATGACACACCACACAATGACAAGGTGGGAGGTTCGTGGGATGGTGTTTCATATGAAATAATCTGATCATTTTCTGACTTCTCCTAAAGGTCTCATGCAAGACACTGACAGTCTCAATGGTTCCTACTTGGATCCCAACTATCAGTCCATAAAATGGCAGCCGCACCTACAGAATAAATGGGTGACCCTGTATGACAGCAACTACAAAGAACTGTAAGTAAACAGGTTATTGTAGCGTCATATAACATTATAGCATGTTTTATAGACACCTTCTGCAGCACTGACCCACCAAATTTATAGAATATATGGAACACTGGGGGTTATTTACTAAAAGTGCAAAATCTGGTGCAGCTCTGCATAGAAACCAATCAGCATCCAGGTTATATTGCCAAAGCTATGTACATTGCAGATAATTTAACAAACTTTGTTGCAGATTCCTACATTTTGTTATTCTGAAGGACTAGCTGTTTGTTTGTCTGTGTCCATGTGCCGAGTAAATCTGTAGGGGAGTGACTTTATAATTATCAGTCAGCTGCTGCACCTGGAAGGCTCTAAAGAAAAGGGAAATTGGCAGGGTCTGCATCCCATTAGATGCGATTTCCCTTTGGGAGTATATCACAAAAAATGAGCTTCTTGTAGCAGGAGATGCCCAAAATCTGATTTGTATCTTAGTGCAGACTTCTGGGAAAATCAGTAAAGCTGGCCATACATTATACAATTTTCCTTTTGCTGTAATCTTCTGTAAAATGCAATGCAATATGGCTACCTGGAGGCGTTCTGTACACAGATGGTGTACAGAACGCCCCCTGAGATATGTTATTTCCTGCTTGTGTGATTGGCTTAACCTGGCCATACATTATACAATTTTCTGTTTCAATTTTCCTTTAGATTTACCAAAACCATATGATATGAGGTCAAACCTAAACCCTTTAAATTTGTATGCAGTCAGGCAGGCCCTTGCACCACATAGTTGAAGTTAAATGTAAAGAAAATTGAATAAGATAATTAGATAATGTATGGCCAGCTTAAGCCAATCACACAAGCAGGAAATTACATATCTAGGGGGCGCTCTGTACCCCATCTGTGTACAGAACATCTCCAGGTAGCCATATTGCATTGCATTTTACAGAATATTACAGCGGTGCAGATTGAAAAGGAAAGGTAATTTTTAATAACATTCAATTACAATATGACTTGTATACATATATGACTTGTGTATATATATATATATATATATATATATATATATATATATATATATATTGCACATTTTTTTGTCCCATGAAAGTGGAGTTACCCTTTAATTGAACATGCTGAAGTTAGAAGCTAATTGGCTACCATGCTCAGCTGCACCAGATTCTGAGTGCTCCAGTTTTAGTAAATCTCCCCCACAGTGTGTGTAGCCTGAAGAAAAGCCTTGTGTACCTTGTAAGCTCAGCATTTTTATGGTGCTATTATGTAAGTAAATAAAATAAAATGCATTAAGGGTTCGGCACTGACGTTTCTATACCTTGCAGCCCAATGCCTACCTACAAAGTAGATGCTGATAAAGGGTTTAACTTCTCGGTGGGAGATGATGCGTTTGTATGCCAGAAGAAGAACCACTTTCAAGTCACAGTATACATCGGCATGATTGGAGAACCTAAATATGTCAAAACCCCTGATGGTATTTTACCTCTGGAGTGCTTCTTCTTGAAATTAAATGGAGTTAAGGTGAGTAAAAAAAGAGCACTGATGTAAAGTATACTCTTTTTCATGAGGGCCAGTTCACATCACATGCAGTCCAGTGTGTTTTTTTTCTGCATCAAAAACGCATAGAAAGTAGGTTATATGGTTTTCAATGGCATAGTTCACACCAGTGCTTGCAGTTTCAGTGCGTTCCAGTTCCAGAAAAAAAAGTAGGACATGCTGCATTTTTCCTGCACTGGACTGTACTGGGAGGCTGTAAAAAGCATCAAAAACTCATGGGAACGCACCGGAACGCATCTAAACGCACCAAAAACGCACTGGAACACCCATGTTCTTATTTAAGGAAAAAAAGGGGGGAATAATGCACTGGACTGCATCAAAAATGCATCAAAAACGCACAGCAACGCATCAAAAACGTGCATGGAAAAAAGCATCTGGAGCGCATCCGGACTGCGTTTCTATGGTGTGAACTGGCCCGAAATGTAATTTTAGAATCATGTAATCTGATTAAATACAAACAGTGGATTGCATTACGGCCCTAATGGGTAGTATTAATCACTAAAACTAAACTCTAGGTGCATATAAAAGATACAAATAATGCATTTCTGTAATCGGTAATGTATTCTTTAATGTATTATTTAAATGCAAGCAGTGTAAGTTCTTGCATTTGAACTGGTACAGCAGATATTAGGCTGGGAGATGAAAAGCAGCACAAGAAGCCAATCGGTTGTGCTGCAATGCAGAAACCACACTGATAGGAGGAGAGAGAAGAGTGGCAGAAAGAAGAGCTCACCATTGTACTGGTTCTCCTTGTACTATCCATTTACAGGCTGGGGGACAAACAAGATTTGTAAGGTCCTGTTCACACATTGTGTGGTGACTGGCATTTTTTAGCACTGGAAGAACACCAGTCAGTGATAGGGCACACCGAAAACGATTGCTTTCTGTGTGCCTCATACACACTGCAATGCGTCCCAGGGTTGTGGTGCAGTGAGCTGCGATAAAATGCAGATAGCACTAACTGTGCACCGCTGTGCTGCTCTGTCTTGACATGAACGGAATGTCACTTTGTGCACTTCAAATAAAGTTGAGGGAAAAAAAGGGAACTATGTGATATGCTGAAATACAAACCACCCCACCCCCCTCACTTTGGCTCACTGCAGCCAAGATGGACAGCTGCCCACACACTAATCCGCTCCAGTTTAGAGTGCAGACACTGTGAACCAGAACTTACTGATCAGCTGCAGAGGAAAATCTATTTTCTTCCTCTGCCAGACAAAAGTTAGGCTGGGTTCACACTAGTGCGAATTGAATGCGAGTTTTTCCCGCATCCAATTCGCACAGCAGGAGATTGTGATGGGCTCACTATGGAGCCGGTTCACATATCCCCACAGCGGCTCTGGTGCGATTTGCATAGGAGCCCTGTGCGTCTTTTGGTCTGTTTCAGGTTTGAATTCAGCCAAAAATTTGTGCTGAAATCGGACCTGAAACGGTGAATGAGGACGCACCGGTGAGCCTCTGCGTGCTTATATGTGAACCCAGCCTTAAAGTGTGACAGAGCTGTGTAAATTTTGGGACTGTATAGACAGAAGTACACTTTCATTTGGCAAGTAGATTTCATATCTGTAGCTGATCTATGTATTTATTTACAACCCATGTAAAAAGATAGTATAAAAAAAACATAAAAGAGAAAAAAAAACAAGATAAAATAGGAACCAAGGTAGTTGTTTCACAGTATTTCTTATAGTGGGTGTAATTAACAAGTGGTGACGCCAAACTCAAAATAATGTGTAACAACACACGTGATAAAGGGAAAAGCTGCCCCTTTTTCAAGTGAACAAATCACCTTATAAACAAATTGAAAAATAATATAAAAGGTTGGCGCTCATTCAAGTGAATATACATGAACATAAACAATTAACTTAAAGTCACATCATAATTGGGTGAATATATAAAAATAAAATTCAAAAAATATTTAAAGGAACATCCACACACCAAAAGATGTAGAAAAATTGGTGTAAATGGAAGTGTTCTTAATTATCTGTGCTCCACCATCACTCGTGCAGGAGAATAAACAACAATTTTACTACATAGAATTCTCTTCTTTTGGTGTGTGGACCTTTCTTTAAAGGTTTTTGAACTTTATTTTTATATATTCACCCAATTATGATGTGACTTTACGTTAATTGTGTATGTTTATGTATATTCACTTGAATTAGCACTGACCTTTTATATTATTTCACAGTATTTCTTGTTTTCAGTAGATTTGTAATTTACATACAGAAGATGGAGATAACTATAAAGCTAGTTTCCGTATGTCAGCTAGATTGTTGTAGTAATTGCAGCAAGCCTGAAGAACGATAGTAGCAGGAGGCAGTGCCTAGTTCCATGGACAGGCCATGGCTGAATATACTGTAAAGTATATGCGCTATACACATAAGACAATAGGGGTTATTTACTAAAGGAAAATCCACTTTGCACTGCAAGTGCACTTGGAAGTAAAGTCGCTGTAGATCTGAGGGGGACATGCAAGGAAAATAAAAAACAGCATTTTAGCTTGCACATGATTGGATGATAAAATCAGCAGAGCTTCCTCTCATTTCAGATCTACCCCTTAGATTTAGAGCGACTGCACTTCCAAGTGGACTTGCAGTGCAAAGTGGATTTGCCTTTTGTAAATAACCCCCAATGTCACCTATGCCTGTCAATGTACAGCCCTTGAAAGAAAACAGCTCGACCATCTCCTCGTCCTATTTCCTATAACTTATGTTTTGTTTCTCTTACAGTTAGAGTCTATTAACCAGAGCATCAGTATTGAGCAGTCGCAGTCGGACCGAAGCAAGCGTCCG
The DNA here is from genome assembly GCA_037952835.1 of Lithobates septentrionalis. Taxonomy (NCBI): domain Eukaryota; kingdom Metazoa; phylum Chordata; class Amphibia; order Anura; family Ranidae; genus Lithobates; species Lithobates septentrionalis. The sequence continues at coordinate 66,359 of JBBDGP010001611.1, read as the reverse complement.
TTCCACCCTGTTACGTAAGTAATGGGGAAGATTAATAGGGGGGTTTTTCCTTTAGCAGAATTTCCCAATTGAGGTCAATAGAAGCTTATCAATAATATACAGACATTGTATTTCTAGGCTTACTCTTCCTCCAGACCAGGTTACTAAAGTGACAGTGGGGCGACTCCATTTCAGTGAGACTACAGCAAATAACATGAGGAAGAAAGGAAAACCCAATCCAGACCAGAGGTGAGTGCCGCTATGGATCCTAACCAGTTGTGGATACTAGATGTACTATACAAGTCCGAATAATTTTCATCAAAGTACACAGGACGTATGAGTGCACCCTGTCCCTGTCCAGCTGTTGCTCACCTTCTTGCACTTACCAGCAATTCCTGACTGTCAAAATGATAGCTGGAAGTTGCTGTGGAAATAGCTATTGTTTTTAAAAAAAAATGTGAAACCATGTGAAAGAGAGATTGAAAATAACATTCTTATTGTTGTATTTACATTGTTTAATTCATCTGCAATTCAAAGGAATGAGCTTAAGGCCCCTTTCACACAGTGCAGGCTCCATTGGAGTCTGCCTACTCAGCGGGGAATCTGTCCACTGATCCCAACTGAGCAGGCGGGATGGCTGGTCTGTGTCTGCTCCTCTATGCAGAGCGGACACGGACACAGCCCACTTTCTCCTATGGGCGATCGGATGTAAACGGACAGCCTGCCCATTTACACTCAACTGCCATCTGATCCACCAGACAGGAATGGATACCCATCTGTCTGTTTTTAGAGGGACAGGATCGGATCGGATGTTGGCGGGTATCAAAAGACACTTTTTTATTTTATTTATTCCCTTATTAGCTGATCGTTTACCCTAATCAGACCTAATTAACTCTTCCTTGCCCCTCCCACTTAACTACTATATTTTTGCATAGTATAATGACATTAGTGCAAGAATATCATGGAAGCCTCCACATCATTGCTATGCATGTATATTCCCTCAATGCACCTTCAGTCTCAGTAGGGATTGTTAAAGCCAGCCCCCATCCCCTGCTAAAGCAATTTTTAACTACTTCAGCCCCGGAAGGATTTACCTCCTTCCTGACCAGAGCATTTTTTGCGATTCAGCACTGCGTCGCTTTAGCTGACAATTGCGCGGTCATTCGACGTTGTACCCAAACAAAATTGACATCCTTTTTTTTCCTACAAATAGAGCTTTCTTTTGGTGGTTTTTGATCACCTCTGCGTGTTTTTTTTTTTTTTGCCCTATAAACAAAAAAAGACCGCCAATTGTGAAAAAAAGCAATATTTTTTACTTTTTGCTATAATAAATATCCCCAAAAAATATATAAAAAAAATGATTTTTTTCACAGTTTAGGCCGATATGTATTCTTCTACATATTTTTGGTAAAGAAAATTGCAATAAGTGTATATTGATTGCTTTGCGCAAAAGTTATAGCATCTACAAAATAGGGGATAGATTTATGGCATTTTTATTATTAATTTTTTTTTTACTAGTAATGGCGGTGATCAGCGATTTTTATCGGGACTGCGACATTATGGCGGACACATCGGACACCTTTGACACTATTTTGGGACCAGTAACATCAACTACCGTATATACTCGAGTATAAGTCGTTCCGAGTATAAGTCGAGGCCCTAAGTTACCACACAAAAAAATGGGAAAAACTTATTGACCCGAGTATAAGACGTGGGTGAGAAATGCACAGCTACTGTAAGTGGAAAAGAGGGTCAACAATGCCCATTTGCAGCATCACTGTGCCCATTTGCATGCCTCACTGTGCCCATTTGCAGCCATAGGTCCCCTGAACTTCAAACTTGGTAGTTAAGGGTTCCTAGATGTCCCCTAGCTGCAGCCAAAATTTGGGGTCTCTGAACCCAAAGGGTCCCGAAATGACATTGCTGCAGATGGACACAGTTGACCGAATTTGGGGCCCTGTATCTTGGGGCCACTTAGTGCTAAGAACCCCAAATTTGGTGTGAAAACCCAGTGGAACTAGCACCATAAAATTTCCAAAGCTGAGGTTACTAGCACCAAGTGGCCCTGAGATACAGGGCCCCAAAAATCAGTTCAGAAAATGTCAAGCACTTTTCTGCAGCAGAAAATGACATTTTCTGAACCAGATTTGGGGCCCTGTATCTCAGGGCCACTTGGTGCTAGGAACCCCAACTTTGGATATGTTATGGTACCAGTTCCACTGGGTTTGCACACCAAATTTGGGGTTCCTAGCACCAAGTGGCCCTGAGATATGGGGCCCCAAATTCGGTTCAGAAAATGTCAAGCACTTTTCTGCAGCAGAGAATGACATTTTCCGAACCGATTTTGGGGCCCCGTATCTCGGGGCCACTTAGTGCTAGGAACTTCAGCTTTGGATATGTTGTCGTACCAGTTCTACTGGGTTTGCACACCAAATTTGGGGTTCCTAGCACATAGTGAGCCTGAGATACGGGGCCCCAAAATCGGTTCGGAAAATGAAATTTTTTGCTGCAGAAAAGTGCTTGACTCGAGTATAAGTCGAGGGGGGCACTTTCAGCACAAAAAAATGTGCTGAAAAATTCGACTTATACTCGAGTATATACGGTATCTACAAATAGCCACTGATTACTGTATATATGACACTCTCAGGGAAGGGGTTAAACACTAGGGGGTGGTTAAGTGTGTTCCCTAGATGTGTTCTAACTGTAGGGGGGATGGGCTACCTACAACATGACAGAGATCACTGCTCCCGATGACAGGGAGCAGTAGATCCCTGTCATGTCACTAGGCAGAACAGGGAAATGCCTTGTTTACATAGGCATCTCCCCGTTCTGCCTCTTCTTGCCGGAATCGTGGGCCGCCGGCGAACATCAAGTTTGCCCGCTAGGCGGCAAATTCAAAGGCATGTACAGGTACGCCCTTTTGCCTGCGTAAATCGGCATGCGACGGTTGGCAAGCGGTTAAATTAATCCTTCCTGTTTCATTACATAATTTATTTTGGACCCAGTGGCATAATCACTGGGTCTCATGCTCCTCATTGCAATGCAGGCAGATCATAGCTAATGGGTGGAGCTGGCAGGGTACTGTACATATCTGAAAACATCACAGCACCCTGCCTTAGCACTCTTCTTAAAAGCACTCAGCATGCAGACTGCCCTAGGTGAGGCCCACATGGGAGACTGCATTTCCATGACTGAAAAACCTAAAGTCCAATGAATGAAAGTAGTAGGCCAGGGATAGTAATGCCGCGTACACACGATTGGACATTCTGACAACAAAACCGTGGGGTTTTTTCAGACGGATGTTGGCTCAAACTTGTCTTGCATACACACAGTCACACAAATGTTGTCGGAAATTCCGAACGTCAAGAACGCGGTGATGTACAACACGTACGACGAGCCAAGAAAAATTAAGTTCAATAGCCAATGCGGCTCTTCTGCTTAATTCCGAGCATGCATGGAATTTTGTGCCTCAGTATTGTGTACACACGATCGGAATTTCCGACAACGGATTTTGTTGTCAGAAGATTTAAGATCCAGGTCTCAAATTTTTGTTGTCAGAAATTCCGACAGCAAATGTCCAATGGAGCATACACACGGTCGGATTTTCCGACAACAAGCTCACATCGAACATTTGTTGTCGGGAATTCGCCGTGTGTATGCGGCATAAGGCTGGGGAGGAAATAGCTAGATGATGCTGAACATCCTTTAGCCAGGAAATTAGGGGGCTCTATCTGACTTGCTGTGGCTTCTGATGCACACTGTGAGAAGCTCATGGTATGCAGTGAAATCATTCTAAGCTATTTCAGTACAGGAGAAAAGGAGAAGAGCCTGTGCAACAAGACTGGAGGTAAGGCTGGAGCTCATCTTTAAGCAAAATACTCCAATACTGTTTGCTTCACTATAAATAATAATCACTAATATTAATGCTTCACTATAAATATTCTGTGTTTTATTTTGCCATGTGAATGGCTTGTAAATAATTTTAGGAGTTATTCTTTTCTAATCTGACTGATAGTTGATGATAGTTTCATTCTGTCTCAAAGAAAATGATGAAATAGTTATAAAGAATCTGATGTTTTTAGAAGATTATTTTTGAGGTTATTGTGTCGATAATTATGTTTGTTTAGTTTTATGTATATCACTGGAATTTTCAGGCACTCATTAGCTGCTAATCATTGTCCTCTTCTCCTCAATGAAATGATATACCTTTGGTTGTTCCCTGCTTGTTTGGATTTCAGGTATTTTCTCCTAGTTGTGGCTCTCCAAGTCCAGGCTCAGAACCAGACATATCTGGTGGCGGCACACTCCTCTGAACGCATCATTGTCCGGGTAATCAATATAACATTATTATATAATAAGTAGTTTGTATTAATGTTATGTGAATAGCTAACTGAGGTTAAGCACATTTATGTTACCAGATTTAATTCTAAATATAGCTTGGTCAACAACAAAGTATTAGTAGATATCTTGGCAGCTTTGTGCATGTTAAAGTATTGTCTTGATATTTTTTTGGAGGTCTTTTTGAAACCTGAAAAAATTCTTACTATATTTGTTGTGGTCTCGTGTTATTTCCTATTATATTTTAAAAATGTGGGGTTTTTTTGGGGTTTCAAAGGATAATCTCACCTTTAAGTTAAAAACCCACAGCTTTCATCTTAAGCCCCCTAAAATATCCAAAGCTGAAACCTTACTGCCCAGTTACTTACCTCCTTCAAGTTGATGGTCTCACTGTAATATGTCATGCAGCAGCGGCGGATATAATTACCAAACGGACCCTTGCACGACAGTGGCGACTGGTGAAGTTTTAGGATGGGGGGGTGCCAGACCCTTCCCTTCCTTTTTGACCCCTCCCACTTCTCATAAGCCCCACCCCTGATATAATCCACCCACTCCGTCCCGTGTATTTCACTTGCTTCCACCCATATTGTCAGAAGTATACAGCTCAGCATCAGGACAGAGTATACAGCCCCAGAATCACAGGACAGAGTATATAGCCCCAGAATCACAGAACAGAGTATACAGCCCCAGAATCACAGGACAGAGTATAAAGCCCAGCATCACAGATAGGGTATATAGCCCAGCATTACAGATATGGAATATAGCTCAGCATTACAGATATTGTATATAGATCAGCATCACAGATAGGGTATATGGATCAGCATCACAGATAGGGTATATGGATCAGCATCACAGATAGGGTATATAGATCAGCATCACAGATAGGGTATATAGATCAGCATCACAGATAGTATATAGACCAGCATCACAGATAGTATATAGACCAGCATCACAGATAGTATATAGATCCGCATCACAGATAGTATATAGATCAGCATCACATAGCATCACTAAACACCCCCCCACGCCTGAGGCTCACAGCACACTGACAGCAACCCCCCCGGCGCAGGACACTTAGCAAAAATCCCCCCGCAGCGCAGGAGGTCCAGCACTTACCAGGCTGTGGTGTTCTATCCTCTCATTCTGTGTCTCCTCCAGGCAGCAGCAGCAGCGGAGGAGTCCGCTCTTCATGCTTCCTCCACTCTGTTCCTCTTCCGCCAATTGGGAAACAGGTCTCACTGACCTGCCTCCTGATTGCTGATTGGCGGGGAGGCACTGTGGTGTGAAAATAGCAGAAATTAATTCCCTATGGTCACACAATTTGGTGGGATCAGGGCCCTGAGCCCACCCTTTTTTGAAGCCTATTAGAGCCTCTGGCTCTAATCAGGTGCTTAAAAAAAAAACACCCCCTCCTATCCCCACCATAGGAGTCCATGCATCCTGCGTCTTGAAAGGGGTCGGGCGCATGGATAGGGAGGCGGTGGCAGGGATGGGGGGGGGGGGGGGGGGGCAGTGCCCACAATGCATGGGCTGCCACTGTTGCATGAGAACATTTATGGGTCCTCCATTCAGCTATTGTCAAGGTACAAACAATTATAAACTGTAGATAGATAGATGAGATAGCAGGAAGTGAAACAAATACTCTTTGAATCTACTTGGATACAATAAGCCAAGAGCTTCATCATGATGTCATGTAGAAAGCCTTCCTTTTCTTATCTACTCTAAAAGTAAGCAGTGTCCAGATCTATCTGATGGTGGGGTTCCAACAGCTGTCCGATGCACATAGTTATATAGTTAGTCTGGTTGAATAAAGACACAAGTCCATCTAGTTCAACCAATAAAAAGGGGAAATTTTACAATCCTATACTGTATACACAATCCCATACCCGCAGTTGATCCAAAGGAAGGCTTAAAAAACCCCAGCAAAGCATGAACCAATTTGCTCAAGCAGGGGCAAAAAATTCCTTCCTGATCCCCCAAGAGGCAATCAGATGTTCCCTGGATCAACTTTACCTATAAATTTTATTATCCACTTATTTCATGTACATTTAGTTAAGAATCCAGGCCCAGTGCATATGGGCCCCCCTAGGTCCCTGGGGGCTCTTGTGCAGCTGCACAGTCTATATAAATATTATGTCCGCCCCTGGGATATGGTCTTAGCACTGTTCTGTAGTTGAGGCTTGCTAATGTCAGTAATTTAGTTCATAGTTTTCAAACTCTGTCGTTTAGATATAACCCTCAGTGATGTGCGCTGTATATTTATGTAGGATGTTTTCCAGTACCATATATTTTTGCTGCTGTTCATTCTAAACTTTTGCTCATTAGGCCTCAAATCCTGGACAGTTTGAGAGTGATAGCGAAGTGCTCTGGCAGAGGGGGCAGCTTCCAGATACTGTCTTCCACCATGGACGCATTGGCATCAACACAGAAAGACCAGATGAAGCTCTTGTGGTACATGGAAATGTAAAAATTATGGGCTCACTAATGCATCCCTCTGACATTCGAGCAAAGGAGGACATTGAGGAGGTGAGAGAGTGATAAGTAATGATAATATATAATTACAATGGCAAAAAATGTTTGAGCATTGTACAGCAGGTTGAGATAGAATGGGAGCTATCTACTGTATAAAGTGCAGAGATTACATTGTTTTGTTCTAACTTATCTTCTGAATGTTTTCTCAGGTTGATACAACTGAACAGTTAAAACGGATCTCCCAGATGCGTCTTGTTCATTATCATTACAAGCCAGAATTTGCTAGCACGGTGGGGCTTGATGATGACAAAGAAGAAACAGGTAGGATCCATACTCACAAAATACTGGACTGTTTATGTACTGCCTGCTCCTGTAGAACAGTAAGCACCTAAACGCTAAAAGTGCTTTTATATGGGTGGATTCTGTCTCTTGTCAAGTACAGAATGACCATATAGAATGACCATATATGAACAATACAGCATATAGCCAAAGGCTAAGTTAGGTTTGTTCGATAAACTACACCATAACCTCACTACTTACCCAAACAGGCTGAATAAGTAATGGAGCAGTTTGCCCCACTTAGTGGTTTGGAGTGTACATGATCTAACTTTATAAATAACATTGGATAGATTGGGGAAGGGGTTGTCCCCTTGTTGGGTTTTATTGCTACTGGGGTCACCATTAGAGAGATTTCTCATCACCTACTGTTTTCCTAACAACCAGACAGGAAGTGGGGGTAGACAATCAATAGCAACATGGAGTTAAAAACACATTATTATAGTACAATAGGTCAAGGCTAGAGATAAGGTTAGCTTTGTATTGCTGTTTGTGTCCCTGTTGCAGATTTTCTCGTACTTCCTGTCTGGTGAAAACCATTACCAAACAAGTTCCTAATAGCAGTAAAAAACATACAGGAATTTTAACCCTCTCCCACTTCAGACAAAGCAAAAACAAGTTTTAGTTGAATATATACTAAGGGGTTGATTTACTAAAACTGGAGAGTGCAAAACAGACCCCTGATGTCTCACTTTTAAGACAGAGAATCGGACGGAGGACAGAATCCTCAGTCCCTTTCTCTGCAGCCTCAGGTGCACAGACTGGATGAACAGGAATACCTCTATACACAGTTTTCTATGCCCCACCTACGAATCAATTATAAAAAACAGAGTCAGTGATCTGTGAGAGGGAGAAGAGGAGAAGTGGGCATTCAGCAACTATTTGAAGCGATTGGTTCCTCTACATGCCACTGCCCTCCTGTCCAGGCATGGGGTGCTGATGGGAACACACTGCTCAAAGCCACCTGTGAGGATCCGATGAGCTGCTGAAAAGATCCGGGTGCCTCCCTGGTTTGCAGCCAGGGAAATCCAATAGAAACAAAGAAGAATGGCGGCACATCCGGTAGTAAAATCAAAAGAATGTATTGAAAGTCCATAAAATCAAGCGAACATGACAAACATCAATGCAGAAAAGATGCTCAGTGGACGCGTTTCACACAGACGTGCTTACTCATCCCACCGGCCCCCCTTGGGCCTGGGGCTGGGTGGTAATGGCGGCCCCTGTACATAGGCCCCCATCCTATGCATTAAATCTATCAGCTCCTATCCATTAAATCTATCAGTGCTACTGACAGTAATGGCCATACTGGTCCAAGTATAACTGCTGATTACAGTATAATATACAAAATGCGAATGCATTAAAAAGAACCTTGCATGAAAGTTCAAGGGCCACTATTTTGACAGTTCCAGCAACCCAAATAAATAAAAAAGTTTTAAACTTTAAGCATGCAAGAACATTGAGGCACGGCGACATTACTGACACCTTCAGTTGGTGGGGTCCAAGAGATAGATTTTTTTTTTCTTCCAGTGGTGTATTTTTGGCGCCTTTTCTTACTTTTCTGAGTTTGGGGGTGTAGGGCTGTCATTAAAGTAGATCCTAAATTTTCATGTCAGGTCTGCACAGTACAGTGTGGAAAAATTTGATTGCTCTGTAACATGGAAGAACAATGTAACAAGTAACCTTAGTGGGCATTGTTTGTCTATGGTCTAGCACAATTTCAGGGTGACTTTCTTTTTTTTACAATATTAATACTGGGCAACATACGAGAGACAGATTCTGTTTTAAACTCAATCTCACCAGTGTCTTGCTGAAAACATTTTACTTTCCAATAGGAGTGATTGCTCAGGAGGTGCAGGAGATCCTTCCAGAGGCAGTAAAAGAGACCGGGGACGTGGTGTGTGCCAATGGTGAAACAATTGAGAACTTCTTAGTAGTGAACAAGGTAAGACTTGGAATGCCAACGAACTGCATACATAAATGTAGAACAAAAAGAGGGATGGGTTGGCCAGGTCACACAGAGAATATTAGCAAACGATCACCTTCAACAGAGATCTTTAAGCAACCAAAATCTTACTAGGTCATTGCAATGAGCCCACAGATCAGGAAAGGTGGGTCATTTATGGCCATACTAGAGCTAAGATCTTACATGAGAATATAACTGTACAGTCTCCTCTAGATTTAGTTGTTGATAGATCCAAAGGAGATTATACAGAAGTTGTACAATCATATTGTAATTTGTGTGGCCAGGTTTCATTTGGCTAATTTTCTAGTTTCTAATGCCGCGTACACACGGTCGTACTTTTCGTCTACAAAAGTCAGACAGCCTGTCCGACAGACTTCCGACAGACTTCCGGATGACTTTCGACGGACTTGCGGCGGACTTTCTAACGAACAGACTTGCCTACACACGATCACACAAAAGTCCGTCGAATTCTTACGTGATGACGTACACCGGACTAAAATAAGGAAGTTCATAGCCAGTAGCCAATAGCTGCCCTAGCGTGGGTTTTTGTCCGTCGGACTAGCATACAGACGAGCGGATTTTTCGACCAGACTCGAGTCCGTCGGAAAGTTTTAAAGCATGTTTCAAATCTAAAGTACGTCGGATTTGAGGCTAAAAAAGTACGTTGAAAGTCCGGAGAAGCCCACACACGATCGGATTACCAGCCAGCTTTAGTCCGTCAGCGTCCGTTGGACTTTTGTAGACGAAAAGTATGACCGTGTGTACGCGGCATAAGGTTTCTAGTTTAATGATCTGGCAGTGCTGTTGTGAATTGGGATGTGTCTAGAATGTTGGAAATGTAAGCTGGGATAAAAGCAGCATCTTAAGTATGCATAGTGTTGTTGACTCCAATCAGCGCCTCTCAATCGATATGTTTTCTGAGGGTTGGAAAAGGACGGTGAGTAGTCCCTTGAACTGTTGACTTCTCTTGCAAACAGTTTAAGGTTGTAAGAACTTCCCGTACTCCCAACATGGCCCAGGTATGCAGACACCTTTAGTCACTTCCTACTTCCAATCGATATCTCTTACCTATTTGGAAAGGTGAGTCGTAGGAGGATGTTTTATTATCAGGGAGACAAGACTGGTCAGACATTAAATCCTTTCTCTTAAAGATACCTTGTCACCAGACCATTCACTTTGACAGTAACCTTCCCATAACATTATACTGTATGCGCATATAATGTATTTATCTGTAAAAGCCTCCATTTTGTAGCTATCCAAACGCCCTGCCACTGCTGCCTGGCACTGCCATCTTGAATGTGATGTCAGCAGACTCAGAGCTGTCACGCACCTGACACTATAGTATTTCCCTTTGCTCCTTCCCCGGAAGCTATATAAAGGGTTATTAAGGGAGGTAGGAGAAGAGGCTGAGAAGCTGGGCCAGCACAGACAACAGTTATGCCCCGTACACACGAGCGGAATTTCTGTCGGCAAAATCTTGGATGGTTTTTCCAACGGAATTCCGCTCAAGCTTGGCTTGCATACACACGGTCACACAAAAGTTCTCTGAACTATCGTCCGTCAAGAACGCGGTGATGTACAACACTACGGCAAGCCGAGAAAATGAAGTTCAATGCTTCCGAGCATGCGTTGAATTGTTTCCGAGCATGCGTAGGATTTTTGTGCGTCGGAATTGGTACAGACGATCGGAATTTCCGATCGGAACTTTTTCCGACCGAAAAATAGAGAACCTGCTCTCAATCTTTTGCCGGCTGGAATTCCGCCAGCAAAGGTCCGATGGAGCATACACACGGTTGGAATTTCCGACTAAAAGCTCACATCGGACTTTTGCTGGCGGAATTTCCGCTTGTGTGTATGGAGCATAAGACAATGCTAGAAGAGGAATGTGGCTGTGCTACTAGGGAATTGTCTGTTCCTAAAGTAGTCAAATTTACTAGCAAGTTTAATGACGCATTGCAAGCCCATGAAAGAATCATCTAGAGAAAGGAAAAACACAAAGCATTTAAAATACTTGATTTTCCTGTGCCTTTGCCTGCAATTTTTAAGTTGATGTAAGGGTCTCAGTTAAGGCTCAGTTTTATTGTCTGTTTGATCTTAAGTGATCAAATGTTAAAGTGGATCTTCACCCTCAATTTAAACTTCCCTCCTCTTCACCCCTCTGCTGTGCAAATAGCACTTTTTGGGGGGGGTTTATTTACCTTTTTTATTACAAAAACTTCTGCCCCCCCATGCCCGTCACTTGCCTAGGTGACTGATGTGCACTAAGCTTACTGTGCCTCCTGAGATATGCACATATTCCAGGAGGCATAGTCCATCGTTGACAAAGGAGTAGGGGGACAGACTTACTGGCGTGTCATCCGTGGGCCCGCCGACAAAAACTGGTAGAGCCGGCAGCCTCTCGATGACATCACACAGGAAGATGGCGGCACAGGACCAAGCGTAGGCAGAAGAGAAGAGAATTTGACAGGACAACGCTGGATCTGCTGGGTGAGTGAATGTCTTAACTGTGCAGAACCCGCAACCAGGTAAACAGGGTTTAAAAAAAATTGGGAGGGTGGTGAAGATCCTCTTATGACAGTGCTTCACCTATCATAGCCAAACCTCCAATCCAGTGCTAACAACATATAGTTTACTATTTTTTTATGTGGCTTGTAGGGATGAGCCGAACACCCCCCGGTTCGGTTCGCACCAGAACCCGCGAACGGACCGCAAGTTCGCACGAACGTTAGAACCCCATTGACGTCTATGGGACTCGAACGTTCGAAATCAAAAGTGCTCATTTTAAAGGCTAATTTGCATGGTATTGTCCTAAAAAGGGTTTGGGGACCCGGGTCCTACCCCAGGGGACATGTATCAATGCAAAAAAAACTTTTAAAAACGGCCGTTTTTTCGGGAGCAGTGATTTTAATGATGCTTAAAGTAAAAAAAAAAAGTGAAATATTCCTTTAAATATCGTACCTGGGGGGTGTCTATAGTATGCCTGTAAAGTGACGCGTGTTTCCCATGTTTAGAACAGTCCCTGCACCAAATGTCATTTTTAAAGGAAAAAATCTCATTTAAAACTGCTTGCGGGTTTAATGTCATGTCGGGTCCTGGCAATATGGATGAAAATCAGTGAGACAAACGGCATGGGTACCCCCCAGTCCATTACCAGGCCCTTTGGGTCTTGTATGGATATTAAGGGGAACCCCGCACCCAAATTAAAATAAGGAAAGGTCCCTATATACTCTGAACAGCAGTATACAGGCGGTGCAAACAAGACAGGGACTGTAGGTTTGTTGTTAAGTAGAATCTGTTTGTAATTTTGAACATTTTTAATGTGTTTAGCTCCAGCCAAAAAATCTTTTCTAAGCTTTTTGGAAAACATAGGGAAGGGTTATCACCCCTGTGACATTTGTTTTGCGTCTTTCCTCCTCTTCAGAAGATTTCACCTCACTTTTTTGTCCCAATGAAAAATGTTTTTTGAAAATTTGGGTTTTTTTGTGGAACAAGGATTGGAAAGCATCAGTGGAAAGGAGAAATTGTTTTCCCATATTAACTCTTACATGAGAGAATTTCCCTTCCTATGGGTAGATTTCATCTCACTTCCTGTTGTCTCCTTCCGTTTGCAAGTAGGAGTCGTTTGTAAGTTAGATGTTTGAAAGTAGGGTCCTGCCCTATATACTCAGCAGAAATTTGGGCCTTAGGTGTTGCTGTGGCCAAAACACTGTAAGCCCTCACAGGGCCCTGCTGTGAAATATTAGATCAAGAATTGTAATTACATGCCCCTGTTGAACAGGAGCTGAAAAATTAGGCCTTAGGCACTGGTGCTGGTGCCACAACACTGCAACCCCTCACAGACACTCTAGTTGGAACGCAGGAACGAGCACTGCTGCAAAGTATTGCATCAAAAATTGTAATTACACGCCCCTGTTAGACAGGGGCAGAAAAATTGGGCCTTAGGCACTGGTGCTGGTGCCACAACACTGCAACCCCTCACAGACACTCTAGTTGGAACGCAGGAACGAGCACTGCTGCAAAGTATTGCATCAAAAATTGTAATTACATGCCCCTGTTAGACAGGGGCAGAAAAATTGGGCCTTAGGCACTGGTGCTGGTGCCACAACACTGCAACCCCTCACAGACACTCTAGTTGGAACGCAGGAACGAGCACTGCTGCAAAGTATTGCATCAAAAATTGTAATTACACGCCCCTGTTAGACAGGGGCAGAAAAATTGGGCCTTAGGCACTGGTGCTGGTGCCACAACACTGCAACCCCTCACAGACACTCTAGTTGGAACGCAGGAACGAGCACTGCTGCAAAGTATTGCATCAAAAATTGTAATTACACGCCCCTGTTAGACAGGGGCAGAAAAATTGGGCCTTAGGCACTGGTGCTGGTGCCACAACACTGCAACCCCTCACAGACACTCTAGTTGGAATGCAGGAACGAGCCGTGCTGCAAAGTATTACATCAAAAATTGTAATTACACGCCCCTGTTATACAGGGGCTGAAAAATTGTGCCTTAGGCACTGGTGGTGGCGCCCAGAACCAAAAATGTTCTTACAAGCTATCAGCGTGATGATTGAGGAGGAAGAGGATAATTACTCAGGGATAATCACTCAGCATCAGCATAGGCAGTCTTTGAAGGGATCTGAAAAAAATTATTCAGTTACATCAGCATCAGGTGCTTGGTAGCTGGTGGTGATCCAAGACTGATTCATTTTTATGAAGGTCAGCCGATCGACCGAGTCAGTGGACAGACGCACCCTGTGATCGGTTACCACGCCTCCAGCAGCACTGAATGTACGTTCCGAAAGAACGCTGGATGCAGGACAGGCCAGTAGCTCAATTGCATACTGTGCAAGCTCTGGCCAGTGATCCATCCTCAAGACCCAGTAACCCAGAGGATTTTCGGTGGGAAAGGTGTCCAAGTCTGATCTTGCCCCTAGGTATTCCTGCACCATGTAAAACAGACGCTGGCGATGGTTGCTGGAACCGATCATACCTTGGGGCTGCGGACCAAAAAATTGTCTGAACGCATCGGTCAGACGGCCACCTTCTCCACCGCTCCTTCTTTGACTGACCGAAGCCTCAGCAACACGTTGTCCAGAAACAGGAGTTTGTAACCTCCCAGTCTCTGGGAACGCGTTGCACAGACCTTTCTGCAAGGCCTCCCGAAGATGTTTCATCCTCTGCTCCCTCTGCGATGGCAAGATAAGGTCCGCAACCTTACCCTTGTAACGTGGATCAAGGAGGGTTGCCAGCCAGTATTGGTCCTTCTCCTTGATACCACGAATACGAGGATCCTTACGCAGGCTTTGCAGGATCAGGGAGGCCATGCAGCGTAGGTTTGCTGAGGCATTCGGTCCGGAGTCCTCTGGGTCACTAAGGACAACAACGTCCGCAGCCACCTCCTCCCAGCCACGTACAAGTCCATGTGTTCCTTGGGACTGATCCCTTAAAGACTGCTGATGCTGAGTGCCAGGCTCCACCTCCATACTGACACAATCTTCCTCCTCCTCCTCCTCCTCCTCCTCGTCCTCTTCCTGTGTGATCGGCGGGCACGCAGGAACACTGTCTGGATAAAGGGGGCCTTGAGAGCTAAGGAAGTCCTCCTCTTCCTGCCTCTGTTCTGCCTCAAGTGCCCTGTCCATTATTCCACGCAGCGTGTGCTCCAACAGGTGGACAAGGGGGACAGTGTCACTGATGCATGCACTGTCAGTGCTCACCATCCTCGTGGCCTCCTCGAATGGTGACAGGACAGTGCATGCATCCCTGATCATGGCCCACTGGCGTGGGGAAAAAAAACCAAGGTCCCCTGACCCTGTCCTGGTGCCATAGTCGCACAGGTACTCATTGATGGCCCTCTGCTGCGTGTGCAGCCGCTGCAGCATGGCCAACGTCGAGTTCCACCTGGTGGGCATGTCACAGATTAGGCGGTTCTTGGGCAGGTTAAACTCCTTTTGGAGGTCCGTCAGCCGAGCACTGGCATTATATGACCGGCGGAAATGCACACAGACTTTCCTGGCCTGCCTCAGGACATCCTGTAAGCCCGGGTACCTGCCCAAGAACCGCTGCACCACCAAGTTAAGGACGTGAGCCAAACAGGGCACATGGGTCAGTTGTCCCTGTCGGAGGGCAGAGAGGAGGTTGGTGCCATTGTCGCAAACCACCATTCCTGCCTTAAGTTGGCGTGGCGTCAACCACCTCTGAACCTGCCCCTGCAGAGCTGACAGAACCTCTGCCCCAGTGTGGCTCCTGTCCCCCAAGCACACCAGCTCAAGCACCGCATGGCATCTTTTGGCCTGCGTACTTGCGTAGCCCCTTGAACGCCTACGGAGCACCGCTGGTTCCGAGGAAGAGGCCATGGAGGAAGAAGAAGAGGAGGGGGTGGAGGAGAGAGGTGTGTCACAATCAGCATTTTGGAGGCGTGGTGGCGGAACAACCTCCAACACTACTGCACCTTGTCCTGCATCCTTCCCAGCTGCCAGCAGAGTCACCCAATGCGCCGTGAAACTTAAGTAACGTCCCTGTCCATGCCTGCTGGACCATGAGTCAGCGGTAATATGCACCTTACCGCTGACCGCCCTGTCCAGCGAGGCATGGACATTGCCTTCCACATGCCGGTAGAGAGCCGGAATCGCCTTCCGTGAGAAAAAGTGGCGTTTGGGTACCTGCCACTGAGGAACCGCACATTCCACAAACTCACGGAAGGGGGCAGAGTCTACCAACTGAAAAGGCAGCAGTTGAAGTGCTAGCAATTTTGCCAAGCTAGCATTCAACCGCTGGGCATGTGGATGGCTGGGAGCAAACTTCTTTCGGCGGTGCAGCAGCTGGGGCAGGGAAATTTGCCTGGTACAATCTGACGTCGGTGTACCAAAAGCAGATTGCCCACAAGTACTTGGCTGTGACACACCTAATTCTACACCTTCATTCCTCTCACTGCAGGTCTCAGAGAGGACTGAAGGTCTAGTGGGGTTGGAAATCTCAGCTGATGAGGAGCAAGGAGAGATCCTCTTTGTTCTTTGGTGTGGGTCTTTCAGATACGCTTGCCAACGAACTGCATGGCAGGTCAACATATGTCTGGTCAAGCATGTGGTACCCAAGCGGGAGATGTTTTGGCCACGCGAGATACGCTTGAGACATATGTTGCAAATAGCAGCGGTGCGATCTGATGCACTCGTCTCAAAAAAGGCCCACACCAAAGAACTTTTTGAATAACGCGCAGAGACTGCAGCGCCCTGCACATGTGGAGCTTTGGGGTGTGATGCAGTCAATGTGCTGCCCTTAGGCTGGCCCCTGGAGGGCATCCTGCCTCGTTGGTGATGTGCCGCCTCCTCCTCCTCCTCCTCTCTCCTATCAGGCACCCACGTTGAGTCAGTGACCTCATCATCCCCTCCCTCCTCATCACTGGAGCAAACCTGGCAGTATGCTGCAGCAGGGGGAGCATGACTGCCAGATTGCTGTCCTTCTTGGGCACCCCCTCTGTCCGTGCTCATGTTACTGCCTTCATCGAGCTCAGTATCATCATCAGAGCCTTCCAAACGCTGGGCATCCTCCTGGAGCATGTACCCAACACTGTGGTCAAACAGTTCGAGGGAATCCTCATGAGGACATGGTGGAGCTAGGGAAGGAGTCACTGATGACATTGAGCTGAGGGAAGAGGCCGCTGCTTTGCCAGACAAAGCACCCTGGGCATGGGTGAGAGAGGATGAGGAGGATGAGGACGGCTTGGTCATCCACTCGACCAAGTCTTCCGCATGTTGCGGCTCAACACGGCCAGCTGCCGAAAAAAAGGCCAAGCGTGTCCCATGGCCACGTGCTGATGAGGATGCACCGTCTCCACGACCAGCACTAGACACAGAGCCTGCTTGCCCTCTCTTATTGGCTTGTGACTGTCTGCCTCTCCTTCTTGGCCTTCCAGACATACTAATGGCCTGTAGCTGCACTAAGCTGGGATAGAACACCTGTAATTTTCTTCAGGTAGCTTTATATACTGTAACCAGACAAGCCTGCCTGTCAGTAGGAAGATAACAGGAACGGATCTAGCTGAACACTGTGAGCAGGACACACTGTACTAAATGTAAATAGTCTAGCTGCCTGACCGTGGTACTAATAGGATCAAAAAGAACACCTGTAATTTTCTTCAGGTAGCTTTATATACTGTAACCAGACAAGCCTGCCTGTCAGTAGGAAGATAACAGGAACGGATCTAGCTGAACACTGTGAGCAGGACGTACTGCACTAAATGTATATAGCAGGAACGGATCTAGCTGAACACTGTGAGCAGGACGCACTGCACTGAATGTAAATAGCAGGAACGGATCTAGCTGAACACTGTGAGCAGGACGCACTGCACTAAATGTAAATAGCAGGAACGGATCTAGCTGAACACTGTGAGCAGGACGCACTGCACTGAATGTAAATAGCAGGAACGGATCTAGCTGAACACTGTGAGCAGGACGCACTGCACTGAATGTAAATAGCAGGAACGGATCTAGCTGAACACTGTGAGCAGGACGCACTGCACTGAATGTAAATAGCAGGAACGGATCTAGCTGAACACTGTGAGCAGGACGCACTGCACTGAATGTAAATAGCAGGAACGGATCTAGCTGAACACTGTGAGCAGGACGCACTGCACTGAATGTAAATAGCAGGAACGGATCTAGCTGAACACTGTGAGCAGGACGCACTGCACTAAATGTAAATACCAGGAACGGATCTAGCTGAACACTGTGAGCAGGACGCACTGCACTGAATGTAAATAGCAGGAACGGATCTAGCTGAACACTGTGAGCAGGACGCACTGCACTGAATGTAAATAGCAGGAACGGATCTAGCTGAACACTGTGAGCAGGACGCACTGCACTGAATGTAAATAGCAGGAACGGATCTAGCTGAACACTGTGAGCAGGACGCACTGCACTAAATGTAAATACCAGGAACGGATCTAGCTGAACACTGTGAGCAGGACGCACTGCACTGAATGTAAATAGCAGGAACGGATCTAGCTGAACACTGTGAGCAGGACGCACTGCACTGAATGTAAATAGCAGGAACGGATCTAGCTGAACACTGTGAGCAGGACGCACTGCACTAAATGTAAATACCAGGAACGGATCTAGCTGAACACTGTGAGCAGGACGCACTGCACTGAATGTAAATAGCAGGAACGGATCTAGCTGAACACTGTGAGCAGGACGCACTGCACTGAATGTAAATAGCAGGAACGGATCTAGCTGAACACTGTGAGCAGGACGCACTGCACTAAATGTAAATACCAGGAACGGATCTAGCTGAACACTGTGAGCAGGATGCACTGCACTGAATGTAAATAGCAGGAACGGATCTAGCTGAACACTGTGAGCAGGACGCACTGCACTGAATGTAAATAGCAGGAACGGATCTAGCTGAACACTGTGAGCAGGACGCACTGCACTGAATGTAAATAGCAGGAACGGATCTAGCTGAACACTGTGAGCAGGACGCACTGCACTGAATGTAAATAGCAGGAACGGATCTAGCTGAACACTGTGAGCAGGACGCACTGCACTAAATGTAAATACCAGGAACGGATCTAGCTGAACACTGTGAGCAGGATGCACTGCACTGAATGTAAATAGCAGGAACGGATCTAGCTGAACACTGTGAGCAGGACGCACTGCACTGAATGTAAATAGCAGGAACGGATCTAGCTGAACACTGTGAGCAGGACGCACTGCACTGAATGTAAATAGCAGGAACGGATCTAGCTGAACACTGTGAGCAGGACGCACTGCACTGAATGTAAATAGCAGGAACGGATCTAGCTGAACACTGTGAGCAGGACGCACTGCACTAAATGTAAATACCAGGAACGGATCTAGCTGAACACTGTGAGCAGGACGCACTGCACTGAATGTAAATAGCAGGAACGGATCTAGCTGAACACTGTGAGCAGGACGCACTGCACTGAATGTAAATAGCAGGAACGGATCTAGCTGAACACTGTGAGCAGGACGCACTGCACTGAATGTAAATAGCAGGAACGGATCTAGCTGAACACTGTGAGCAGGACACACTGCACTAAATAGTCTAGATAGAAGATAACAGGAACGGATCTAGCTAAACTGAATACAGTGTATATATATATATGCAACACCTGGGATGCATATATATACACAATACACTGTAAGTGCAGCTAACTGACTGACTGTTCTGCCTAATCTATCTAACTCAAATCAAATGACACTGTCTCTCTCTCTCTCTATCTCTCAGCACACCGGAACACACACTACACAGGGCCGCCGTGCAGGCGGCCTTATATAGTGTGGGGTGTGTACTAAATCCCCTGAGCCATAATTGGCCAAAGCCACTCTCTCTACTGACGGCGCTGTGATTGGCCAAGCATGCGGGTCATAGTGCATGCTTGGCCAATCATCAGCCAGCAATGCACTGCGATGCCGCAGTGAATTATGGGCCGTGACGCGCCACACGAATTTGGCGCGAACGGCCCATATCGTTCGCAATTCGACGGACGGTCGAACAGCCGATGTTCGAGTCGAACATGGGTTCGACTCGAACACGAAGCTCATCCCTAGTGGCTTGTATGCTTCTAGGGCTGCGTTACATATGCGTTGATCTCTGAAAAGTGATCCGCAGTGGGTCATTTTACAGAGAGTTTTTGACAGGTGTCTGGAAAGATTCATATCACCTCCTCACTGTCTTTTTTTAACCTTGTAAGTGCCGGTTCACACTTGTGCGATGCGGGAATCCTGCGAGTCCACTGCAGGTTCCAGCATCGCAACCGACTCGCAAGGCAGTTCACACTGCCATATGCGAACTGCGGGGAGTGTCAATACAATGTTAATGACACCCCAAATTTCAGCTTGCATATTGCACTGCGAACTGATAGTTCGGACATGAATCGGATCGTATGGGTGTGAACACCCATGCGTTTTGATTCTGGTGAGGACCAAAAAAGGGTCCTGTGCGAGTTCGGTCTGAATGCGATGCAAATTCAGCCATACTATTCGTATGGCTGAAAATGCATCGCACGGACATGCAGTGCGAATCACATGCAATCTCGCAGAGCGCGCTGATGTGAACCGGCACTGAATCCCACAGCATTATATGCAGTTGCACGTAGCGCAGTTCCAACACTCTAATGGTTTGTTTTCAAGCAAATGCAACAGGGGGTTACTTGCTGCAGTGAAGCAAAGCGCCATGGCATTTGTGCAACCCCTCCAGCCACTTTGTATGGTTAAGGGGGGCTGTAAAATCATAAAATAACGCTAAATACTTTAGGGAACACTTACTGACTGTGTAAAATAAATGGATATTTGCCCATTCTGTTCTTCAATATAATTTGACTTCTAGGAGAGAATCTTCATGGAGAATGTAGGGGCCGTCAAGGAGCTCTGTAAGCTAACAGACAACTTGGAGACTCGTATTGATGAACTGGAGAGGTGGAGCCGCAAGTTGGCCAAACTCAGACGTCTTGACAGTATGAAGAGTAGTAACAGGTAGGTGTTTTATTCTGAATTGTCTCCATGCATACACATTGCTCCATCATTACTGTGATTCAAATTTCATTTAAATGTTAATCCTTGAATAAAACTTCTATGTAATCCACCCACTGTCCTTCTTTCCACAGTCACACGGGAAGTCAGTTCAGCCGTGCGGGAAGTCTTCCTTTTAAACAACGTCCTTCCAAAATCATGGGCAAGGTAGGAACAGAAAAAGGGTTCAGAAACAAAAATGGGCTCTAGTATGTTAATAAAAATGAAAAATAAAAAAAACAAAAATTGGCTCTAGTATGTTAATAAAAATAATATCTGAATATATCTATAGACATTTATTTATGAATAAAGTGTATTTGAGTTTGACAGAGCTATATTCCTGAGTCCATAAATGCTGAGTGTAAATATTTGTTTTGCGTATAATGCAAATTAAATTGTATCTTGCATGAAAAACAAAAATGTAATGTATTGCAGCTTAGCGGTCCTTAGATGTAGTGACTGCATTCGTTTTCATTCTTTTTTTTTAATAGAGATTTTATTGCTATATGTAAACAAGGCACATTAAATAATATGCATATCACAAAACTGGATACATATAAAACATATCTCACATCAGAAGCCATATGCATTCGACTGCAACACACACCTTGTAGTGTAAAATGCCGTTAGACAAGATACACCTAGATACTTTTTTTTTTTTTCATTAAATATTATTTCCATTGTTGCAAAAGTACAAAAAACGCACTAAACAGTGCTATTATGTAAAACAAAACAAAAAGAGAAAACTAACCAGAGTGAGTGTTTGTCTATCTCAGTCCTCAAACTATACACATCACCTCTGCTCTGATACTGTACAAACATACTTAGCATATTGCTTTAGGAGTTCTCAGCCACCGTTGCATCTGAATCAACCCATCTGGACCATATTTTTGTAACCTTTTTTGGGCACCCCCTAGCCTCATATGTCATCCTATATAAAGGGATATGTGAGATTAGTAGGTTTTTCCAAGCAATTTAGGGATTTCTGTATGTGTCCAAATCGAGATCAGTTTCCTGACAATAATAGAATAGGAAAGAAAAGGGATTTAGTGTAGTTATCAATAGTGTCATCCTCAATCGCCCCCAAAAGGCACAGTAACGGACTACATATATTTGGAAAAGCAAAGTTATTTGCCAGAAATTCAGTAACCTGCGACCATAATGGCTGAACTTTGTTACATTCCCATATCATATGTAAGAAAGACCCTACAGAGACCTGACATTTATGACAAAGTGCATTACCACGTTTCCCCATTTTGAATAAGTGTTGTGGTGTATTATATTTGATGAAAGTAGCGCAACTTTATCATTTTATCTTTAGCTGAGATAATTGTATCTATATATGTATTAAGGACTTCTATCCATAATTCCCTCGTCAAATCTGGCAAAATTGCTAATCATCTATCTTGTGTCTGATGACAATGTTAATGGTCAGTAATGCCCCATACACACGGTCGGACTTTGTTCGGACATTCCGACAACAAAATCCTAGGATTTTTTCCGACGGATGTTGGCTTGCATACACACGGTCACACAAAGTTGTCGGAAAATCCGATCGTTCTAAACGCTGTGACGTAAAACACGTACGTTGGGACTATAAACGGGGCAGTGGCCAATAGCTTCCATCCCTTTATTTATTCTGAGCATGCGTGGCACTTTGTCCGTCGGATTTGTGTACACATGATCGGAATTTCCGACAACGGATTTTGTTGTCGGAAAATTTTATATCCTGCTCTCAAACTTTGTTGGTTCGGAAAATCCGATGGAAAATGTGTGATGGAGCCTACACACGGTCGGAATTTCCGACAACAAGGTCCTATCACACATTTTCCGTCGGAAAATCCGACCGTGTGTACGGGACATAAGAGTGAATGCAGAGTAGTAGCTGGAAATGAGTTTGTTATGATCCGGTTGTAAAAAAAGAGTTTCCAATTTAGTATTAGAGAAGGACCCCTCTCGCAGACCATATTGTGCCATTGCAGCATGTTTGAGTTGGACATAACGAAAGTACCAGGAACAGGGTACACCCCACTTTTTTTAAAGTTTTTTTTTTTATATATTTTATATTGCCAACCATGCCAATACATTAGAAAATTGATTCACCACAAACTCGCTCCTAGTGAACTCAAAATAGCAGCGCTAAAGGTGATCCCTAATCAAATAATGAGGTGTAGTTTCTTGTAAAAAAAAAATAATGAGGTGTAGTGAAGAGTGATAAGCTGATGTATCAACCTGTGCAATGATTACATCACGTCCTCATCCTTCATCATTAATGTGCATACAATGATATGCTCAAAAAATCACAAACGAATGGTGCATATAAACCAATTAAGTGAATAACGTATCTGTGCACATACAAATATAATGTGAAAATTGTAACTAAATGAGAGCCAATGTGAATTAACTCGCAAAAAATTATATCTATAAAGTGTGTCCACAAACAATCCAAAAGTAAAATAGTCCAAAACAAAATCCGTGACGTGTTGTGGTGCAAATCTTCTACTTAAATGAATCTTCCACCGCACCTCTGTGACTGTGAATCTACTCCCCTTAGGCGAATGCACTCACCAGCTCCTTTTGCCCACACTCTCGTGTCAGGGCCAACAAGCTTTTATCCCACACTCACAAGGGATAAGATTGATCTTCAGTGGTGAACCTGTACACCTTTACCTCTCCAAAGTGTAATGCCCAAGAGCTCTCTCCACATGAAAAAAGAAAAATAATCCAATGGTGCAATAACGTAATAAAATTTATTAAAAATCAAAAGCCCCTTCACCATTGCACTCACATCCTTAAAATTCACTGCAGGCTCAACAGTAACACAGCACAGCAAGTTGTCACAGCATAAAAAATGAAGTAAGTAAACCAGTGTGTGGTGGTCACGGCGGACCCAGGTACTGCGCTCTCAAAATACCCGTCTCACCCGATCCCTGGTGTAGATGTGACCGGCTTCCACCTTTCCTCGTATGGCGCTCCCTGTCACAGCGTCCTACGTCACTCAGAAACGATTGCCGTGTAGCCACGCCCCGACATGTTTCGTCATAAAGACTTAGTCATGGGATTGGCTACACGGCACGGCAATCAATCTTTTATACCCATAGCTTCCGATCCGGGCGGAAGACCCATAACTGCGCCTGCGCGCTTTCAGTGTTTGATCCGAGCGGAGATCGCAATACTGCGCATGCGCGTTCCCTGTGTCCCCGCTCGCACCATTTCACACTGCTTCTATATAGCAAAGTACACATTGTGCTTGTGACAGTCACATTATTACAAATATCGGAACTGTTTCATCCTATAATGTTTCTCCCGATGTTGTAACTCACATTAATACTGTTCTAATAAAATATTTCACCTCCACGTGAGACAACGGGCTAATTCTCCCATATATATAAATAAAAACTCCATAAAAAGTTCCTTGAACATCACAATAATATGTAAAAGAGTTGCTTTGGTAAATCATAATGTTGAATATAAAAACAGTCAACTAATACCATCCTATCATCGAGCAGATATATAACGCTAACCCAGCCTATAGCTCATATCTTCCCCTAAAAAATGGATAAATTACTAAACAGGACTATGTCTAACAATACCTTTATCTCACAGTGTAAACATGAGCCCCCACTGCAACATCATCAAACTAAAAAAGACAAATATAAAGGAATTCCAAAAAATTGAATAGAGAATAAAATAAAAAAAAATAAAATATAAAAAATAAATGAAAAATAAAAATAAAAAATGAATAAAAAATAAATAAATAAATAAATAAATAAATTAAAAAAAAAAAAATAAAAAAAATAAAAAATAAAATAAAATAACAAATAAAAAATAAATAATAAAAAATAAAAAATAATAAATAATAAATAAAAAATAATGAATAAAGTAAAATAAAAGATAAATAAAATATAAAATAAAATTAAAATAAAAAATAAATGATATAATAAATAAAAATAAATGAATAAAAATATCAAAAATATATCAATCAATTGAATTTAATAGTCGTTGATGAAGCAGTTGAGGTCCAACTCTATGTTAAGGCCCCTCGGAAAAAGGCACCTGAGCAGGAATATCCATCGGGTCTCTCGTTGGGACAAGTCCCTCACCCGATTTGACCCTCTCCAGGTAGGGTAAACTATGTCAATCCCACAGAACTGGAGAAGAGTAGGGTCCTGATCATGTTTCTCTTTAAAATGGAGGGACACGCTGTGATATTTATATCCATTCCTAATATTGGACATATGTTCAGAGATCCGCACCCTTAGGAGTCGCTTGGTGCGTCCAACATAAAACAGGCCGCAGGGGCACCACATTAAATACACCACATACGATGAGTTACATGTAATAAACTCCCTTATTTTAAAGGTCTCATTTTCGTGGTTGGTGATGCTCTTCATTCCTCGGTTACTTATTCTGGCTGTTTTGCAGCATATACACTTCCTACATGGGAAAAACCCATTTAACTCTATCTTTATAGACTGGCGCCCAGGGGGATCAAGGATCTTTCTCACCACCCTATCTCCAAAGCTGGGGGCCCTTCTATAGATAAACTTAGGGAGTTCAGGTAGAACCTCCCCCAAATGGCGGTCTCTACCCAGAATATACCAGTATTTCTTGAAGATATCTTCAATTTCTTTGTATTGACAATGAAAATTCGAGATGAATCCCCACTGGTATTCATTAGAGGTGCGTGATTCTCTTTTTTTGCTTTTTAAGCACTCTTCTCTTGGGACATTGGCTACCTGTTCTATGACACTATCTAAGGATCCTTCAGAGTATCCCTTTTGCATGAATCTCTCCTTTAATATATTGGCCTGTGCATAGTATTTTTCCTGTTCTGAACAGTTCCGACGGACCCTCAACATTTGACCCTTTGGTATATTCTTTATCCAAGCCGGGTGATGTCCACTCCGGATGGACAAAAAACTGTTGCGGTCAGTCGGTTTAAAAAATACATACGTGTTTAGAGAGTTCCCTCTTTTCTCAATAGTTACATCGAGAAAATTCACACTCATGTCACTCACTTGTGCCTCCAATTTTATGTTATTCCCATTAGTGTTAAGGTAACTCAAGAATTCATCCAAAGACTCCCTAGAACCCTCCCAAATCAATAGGAGGTCATCTATGAATCTTCGATAAAGTCTGAGTTGAGGTAATCGTTTGCTAAATATAAATCTATCCTCCCACTCTGCCATGAACAGGTTGGCGAGGCTGGGAGCATACTTGGCTCCCATAGCCACGCCAACCTGCTGAGAGAAGAAGTGACCATTCCACCAAAAATAATTATGTGACATGCAGAAGGTCAGGGCATGGCCCAGAAAACGCTTCTGCATGTCAGGAATGTCCTCTCTCCTACTTAATGCCCAATTCAATGACAAGGAGGCGTCCTCATGCTGGATGACCGTATAGAGGGAGGCTACATCGGCCGTGACCAAATAGGTCTTGGTCGTAGGATTGAGACAAACCTCACTCAAATGTTGGAGGAGGTCAGAGGTGTCTTTAAGATATGCCTTCGTGATTTTCACACTGGGCTGGAGGAATTTGTCTAAATACTCTCCAAGCCGCGCTGTTACTGATCCTATCCCATTCACGATGGGTCGTGCTGGGGGTACTTTGGCATCCTTATGGATTTTAGGTAACGTGTAGATTACTGGAATCCTACACGCGCTTGGTACCAGATATCTCTTTTCTTTCCCATTCAAAGCACCTGTGTCATACCCCCAGTCCACCAATAGACTCAGTTGGTGCTTATATTTCTCCGTGGGATCACTAGTCAGTCTCTCATATGTTGAGCGATCGCTTAGCATCTTGGTGAGTTGTTCCTGGTAAAACATTTTATCCATAATAACGACCCCCCCTCCCTTGTCAGCTGGGCGTACAATAATATTATTCCTTTTTTCCAGAGAGCGAATACCATCCTCAATATATTTTGGGTTGATATTATCTTTTACAGTCAATTGTTCTATATCATTTAGCACCAAATTTTTAAACACCTCTATGCAATGATTACTAGAGTTTTGGGGGTTAAATACGGACTTATTCTTTAAGCCACTATCCACTTTCCTCACAGATGAAACTAGGTCACTCCTAGGGGCCAGCGGGTGGCTCAAGAAATATTTTTTAAGGTTCAAAGTCCGTATAAATTTGTGTGTGTCGATGTACACCTCAAATTTATTAAGTGTTTTTTTGGGCGCACATTTAAGGCCCAAATTTAGTATAT
The DNA here is from genome assembly GCA_037952835.1 of Lithobates septentrionalis. Classification (NCBI taxonomy): domain Eukaryota; kingdom Metazoa; phylum Chordata; class Amphibia; order Anura; family Ranidae; genus Lithobates; species Lithobates septentrionalis. The sequence continues at coordinate 39,527 of JBBDGP010001611.1, read as the reverse complement.
TCTGTTCTTTTGAATTTAATTTCACCTTACTTAAATTATATATGCCAGTATTTATGTGTCCCTTAACCTTTTTCTTGGATTGTCTACGTTGTCCTGCTCGACAGCCCCTTCGTTTCTTGGTGGTGGTCCCATTTCCCTGTTCACATGTTGCTGTGGGCCATTCCTCCCTCCCCTGTTGTTCATCGGGTGGTTCTTTCCTCTCGGTGTCCCCCCTCCCCTCCCCCTCCTCCCTCGCTGTCCTAAAAAAGATCCAGGGCCCTGTTGATAGTGGTATTGTCCCTGATAATCCTCGTCCAGGGGGAGATATCTATTGTATAAGGGGGTAGGATTTCTGCCCTCCCCATGATTTTGAGGGGGGTAATTTTGATATACCCCATGACCCTGGGGTGGGGCACCTCCTCCAGGATAATTCATTCCATATGACTGGGGTTCCCGCCAATCCCCCTGATTCGGGTAATATTGGTAATTCCCTCTCCAGGGTGGGGTTGGCCTAGGTGAATAGTGGTGATCATTATATTGATTATCTCTTTGTTGTAGAGAAGCATTGTTAGATGCTTGTCCACTCCCACTTTGTTCACCTCTACCGGTGCCACTCTTCACCCTCACTCTTTTATTTTGATCAGTTTTAGGGTCACCTATTTGGTCACGGCCGATGTAGCCTCCCTCTATATGGTCATCCAGCATGAGGACGCCTCCATAATATTATTGTACGCCCAGCTGACAAGGGAGGGGGGGTCGTTATTATGGATAAAATGTTTTACCAGGAACAACTCACCAAGATGCTAAGCGATCGCTCAACATATGAGAGACTGACTAGTGATCCCACGGAGAAATATAAGCACCAACTGAGTCTATTGGTGGACTGGGGGTATGACACAGGTGCTTTGAATGGGAAAGAAAAGAGATATCTGGTACCAAGCGCGTGTAGGATTCCAGTAATCTACACGTTACCTAAAATCCATAAGGATGCCAAAGTACCCCCAGCACGACCCATCGTGAATGGGATAGGATCAGTAACAGCGCGGCTTGGAGAGTATTTAGACAAATTCCTCCAGCCCAGTGTGAAAATCACGAAGGCATATCTTAAAGACACCTCTGACCTCCTCCAACATTTGAGTGAGGTTTGTCTCAATCCTACGACCGAGACCTATTTGGTCACGGCCGATGTAGCCTCCCTCTATACGGTCATCCAGCATGAGGACGCCTCCTTGTCATTGAATTGGGCATTAAGTAGGAGAGAGGACATTCCTGACATGCAGAAGCGTTTTCTGGGCCATGCCCTGACCTTCTGCATGTCACATAATTATTTTTGGTGGAATGGTCACTTCTTCTCTCAGCAGGTTGGCGTGGCTATGGGAGCCAAGTATGCTCCCAGCCTCGCCAACCTGTTCATGGCAGAGTGGGAGGATAGATTTATATTTAGCAAACGATTACCTCAACTCAGACTTTATCGAAGATTCATAGATGACCTCCTATTGATTTGGGAGGGTTCTAGGGAGTCTTTGGATGAATTCTTGAGTTACCTTAACACTAATGGGAATAACATAAAATTGGAGGCACAAGTGAGTGACATGAGTGTGAATTTTCTCGATGTAACTATTGAGAAAAGAGGGAACTCTCTAAACACGTATGTATTTTTTAAACCGACTGACCGCAACAGTTTTTTGTCCATCCGGAGTGGACATCACCCGGCTTGGATAAAGAATATACCAAAGGGTCAAATGTTGAGGGTCCGTCGGAACTGTTCAGAACAGGAAAAATACTATGCACAGGCCAATATATTAAAGGAGAGATTCATGAAAAAGGGATACTCTGAAGGATCCTTAGATAGTGTCATAGAACAGGTAGCCAATGTCCCAAGAGAAGAGTGCTTAAAAAGCAAAAAAAGAGAATCACGCACCTCTAATGAATACCAGTGGGGATTCATCTCGAATTTTCATTGTCAATACAAAGAAATTGAAGATATCTTCAAGAAATACTGGTATATTCTGGGTAGAGACCGCCATTTGGGGGAGGTTCTACCTGAACTCCCTAAGTTTATCTATAGAAGGGCCCCCAGCTTTGGAGATAGGGTGGTGAGAAAGATCCTTGATCCCCCTGGGCGCCAGTCTATAAAGATAGAGTTAAATGGGTTTTTCCCATGTAGGAAGTGTATATGCTGCAAAACAGCCAGAATAAGTAACCGAGGAATGAAGAGCATCACCAACCACGAAAATGAGACCTTTAAAATAAGGGAGTTTATTACATGTAACTCATCGTATGTGGTGTATTTAATGTGGTGCCCCTGCGGCCTGTTTTATGTTGGACGCACCAAGCGACTCCTAAGGGTGCGGATCTCTGAACATATGTCCAATATTAGGAATGGATATAAATATCACAGCGTGTCCCTCCATTTTAAAGAGAAACATGATCAGGACCCTACTCTTCTCCAGTTCTGTGGGATTGACATAGTTTACCCTACCTGGAGAGGGTCAAATCGGGTGAGGGACTTGTCCCAACGAGAGACCCGATGGATATTCCTGCTCAGGTGCCTTTTTCCGAGGGGCCTTAACATAGAGTTGGACCTCAACTGCTTCATCAACGACTATTAAATTCAATTGATTGATATATTTTTGATATTTTTATTCATTTATTTTTATTTATTATATCATTTATTTTTTATTTTAATTTTATTTTATATTTTATTTATCTTTTATTTTACTTTATTCATTATTTTTTATTTATTATTTATTATTTATTATTTTTTATTATTTATTTTTTATTTGTTATTTTATTTTATTTTTTTATTTATTTATTTTATTTATTTATTTATTTATTTATTTATTTATTTTTTATTCATTTTTTATTTTTATTTTTCATTTATTTTTTATATTTTATTTTTTTTTATTTTATTCTCTATTCAATTTTTTGGAATTCCTTTATATTTGTCTTTTTTAGTTTGATGATGTTGCAGTGGGGGCTCATGTTTACACTGTGAGATAAAGGTATTGTTAGACATAGTCCTGTTTAGTAATTTATCCATTTTTTAGGGGAAGATATGAGCTATAGGCTGGGTTAGCGTTATATATCTGCTCGATGATAGGATGGTATTAGTTGACTGTTTTTATATTCAACATTATGATTTACCAAAGCAACTCTTTTACATATTATTGTGATGTTCAAGGAACTTTTTATGGAGTTTTTATTTATATATATGGGAGAATTAGCCCGTTGTCTCACGTGGAGGTGAAATATTTTATTAGAACAGTATTAATGTGAGTTACAACATCGGGAGAAACATTATAGGATGAAACAGTTCCGATATTTGTAATAATGTGACTGTCACAAGCACAATGTGTACTTTGCTATATAGAAGCAGTGTGAAATGGTGCGAGCGGGGACACAGGGAACGCGCATGCGCAGTATTGCGATCTCCGCTCGGATCAAACACTGAAAGCGCGCAGGCGCAGTTATGGGTCTTCCACCCGGATCGGAAGCTATGGGTATAAAAGATTGATTGCCGTGCCGTGTAGCCAATCCCATGACTAAGTCTTTATGACGAAACATGTCGGGGCGTGGCTACACGGCAATCGTTTCTGAGTGACGTAGGACGCTGTGACAGGGAGCGCCATACGAGGAAAGGTGGAAGCCGGTCACATCTACACCAGGGATCGGGTGAGACGGGTATTTTGAGAGCGCAGTACCTGGGTCCGCCGTGACCACCACACACTGGTTTACTTACTTCATTTTTTATGCTGTGACAACTTGCTGTGCTGTGTTACTGTTGAGCCTGCAGTGAATTTTAAGGATGTGAGTGCAATGGTGAAGGGGCTTTTGATTTTTAATAAATTTTATTACGTTATTGCACCATTGGATTATTTTTCTTTTTTCATGTGGAGAGAGCTCTTGGGCATTACACTTTGGAGAGGTAAAGGTGTACAGGTTCACCACTGAAGATCAATCTTATCCCTTGTGAGTGTGGGATAAAAGCTTGTTGGCCCTGACACGAGAGTGTGGGCAAAAGGAGCTGGTGAGTGCATTCGCCTAAGGGGAGTGGATTCACAGTCACAGAGGTGCGGTGGAAGATTCATTTAAGTAGAAGATTTGCACCACAACACGTCACGGATTTTGTTTTGGACTATTTTACTTTTGGATTGTTTGTGGACACACTTTATAGATATAATTTTTTGCGAGTTAATTCACATTGGCTCTCATTTAGTTACAATTTTCACATTATATTTGTATGTGCACAGATACGTTATTCACTTAATTGGTTTATATGCACCATTCGTTTGTGATTTTTTGAGCATATCATTGTATGCACATTAATGATGAAGGATGAGGACGTGATGTAATCATTGCACAGGTTGATACATCAGCTTATCACTCTTCACTACACCTCATTATTTGATTAGGGATCACCTTTAGCGCTGCTATTTTGAGTTCACTAGGAGCGAGTTTGTGGTGAATCAATTTTCTACTGTATACTTATCATTTAAGCAGCAGCTCAGATTTAGGTTTTTGCCATCAGCGCAGCGTTTTTGGGTGTATGAGTGGGCGGATTTTTATACATCTGATTTTTTCATGCTAATACATTCCTCCCAACATTTTGAGATGAGAATGAGGGAAACCTACTAACAAACGTATAGGAAAATTAACCCAAAAAAGGTTAATTAAATCCACAAGGACTTTTTTTTTACCACTACTATTACTTTATATTGGCTCTTAAAATGTACAAATGCAGCAATTTAGAATTTGGATGAAAGGTTTAGCACTGGGAAACACTTTTTGAAAGATAAAAAGTGCATTTTATATACAACTATGATTATCAGATCAAAATGAGGAGGAAAGAGGGACAGAGGGACATTGCTCCAAATCAGGGACAGTCCCTCGAAATCAGGGACAGTTGAGAGCTAGGCTAATACCATACTTTCTGTCCTAGGGTAAAAACACCAATGTATTGTCTTTATCTATAGAGAAGTAGCATTGTCACACTAAGCTGCTCTCCTGGTTTGGACTACATCTTCATTAGATAGGGAGGAGAGGTTGTGTAGTTCACAGAAGCTGGCTTAGAAATCCCTTAATATAGTTTGAGGTTGTAGTTCAGTGCACTGGAAATCCCAGGGACACTGGATTTCTATCAGGCATTTTTTTGTACTTGCAGAACATATATTATGTTATTTTTTTATATATATATAAAAAATAAATGCTAGTGCAGCCACAACATCTAAGTACTGGTAAGCTGCGATGTATTATTTTTAGGGAGTTTAGACATATGTGTCTACATGTGAGTTTAAATGTATTGATGTTGATACACGGCTGTCATTATGTTATATGTGTGTTGGACTATATGTCATTGTCTTTCTATTCTTCACTGTAGCCGGTACCTCCCCCACCTGATCGGAGCTGTGTCAGCCAACGATTCCTCCAAGCAACCATCATCGCCTTAGTCATTATCATGGCTTTCAGGTATTAGAGTCTTAGGATTCCTCAAAAGCATTAAAAGACGCTGCTTGTTATTGTCTAAAGCATTAGTGATGAATTACTGTAAACTGTAAAAGTAAAAAAAAAGTAGTAATAAAGTGGTTCCAAAGGCAGGACATTTTATACCTTAATACATCCCCTGCATTAAGGTAAAAAATATTCCTGTATTTGTAACGCCCCCCCCCCCCCCATACTTTCCTGAGGCCTTTCTCAATCCAGCGCAGTGCCCATCTGCAACGGCTCTCTCTGTCCATCTTCAGCGGCTCTCTCATCTCTCTCTGGCTCCTGCTGCTGTCAGTTAAATTCTGTGAGCAGAGGGAGGGGGCGGGGCTGAGCTGTGCTGTGTGTATGAATAGACGCACACATAGCTGTGGCTCGGAAGTGAGCCTGCATGTGTGACCTATATGGGGGCGCACAGAGAAGAGGAGCAGTGGAGAGCATCAGCAGGGGACCCCAGAAGGGGAGGCTTAGGGCTGCTCTGTGCAATACTATTGCACAGAGCAGGTAAGTATGACATGTTTGTTGTTGTTTTTTTTTTTTAATGTTTAGCTTTACAATCACTTTAAATCCACATCAGTTTTATTTTAACACACTGAGCACAATAAAAAGGAACATTCCTCAATTTGTTAAAATTCTTACCCCAGCACTCGTATCATACAACTTCCAGTGCTGCTGGCTCCTGCCCTCTCAGTGCTGCTTTCCTAGACATCCAGTCTTCACAAGAAAGACAGTGGGCAGTGCAGTCTGGAGCCAGTTTGTTCGTTTAAAGAAGGGAGGAGCAGGGGAGTGTCCTCTCCATCCTAGACTATGGGGCTGTGTGTTTCTATTGATGCACTCAGTGTAGGAGGACACGACTCTAGTTCCTGCATGCAAGATAGGATTCTGCAAAAGAAAGGAGCCACCCACAAACAGGAAACCTGGGGCAGTGGTCATGGCACCAGCCTAAATTGCAACATAGGCAAGGATGAAAAGATGGAGCTGAACATTATTTTTACAAAGGTACCTGCCTCCATTTCATTAGCAATCAACCTCACTGGCTCCCATAAGGAGATAAAATCTATGATAATCTTCAGAAATACTTCTAGGTTCCTCCATGCTTTTTTGTATTTAATAAAGCCTAATACATGAAGTGCATTTCAGAAGTGTAGCTCAGACATATGTAAAAAAAGTAATAATTCTTGTCAGAAATCCGAGCATCCTTTTATCTATCCTATTTTTTGCTCTGTAGGTACAATATTGGTATAATGCACACAGAGTAAAGAAATACAGTATAACTGTAATCACATATATCAAAAGGAGGAACACATTAGTGCCGCCTATCAGTGCTCATTAGTGCCGCCTATCAGTGCCCATTAGTGCCACCTATTAGTGCTGCATATCAATGCTTATCAGTGCTGCCTATCAGTTCCCAACAGTGCTGCCCTTTAGTGCTGCCTATCAGTGCCCATTAGTGCCACCTATCAGTGACCATCAGTGCCCATTAGTGCCACCTATCAGTGCCCATTAGTGCCTCCTATTAGTGCTGCATATCAATGCCCATCAGTGCAGCCTATCAGTGCCCATTAGTGCCACCTATCAGTGCCGCCTATCAGTACCCATTAGTGCCACCTATCAGTGCCCCTTAGTGCCGCCTATCAGTGCCCCTTAGTGCCACCTATCAGTGCCGCCTATCAGTACCCATTAGTGCCACCTATCAGTGCCCCTTAGTGCCGCCTATCAGTGCCCATTAGTGCCACCTATCAGTGCCGCCTATCAGTACCCATTAGTGCCACCTATCAGTGCCCCTTAGTGCCGCCTATCAGTGCCCATTAGTGCCACCTATCAGTGCCGCCTATCAGTACCCATTAGTGCCACCTATCAGTGCCCCTTAGTGCCGCCTATCAGTACCCATTAGTGCCACCTATCAGTGCCCCTTAGTGCCACCTATCAGTGCCCATTAGTGCCGCCTATCTATGCCGCATATCAGTATAGCCTCATCAATGCACATCAGTGAAGGAGAAGAATTACATATTTGCAAACATGTTATTACAGAAACTAAAAAAAGTTTTTTCTTTCAAAATTTACTGTCTTGTTTTGTTTGTCTAGCAAAAAATAAAAACAGCAGTGGTGATTAAATACCACCAAACAAAGCTCTATCTGTCTCAAAAAAATGAAAAAAAAAATCATATGGGTACAATGTTGCATAACCACGCAACTGTCATGCAAAGTGCGATAGCACGGAAAGCTGAAAATTGTTCTGGTCAGGAAGGGGGTATAAGTGCCCAGTAAACAAGTGGCTAACCTACCAGCATGTCTTTGGAGCGTGGGATGAAATCGGAGTACCCGGAGGAAACCCACACAGGCAGAGGGAGAACATTCAAACTCCAGGCAGGTAGTGCCGTCGTTGGGATTTGAACCAAGGACCCCAGTGCTGTTAGGTGGAAGTGCTAACCACTTAGCCACTAATATAATTGTATTGCATATAATATTGTACATGGTACACAAATATTTAGAATAATAAATAAGCTAATTGATATACCGTATATATATAGAATTTACACATTATACTTTGTCTCACCAAGTTATTGTGTTTATTGTCGCAGTGTTATCTCCATGACAACGCTATATGTTTTGAATTTACGCAGCGAGGATGATCTGTTAGATATGGATGGGTAAGTGTTGTTTTCCCAATAATGTAGCACTTCAGGTGTGGGGACTGTAGGCTTGATGTGGTATATTTATTCAGCATGTTGTAAAGGGAACGTATAGCCTTTATAATGTTTTAATTGTATATGTAAAAACATCCCAGCTTGTTTTTATATAATTTTTTTTTTATTGGTTTCCATGTATAATTTGTAATTATAGATGTATATAGGGGCAGACATACAAGATTTTCTCAGGCTCTGCAGTGGTTTCCTGCTCTTTCTTAAGGCTGGTACACACAGGCCAAATATTGGTCGGTATCGGCAGGTTCAAATCTGAGATTCGGATATTTAGTACAGCGAGCTCTTCTGGAGCTTCTCAGTTTTATTCCATTCAGCCCGCTGGGTTGAACAAAAAAAAAAACTGATAGTGTGTACTATATACAGTATATAAGTCAGCTGACCTGTTGAAACCAATGCACACCTCATGTGGCTGATATCTTAACTCCTTCCCACCTGCCACAGCGACCCTCTAAAAGGTTCTGAATGCCTGGGGGTGGAAGGATTGGTGATCATGTGACTAATATGATTGCTTGTCACAGTGGTCACATGAGTGGGAGTCAGTCCTGCCGGCTACTAATCTTAGTGAGGACTGAGAGCTATCTTTGACAGCTCAGTCTCTGTGCTGGGAGCACGATGTGTGGGCATTAAAACCCGCTCTTTTACCGTTGCATGTATGTGTTGGGTGGATGGCAGCAGGTTAACAAATACTAATCAAGATGTTTGGCCAAGTCTTAAGGGCCACGCACACAGGCTGAATATCAGGGGTATCGGTCGGTTCAATATAAACCGGTCGACATTCAGCCCGTGTGTACAGCATCCGGTCTGACAGAAGTCGGACAAATGTCCGGCTTCTGTCAAAGGGGCGTGACCAAAAAAGGTATGCCAATTGGCATCCAATCAGCGCTCTTAGCCACTGGCAGGGGCCATTCCCATGTCAGAACACAATAGCTCAGCGTGGGAGATCGCTGTACTAACATAGGATACCATAATACCACGTCACCTGTGTCCTCCCTCACTTTGGGAAGATCGCTGTACTAACATCAGATACCATAATACCACGTCACCTGTGTCCTCCCTCACTTTGGAGAGACCGCTGTACTAACATCAGATACCATAATACCACTTTACCTGTGTCCTCCCTCACTTTGGGGAGATCGCTGTACTAACATCGGATACCATATTACCACTTTACCTGTCTCCTCCCTCACTTTGCCTGACTGCAAGGACCCTTCACCCTCCCTTTCCCCAGCCATACCCAACCGCCTATTCCTACCCCCATTCTCCCCACTACTGCTGTCCCTCTTAAGGGTCCCTGTTATAATACCTCATCCAGTCATGCCAGATATTGATCATTTGTACCACCCGCACTGCACCCAGACGGCCCCATGTGCAAGGGCCCCGCCCCTGAGGAGCAATGTCCTTATTTTCTGGTTCAGTGCATTTAGTTGGTGTGATTTTTCCATGTTTAATATTAATTGAATCAAAGCAGAAGCTGACACTAAAAAAAAAAAATGAAATGCCTTGCAGTCAATAGTAATGAGCCACAGCAACCAGTCTTTTATTTAGGTGTTACAACAATTTATGTGTCAAATTTTTAATACTGATCAAGGCATTCAGTCTGTATATTAAACAGACCCTGTCACCAGACCATTTGTTTAAAAAAAATCATGGTATCTACTTTTTGACATATTTTATACATGTTATTTACCTGTAATATCCTCCCTTGTGTAGACATCAAAAGGCGCAGACACTGCTGCTGGGTGCCACCATATTGGATGTGATGTCAGCACCTCCAGTGGACTAAAGCCGGCCGAATTTTGATCCATGTATGGGCACCCAGCCTGTCTGGTTTTTCCTGAACGATTAGTGCTGCTGGCAACACTAATTGTGCTCTGCCGACAGGGAAGGCTCCCCAACCCCACCCACTCCCATCCCCCCGACAGCAGTATACTGTACAATAGCACTGCGAGAGGGATTCCCCTATCAACACTGACTGTGTTGATGGGGGAATCAAGCAATTTTCTTTCCTTCCACCCATGGAAGGAAAGAAAATTGCATAATGTATGGCTTGCATAAATCTCATCACACATTTGACTGTACAATCTCCTTTGGATCTTCCAAACACTATGTAGTGCAAGGTCATGCCTGATTGGATACAGATTGATTGGTTAGATTGAGTAAGTTCTTGTATTAAACAGTTTTGGAAAATCTAAAGTTGATTGTACAAAGATTGTATGGTCAGATTGTAATGTGCAGTGGCGGAGCGACCGGGCGCTACCCCCTCTCTCCACTCCATCCACCTATATACCGCAGCCACCCCCTATTCATGCATACGGCCCCTTTCAGGGCATCGGGTGGCATATTGCTTGCCCCCCCAAAAGAAAAATTCCACCGGCTGCCATTGGTAATGTGTATGGTGACTCTAATGGGGAGTACACACGGTCGGGCTTTTCGACCGGACTGGTCTGACGGACGCTGACGGACCAAATCCGGCAGACAATCCGATCGTGTGTGGGCTTCACAGGACCTTCAGTGGACTTTTCCAGTCGCAAATCTGACGGACTTTAGATTTGGAACATGCTTCAAATCTTTACGTCGTAACTCCACCGGACCCAGAAATCCACTCGTTTGTATGCTAGTCCGACGGACAAAAACCGACGCTAGGGCAGCTATTGGCTACTGGCTATCAACTTCCTTATTTTAGTCTAGTGTACGTCATCACGTACGAATCCGTCGGCCTTTGGTGTGATCGTGTGTAGGCAAGTCCATTCGTTAGAAAGTCTGTCAAAAGTCCGTCGAAAGTCCGCTGGAAAGTTTGCCGGACCAGTCCGGTCGAAAAGTCCGCCCGTGTGTACACGGCATAAGAGCTGTCATTCAAGTGACACTCTATTGAATTCCCCTTCGCCCCTCCCCAACAGGTACATAAATGGTTATGTAGGTGTGTAAAGGGAGGGGCAGATGAGCTGGGCCAGCACAGACAGTAATTAGACACTCCCAGAAGAGGGGAGGGCTTTGATGTTCAATGAGCGAGGGTGCTGTGTTATGGGAATTGACACTTCCAGAGTAGTCACATTTTCTGGCAAATTCAAAGACATATTGCAAGTTAATAAAAAATCTTTTAATAAATGTAGAACACTACAAGTAATCCTTTAAAACACCTGATGTTCCTGTGGTTTCAACTGCAATTTTTTTACGTTGGTGGCAGAGTCTCCCTAATGTTAGACTTAGAAATTTTGTATGGAAGTGTGCTGGCCTCTGTGATGTTCTTGAGGGCCCCTCCAAATGTGTTGCAGTAACGTGTGTTATTCTGTGTGCTACTGTAACACACGGAACTTTGTATGGTACATAGTAGGGCCACTCATTGTTAATGGCGTCCCAATGCACAACTACAGTAGCCTGTAACAGATCCACGCTGCAATGCACCACAATGCATCACAATGCACCACAATGCATCACAATGCACCACAATGCACATGCTGTGGTGTTCTTTGTTAGAATATGCTGCAGGTTCCATTGTTCTGCCCATTACTGTTTGTCGGGAACTAAAAAGGGATTGGCTGCCGTAACGCAAGGCACATTACTGTGAAAAATATGGTTTGGAGCGAAGGGGCCAGAATGTTTAATCTGAGCTATGATTGCCTTATCTGCACTGACTTCTGTACCTCCTTTCCTTCTCCTTTGTCTGGTGCTGTCCCCTTCCTTTTGCTGTCTATCTCTGGCAGTGTTTTCACTCCACCTGGTACCTGCACTCTGACTTTCTTCCGAAAGATCCGTTTCACTCTTCCTTTTGCTGTATGTGCACGGTATGTTCCATTGATTCCTAGAATGTTTCTAGAATTTAGTCCAATGGCATTCTCACCCCATTAGCTGTACATATCTCATATGTTTCATTCTATAGCTCAAGTCAAAACTTTGATACCACACAGCTGAGAGGTTCCACAACCCCACCTATCAACGGCACAAAAAGTACAGGTAAGTCTTCTCTCTCAGCTTGTTTTTTAGGTTAGGTTTCTTATGGTATTGACTAATCAGCATTTGTATGGTTCACTTTTTAGAAGATTGGCTACATAATCAGAATCCTTCCATCACAATAAACCTTTGCCTCAATCCACCGTGTCAAGCGATCTGCTGCTACAGTCCTCCAGGTGTCTCTACTTCTCCTGCTGTCACATACGGGAAAACAGCTTCTCGTCCTGAGAGCTCAGTAACGGGTGAGGATCGCCATTATGAAGGAATGAAGGATCGCCTGTACTCAGGAACCTAATTGCTGACTCGGGATGTATTCAGACATAGGGGGTTATTTACGAAAGGCAAATCCACTTTGCACTGCAAGTGCACTTAGAAGTGCCGTCGCTGTAAATCTGAGGGGTAGATCTGAAATGAGGGGAAGCTCTGCTGATTTTATTATCCAATCATGTGCAAGCTAAAATGCTGTTTTTTATTTTCCTTGCATGTCCCCCTCGGATCTACAGCCACTGCACTTCCAAGTGCACTTTCAGTGCAAAGTGGATTTGCCTTTAGTAAATAACCCCCAAAGTAACAATGGTGCATTTTTTTTAGTGCTGGAAGAACAGTGATGGTAATTTTGGCAAAGAGCTCCTGGTGCTGAGAGATAGGATTTACCCTAAAGCCTAGTACACACAGGCCGAATGTCGTATGGCATCAGCCGGTTCAACAGAAGCATTCAGCCCATGTGTACTGCAGCCGGTCCGACAGAAGCCAGCCATTTGGCCGGCTTCTGTCGAAGGAGCATGAATGAAAGAGTGCTGACCGGAGTGTCCCCCCTGTCAGAACACAATAGCACAGCAGGGCAGATCGCTGTACTAACATTGCATAGTTAGTACAGTGGCTCCTCCTGAGCTGTCAGGTTTTTTTTTTTGCTCAGCCCTCACACTAATCCTTCCTGTAAATCCTACACTAACTCTTGCTGCAACCTTATTAATCAGTCAGCATTTTTAGCTTAATACAAGAAAACAAACATTCCCTAGTTGACCTTTTGTTACATTTCTTATCCCAGCACTTGCAGTTTACAACTTCCAATGCTGCTGGCTCCTGCTCCCTCATTGCTGCTTCTCTGAACTTCCGGTCTTCACAGAAAAGAGTTAACAGTGGAAAGTGCAATCTGGGGTCAGTCTGTTGACTTAAAGCAAGGGGGGGGGGGGGAGAGGAGAACTTTGTCATCTGAGACTATGGGGCTATGTGTTCTATTGATGCATCCAGTGTAGGGAGACTCTGTCTACCCATAAAACTACTGTAGGCAGCATTGTTCTCTCTTTGTCCATTTTTGGAGTCATCTGTCTGCATAAAATAATACATCTTTAAATCTCTTTTACAGACAATGCTTCATCAGTCACCATCAGAAAGGCAAAATCTCGGGTCCTAGATAAGAGCCGCAACTCTTTACAAACTCCAGCTCGCCCTGTAAGCCCCCCACCCCAATACACTCAGAGCAAAACTAAACACAGCCCCAACAGCCTGCCTGGTCAAGACCTCCGCAATAAGAGAAGTGTGGCGGAAGAGACCATGGTCACTACTACTGCTGACGTCACAAAAGCAAATGGTGAGATATCCATTATTTTAACTGCTTTTAAAAACTTCCTTTAGCTTGATGTCTGAGCTTTTTGCTCGAACTCCAGGTAATTAGCTAAATGCCTAGTTGCCAACAGTTTGTGTGGCACTTTACCAAATAAAGTGAGGCTGTACAGTTACAATACAATGCAAGACAAGAGGGTTGGGGGATCCCGAACTTACACATATGTGTTTTCTGTACTAGCTGCCATTGTAGTTTAGAATTCTGTAAAGCGATTCTTGTGATTTATACACATCTGCCACCGTGTACAGCCAGGCGAGCGGTTTCTTGGTTTAGGAAAGTCCCCTCTCTACCTCCTGCCTGCTTGCTGGACAATGAATCTTCATTATTATCACCTCTATCACCCTATTCAATGATAGGTGAGCCATGAAACAGTAAAGCTTAATCAGAAAGTTCTAAAACAAAACTAGAATGTAGCAGAGTCATCTTTCTGGCCATACGGGATGACAGATGTGTGTAAATCACAGGGCTGGCTAAATAAGATGACAAGACCTTTAGGTGAAACAGTAAACTTGTATTTTTACTGGGTGTTTAGCTGTCTGGAGTTCCACTTAAGAAAAGACAGATGAAGCTTTTCAGCAGTGATTGACTTCATTGGTCCTGGTATATACAAATGAATGGGTACTATTTCTGCAGTGCGACTTAAAGCAGAACTTAAAGTGTTACTAAACCCAGGACCCGGCATTCACTATATCTGGTCTCCTACAGTATACAGAACATGGAAATGCAGTTATTTTAGTAAATATAAACTGCTACCGTGTTTCCCCAAACATAAGACCTACCCCAATAATAAGACCTAGCGCTATTTTCCAGGAGGGCTGCAATATAAGCCCTACCCCTAAAATAAGCCCTAGTTCGGTGCGGCGCCGCTTGGCGCTCAGCTGATCTCCTCTTCTCTCAGCTGGGAATCTCGGCCCCCCTCCCTGCATTGCTCAGAGCGGGTAAGACAGTTTGGGGCAGGCCATGGAAGCGCCAAGCAGCGCTCAGGTCATCTCCTCTTCTCTTGGGTGTCAGCGGGTGATCTCGGCCCCCCTCCCTCTGCATTCCTCGGAGCGGTGGAAGACAGCTCAGGGAGGCTATGGAAGAAGGTATTTGCACTGTTGCATTGCAGAAACGCACACCTTTTGCATTATGTGATCCTGTGTTAGAGGGGATTCTGTAATTTTGCAACCACTGGGAAGATAGCACATTGCATGGCAAGCCCTACCCCAAAAAAAAGCCCTAGTGTGTTTTTGGCTGACAAAATGAATATGAGACCTGGGCTTATTTTCAGGGAAATGCGGTAAATATCATCAGCAGTATATAGCAGTCTTGTGACTTCTATCAGTGTCTGGTTAAAGCTTGTCGGAGGACGTTTTCATTCTGCACTGACTGTCCTATCAGGATGCAGGACCCCTGATCCTCTGTCTGGACAGTGCTGATTGGCCCTGTGCTGATCACATGCATTCTCCCAAGAAAAAAAAAACCTCTCTAGCAATACACACCAAACTGAGCATGTGCAGCCTGTCTCCTCACGTTGTATTATCAGGAAATATATTGGGGACAGTGGGAGGAGGAGAGGATCAGATGAAACAAGATCAAACAGCCTTTTTACACAATGCAGAGGATTAACCCTTTAGGTTCCACAGTATAACAAGCATGCTTTACTGCATATACTGACTGATTTTACTGTTGTGGGTTTAGTAACACTTTAAGGCAAAACTTTCACTTTGGATAGAGTAAGGGGGTACAAAGCTTGTCTGTTTTTTTTGCCATCTGTTTCCCAAGGGGATGTCCCTTCACTCCCTTTCCTGTAGCCAAAACAGGAAGTAAGTAGAAATACCCCCAAAATGTGGGAGTCCCTGGATAGAGTTCAATCCAATAGCATCTGTGCCACAGTTAATGCTACTCTAATAACCAATACTTGCAGAAGCTACCAGAAATGTGCAAATATACACTAATCAGTGAAGTCCAATATTTAATAATGGTCACTAGAACTAGTGTCCCCAGTAAAAAATGTGATAGCAGGAAACAGGACAAAGCAGGGTCATTCTCCACTCCACAACACATGTAAACTGGGAGGAATAGAATGACCCGACTCATTGGAGTACAAAAAAACAGAAGATTGGAGTTTGGGTTTATTTTGTCACGCATACAAGATATTTTACACTTTTGGGGTTGTATTCGATATGTGCAAAGAGAGATCACACAAATTCTTAAAAGTATAACATTTATTAAACGTAATGATAGATACAGATATTATTAGAAAATATAACAAAAATACTTAACTAAAGATGCTGTTTCCGCCATGGGTCCCTCCCATTATATGGCATGGCTCTGTGGATTAGGATCAAACGTAACATTCCCCAGGCACACGTTCCTGAAAATGGCTTTAATTATGCTGGGTGCTGTAATGACCATCGGCTGGATGTGATGACATCACTTGCCTGACGAAGAGGCCCTGCGTGGCTCTGAAACGTTACCGTATGTGTACCGTGTGACCAGGTAAAAAAAATTTGGAACCTTCTGAGGAATCCTTGGTGTGCCGGTGAAATTTCTACCTTGTGGATCAGGATCAGACACATGTCTGATGGCAGTTCTGAGGTGAGACAGATACTACAAGCTGTGTGTGTTATATAGAAGAAATGGCCAACCCATCCCCTTCTTGAGCAAAATGACCTTCTAAAGAAAATGGCACATTCCTGAAAGGAGAGTGGGCTGGCTTGTCCATATAGTCAGTTTACAACCATATTCATATAACATGAAGTCATTTCAGTTAACCAGAATACCCAGCATATTAGAGGCTTTATTAGATATTTGTGAGGCCAACATTAATAGGGAAATTACATATTTCATATTCCTTATCAGGGTTAGAGATGAGTTCAAAGGACACCCAAGCTCCTTTCTAGTTGTGATCTTTGAATAATGAATAAACTTCACATTAAAAGCTCATCCCTAATTACAGCAAAGCCTCTAAAGTCCGTTTTAAGTCTGTTTCTTCAGCTCAGAAACAACTGCTGGCCTGGGTTGGTAGACTTACGAGATGACATCTTGTAGAAAAAAGCTACAATTTCAATGTTTGTATTGTGAACTTTTTTCTTTACAATGCTTATAGATAGAGGTGAATGGAGTCCTTTTACTAAAATACTTTAGTGTGCATGGTCTGGACACAGGTTAACTTTAATTGTCTTTTAATAACATTATTTTATATCTTTAACCACTTGAGCCCCGGACCTTTATGCTGCCTAAGGACCAGAGGTCTTTTTCCAATTTGGCACTGCGTCGCTTTAACTGCTAATTGCGCGGTCATGCAATGCTGTACCCAAACGAAATTTGCGTCCTTTTCTTCCCACAAATAGAGCTTTCTTTTGATGGTATTTGATCACCTCTGCGGTTTTTATTTTTTGCGCTATAAACGGAAAAAGACCGAAAATTTTGAAAAAAAATGATATTTTCTACTTTTTGTTCTAAAAAAATCCAATAAACTAAATTTTAGTCATACATTTAGGCCAAAATGTATTCGGCCACATGTCTTTGGTAAAAAAAATGTCAATAAGCGTATATTTATTGGTTTGCGCAAAAGTTATAGCGTCTACAAACTAGGGTACATTTTCTGGAATTTACACAGCTTTTAGTTTATGACTGCCTATGTCATTTCTTGAGGTGATAAAATGGCAGGGCAGTACAAAAGCCCCCCAAATGACCCCATTTTGGAAAGTAGACACCCCAAGGAAATTGCTGAGAGGCATGTTGAACCCATTGAATATTTTTTTTTTTTGTCCCAAGTGATTGAAAAATGACAAAAAAAAAAAAAAAAAAAATATTTACAAAAAGTGGTCACTAAATGATATATTGCTCACACAGGCCATGGGCCTATGTGGAATTGCACCCCAAAATACATTTAGCTGCTTCTCCTGAGTACGGGGATACCACATGTGTGGGACTTTTTGGGAGCCTAGCCGCGTACGGGGCCCCGAAAACCAATCACCGCCTTCAGGATTTCTAAGGGTGTAAATTTTTGCTTTCACTCTTCACTGCCTATCACAGTTTCGGAGGCCATGGAATGCCAAGATGGCACAAAACCCCCCAAAATGACCCCATTTTGGAAAGTAGACACCCCAAGCTATTTGCTGAGAGGCATATTGAGTCCATGGAATATTTTATATTTTGACACAAGTTGCGGGAAAGTGACACTTTTATTTTTTTTTATTTTTTTTTTTCATAAAGTTGTCACTAAATGATATATTGCTCACACAGGCCATGGGCATATGTGGAATTGCACCCCAAAATACATTTAGCTGCTTCTCCTGAGTATGGGGATACCACATGTGTGGGACTTTTTGGGAGCCTAGCCGCGTACTGGACCCCGAAAACCAATCACTGCCTTCAGGATTTCTAAGGGTGAAAATTTTTGATTTCACTCTTTACTGCCTATCACAGTTTCGGAGGCCATGGAATGCCCAGGTGGCACAAAACCCCCCCAAATGACCCCATTTTGGAAAGTAGACACCCCAAGCTATTTGCTGAAAGGCATGGTGAGTATTTTGCAGCTCTCATTTGTTTTTGAAAATGAAGAAAGACAAGAAAAAACATTTTTTTTTTTCTTTTTTCAATTTTCAAAACTTTGTGACAAAAAGTGAGGTCTGCAAAATACTCACTATACCTCTCAGCAAATAGCTTGGGGTGTCTACTTTCCAAAATGGGGTCATTTGGGGGGGTTTTGTGCCACCTGGGCATTCCATGGCCTCCGAAACTGTGATAGGCAGTGAAGAGTGAAATCAAAAATTCACGCCCTTAGAAAGCCTGAAGGCGGTGCTTGGTTTTCGGGGTCCCGTACGCGGCTAGGCTCCCAAAAAGTCTCACGCATGTGGTATCCCCGTACTCAGGAGAAGCAGCAGAATGTATTTTGGGGTGTAATTTCACATATTTCCATGGCATGTTTGAGCAATATATCATTTAGTGACAACTTTGTGCAAAAAAAAAAAAAAAAAAAAAAAATTTGTCTCTTTCCCGCAACTTGTGTCGCAATATAAAATATTCCATGGACTCGACATGCCTCTCAGCAAATAGCTTGGGGTGTCTACTTTCCAAAATGGGGTCATTTGGGGGGGTTTTGAACTGTCCTGGCATTTTATGCACAACATTTAGAAGCTTATGTCACACATCACCCACTCTTCTAACCACTTGAAGACAAAGCCCTTTCTGACACTTATTGTTTACATGAAAAAGTTTTTTTTTTTTGCAAAAAAATTACTTTGAACCCCCAAACATTATATATTTTTTTAAAGCAAATGCCCTACAGATTAAAATGGTGGGTGTTTCATTTTTTTTTTTCACACAGTAATTGCGCAGCGATTTTTCAAACGCATTTTTTGGGGAAAAAACACACTTTTTTTAATTTTAATGCACTAAAACACGCTATATTGCCCAAATGTTTGATGAAATAAAAAAGATGATCTTAGGCCGAGTACATGGATACCAAACATGACATGCTTTAAAATTGCGCACAAACGTGCAGTGGCAACAAAATAAATACATGTTTAAAAGCCTTCAAAAGCCTTTACAGGTTACCACTTTAGATTTACAGAGGAGGTCTACTGGAAAAATTACTGCACTCGATCTGGCCTTCGCGGTGATACCTCACATGCATGGTGCAATTGCTGTTTACGTTTGACGACAGACCGCCGCTTGCGTTCGCCTTAGCGCGAGAGCAGGGGGCGACAGGGGTGTTTTTTTTTTTTGTTTTTTTTTTTCTTTATTATTTTTTTGCTTTTTTAATCTTACTTTTAAACTGTTCCTTTCATATTTTTTTTTTTAATCATTTTTATTGTTATCTCGGGGAATGTAAATATCCCCTATGATAGCAATAGGTAGTGACAGGTACTCTTTTTTGAAAAAATTGTGGTCTATTAGACCCTAGATCTCTCCTCTGCCCTCAAAGCATCTGACCACACCAAGATCGGTGTGATAAAATGCTTCCCCAATTTCCCAATGGCGCTATTTACATCCGGCGAAATCTAAGTCATGAAATACTCGTAGCTTCCGGTTTCTTAGGCCATAGAGATGTTTGGAGCCACTCTGGTCTCTGATCAGCTCTATGGTCAGCTGGCTGAATCACCGGCTGCATTCTCAGGTTCCCTGTTGAGACAGGAGAGCCAGAGAAAAACACGGAAGACGGTGGGGGGGGGGGGCATTCCCTCCCACGGCTTGTAAAAGCAGTCTAGAGGCTAATTAGCCGCTAGGATTGCTTTTACATGAAAGCCGACCGCTGGCTGAAAAGAATGATACCAAGATGATACCTAAACCTGCAGGCATCATTCTGGTATAACCACTCAAAGTCGTGAATGGCGTACCTGAAGACAAAAAAATGGTTAACAATGGTTAACAATAAAGCACAGTAAAGTGTAAATAATTACACACCTGAAAAACAAACATGATAAAACATAATAACAATAACAATAAAACATTGCAGAATAGAATACAGTAAAAAAGAGCAGAACAATAGAGAGAGAGAATAGAGAGAGAGAGAACAATAAAACAACTATTTTTTTTTATTTCATATTTTTTTTTTTTTTACACTTTTTTTGTAACTAACTTTTATAACGGTACCCGGTTCCAGGTTCGGGTCTCTCAAAATGCGATGGCATTTTGGGAGACCCTGTGAAAGTGCGCCTAGTCTGTGCAATGCTGTACCCTACGCTAATACTCAACTAGTGAATGGTAGCGTTCAAAACATTCACCAATGCAAAGACCAGGATTGTCAGGACAGGAGGGACAATAATAGCGGGTGTCACGCCTATATCCGCGCTTGCTGCAGACACAACATCTTTTTGGGGGCGTTCGCTGGGTAGGGGTACTCGGGAGGACATAAAAATGCCTCTCATGCAGCCGACTGCATTTGGTTGGGGATGTGAATGGGGGAAGTACGGGCGCTGCAGAAGCGGTGGGTTCCCAATTAGGATTGGCGAATGCAGCAGGAAGGGCACTATGGGCACGACGGGCCTGTGTTTGTCTTTTTGGTGGCAGCGGGACACTACTTGTGCTTGCCATCTCGCCAGCTTGAACTGCACTTATGGGACTCGCCACGTCACCACGTGTTACTGCAGTGCTGGTTTGACTACGACCGGGGTGTACTAGGCCGCTGGCGCTTGCCAGTTCACCAAAACGCTACCAAAAAACTGTTAGCGATCGCAGGGATCAGGCCTGACTCTGCGAACGCTGCAGTTATGCTTTTAGTGTTTTGTAAGTGACAGTGATCGATCGATACTGCACTTGGGTGGGCTGGGCCGGGCGGAGGGGCAAAACGCAGGTGCTAGCAGGTATCTGGGCTGATCCCGCTAACACTGCGTTTTTGGGAACCCTAAACTGCTGGTGACGCTAGTATAGATCTGATCGGATCAGATATTGATGCGATCAGATACTATACCACTAAGGGTGGTGTACGGTGCGTGCGTGGGTGTTAGCGGTACTGGCGCTAATCTGACGCTGCCTGGGGCTGGTGCTTGCCAGTTCACCAAAATACTACCAAAAAAACTGTTAGCGATCGCAGGGATCAGGCATGACTCTGTGAACGCTGCAGTTATGCGTTTAGTGTTTTGTAAGTGTCAGTGATCGATCGATACTGCACTTGGGTGGGCTGGGCCGGGCGGAGGCGCAAAACGCAGGTGCTAGCAGGTATCTGGGCTGATCCCGCTAACACTGCGTTTTTGGGAACCCTAAACTGCTGGGGACGCTAGTATAGATCTGATCGGATCAGATATTGATCCGTTCAGATACTATACCACTAAGGGAGGCGTATGCTGCGTGCGTGGGTGTTAGCGGTACTGGCGCTAACCTGACGCCTGGGGCTGGTGCTTGCCAGTTCACCAAAATGCTACCAAAAAAACTGTTAGCGATCGCAGGGATCAGGCCTGACTCTGCGAACGCTGCAGTTATGCGTTTAGTGTTTTGTAAGTGACAGCGATCGATCGATACTGCACTTGGGTGGGCTGGGCGGAGGCGCAAAACGCAGGTGCTAGCAGGTATCTGGGCTGATCCCGCTAACACTGCGTTTTTGGGAACCCTAAACTGCTGGGGACGCTAGTATAGTATCTGATCGGATCAGATATTGATCCGATCAGATACTATACCACTAAGGGAGGCGCATGCTGCGTGCGTGGGTGTTAGCGGTACTGGCGCTAATCTGACGCTGCCTGGGGCGACGCATATCACCGCCGGGCGATCGGGGGGCTAAACCTTTATTCGGTAATAAACGGCGGGTGCCCTGACACTATAAAAAATAAACAAACTAACCAGCGTCAACCGTAACGGTTATACGGTGATCAGTGGTGAAAGGGTTAACTAGGGGGCAATCAAGGGGTTAAAACATTTATCAGATAGTATAGGGGGGTCCCTGACGCTATAAAACGCTGACGGCGAACCTAAATATTTACCTCACTAACTAGCGTCACCAGCGACACTAATACAGCGATCAGAAAAATGATCGCTTAGTGACACTGGTGAGGGGGGGTGATCAAGGGGTTAAAACTTTATTAGGGGGGGTTAGGGGGGTACCCTAGACCTACAGGGGGGTAACAGTATCTGTCCCAACACTGTAACTGTCACAAACTGACACCATGCAGTAATCAGAAAAAAAAAAAAAAAAAAAAAAAAAAAAACTGCTGGTGTCAGTTTGTGACAGGGGGGGGGGGGGGGTGATTGGGGGGGGATCGGGGGGCGGATCGGGGTGTTTTGTGTGCCTGGCATGTTCTACTGTGTGTGTGTGTGTTGGTGCACTCACATTGATGTCTTCTCTCCTCGGGCCGGAACGGAAAATACCGACCCGAGGGGAGATGACATCATTTCCTTTGCTGCTGTTTAGCATACAGCAGCAAAGGAAGATTCTCATTGGCCGGCGGCGATCGCGAGGGGGGGGCCACGAACGGATGGTCTCCCCCTCATCACCGATCGCCGCTGGACAAAAGACGACCGCCTCGGGCACCGGGGGGGGGTCCGATCGGACCCCCCACCCGCGGAAGGCAAATCACGTACACTGTACGTGATTTTGCCTGTCCGTGCCACTTTGCCGACGTACATCGGCGTGAGGCGGTCGTCAAGTGGTTAATAACTTTTAAAGCAGAAATTTGTATAGTAAGCACTGAGCAGGATATACAGTGGGGCAAAAAAGTATTTAGTCAGCCACCAATTGTGCAAGTTCTCCCACTGAAAAGATGAGAGAGGCCTGTAATTGTCATCATCGGTATACCTCAACTATGAGAGACAAAATGTGGAAACTAATCCAGACAATCACATTGTCTGATTTTTGAAAGAATTTATTTACAAATTATGGTGGAAAATAAGTATTTTGTCAATATCAAAAGTTCATCTCAATACTTTGTTATATATCCTTTGTTGGCAATGACAGAGGTCAAACATTTTCTGTAAGTCTTCACAAGGTTGTCACACACTGTTGCTGGTATGTTGGCCCATTCCTCCATGCAGATCTCCTCTAGAGCAGTGATGTTTTGGGGCTGTCCCTGGGCAACACAGACTTTCAACTCCCTCCAAAGGTTTTCTATGGAGTTGAGATCTGGCGACTGGTTAGGCCACTCCAGGACCTTGAAATGCTTCTTACGAAGCCACTCCTTTGTTGCCCGGGCGGTGTGTTTGGGATCATTGTCAAGCTGAAAGACCCAGCCACGTTTCATCTTCAATGCCCTTGCTGATGGGAGGAGGTTTGCACTCAAAATCTCACGATACATGGCCCCATTCATTCTTTCATGTACACGGATCAGTCGTCCTGTTCCCTTTGCAGAGAAACAGCCCCAAAGCATGATGTTGCCATCCCCCATGCTTCACAGTAGGTATGATGTCCTTTGGTTGCAACTCAGCATTCTCTCTGTTCTTCTCTGTTTCTCCTCCAAACACGACGAGTTGTGTTTCTACCAAACAGTTCTATTTTGGTTTCTTCTGACCATATGATATTCTCCCAATCCTCTTCTGGATCATCCAAATGCTCTCTAGCAAACCTCGGACGGGCCCGGACATGTACTGGCTTAAGCTGGGGGACACGTCTGGCACTGCAGGATTTGTGTCCCTGGTGGCGTAGTGTGTTACTGATGGTAGCCTTTGTTACGTTGGTCCCAGCTCTCTGCAGATCATTCACTAGATCCCCCAGTGTGGTTCTGGGATTTTTGCTCAGCGTTCTAGTGATCATTTTGACCCCACGGGGTGAGGTCTTGCGTGGAGCCCCAGATCGAGGGAGATTATCAGTGGTCTTGTATGTCTTCCATTTTCTAATTATTGCTCCCACAGTTGATTTCTTCACACCAAGCTGCTTGCCTATTGAAGATTCAGTCTTCCCAGCCTGGTGCAGGTCTACAATTTTGTTTCTGGTGTCCTTCGACAGCTCTTTGGTCTTCACCATAGTGGAGTTTGGAGTGTAACTGTTTGAGGATGTGGACAGGTGTCTGTTATACTGATAACAAGTTCAAACAGGTGCCATTAATACAGGTAATGAGTGGAGGACAGAGGAGCCTCTTAAAGAAGAAGATACAGGTCTGTGAGAGCCAGAAACCTTGCTTGTTTGTAGGTGACCAGATACTTATTTTCCACCATAATTTTCAAATAAATTCTTTCAAAAATCAGACAATGTGATTGTCTGGATTTGTTTCCACATTTTGTCTCTCATAGTTGAGGTATACCTATGATGACAATTACAGGCCTCTCTCATCTTTTTAAGTGGGAGAACTTGCACAATTGGTGGCTGACTAAATACTTTTTTGCCCCACTGTAAGCATGAGAATAAAGATGGAAATAGTAAACGTGCACGTGACACATGTATTACATTTGCTAATAACACAGGCATCGCCACTGAAATTACATTGATGACATTAATGAATGAATGTCACACATTTTTTTAACCATTTCTAGAAGATTACAGTTTTCCCTGCACATATGATTTTGGGTGGACGTGTTTTAAAGACTGTTCTCTGTGTTGCAGATTCCCGCACCGTGGCTTCTTCTATTCGCCTCCTGGAGACTGACACCCTCATTGCAGATCACTTTTGCTCCTCGCAAGACACCTGCAGGTGAATTGTGTAGAATATTGTAACTGACAATCTTACATTTTTACTTGTCCCCATTAGTCCAGTAGGGGGTCCCTTTAGCAGAGAGGGGAGTTTATATTTTCCATGGGGGTAAGGCAAAGTATTACCATGGCTTTCAGCAGTTACAGTAAAGGTCTGTGGGCCCCACTAGTTCAGGAGGGTCCAGGTCAGAGAGAGGGCTTTTGTTTTCCATTTGGGAGCAGGAGAAGTAATATTTATTTATTTTTTTGTTCCATAAAGATTTTATTGAGCAAAGCCAAAAGAACGTTACAGAAATCATCTGAGTGGGACAATTGCATTCAGTATACAAATACACTAGTGTAGGCAGGTGATCAGTCAGAATCAGCCTTTCGGTATAATGAACATATGTAAGAGAAAAAAAAAAAAAAAGCTAGGATACGCAATAATAGGTGACTTGGCACCTGAAAGTCACTCCTGACCCTTGCACTCTGTACGATATATTTTTCTGACACCTGCTCTCTGTACAATAGATATTCCTGACCCATGTTCTCTGTACAATACATACTCCTGACACCTGCACTCTGTAGGATACATCCTGCTGACACCTGCAGTCTGTACAATTGATACTCCTGACCCCTGGACTCTGTATGTTACATAACCCTGACACCTACAGTCTGTACAATAGATACTCCTGAGCCCTGCACTCTGTATGTAGGTTCAAGTTTTAAGGTCCTCCCACTGTTGGCACAGTTTTGCTAAACCCACAATTCATCACGGCATGCTTGACATGATGCTTCTTTATTGCCCTCTGGATGTTCAATGGGGCTCCGTCAGGCAGACTGTACAGGACCCTATGATTTCTAATGGCAGCCTTTGCACGGCAGGATCTACAAAAGAAAACACAGCTCTCACACGGATGTACACTTAAAGTGGATGTAAACCCACTCTCATCCTTTCTAAACTACTGCCATAGTGGTTATCAATAAGGATATACATGCCTCCTGCATCTATCTTTACCTGTCAAATGTCTCCCCTCTGTCTGTTATGAGACCCGAAAAACTGCATATTCTTTGGGTGGGTCTGTTGTCTGGAGCTCGGTGGGTGGAGTCGTGATGTCAGTAGACCCCCCCGCCCACCCCTACACTCCCCTTGTCAACATGCATTTTCTCCTGTGTATTTCTTACATTGAACTTTTGCTATGATCACTAACATCGAGTCAAAACCCAGAAAAGTCACCACATGACTTCAGCATGCCCAATCATGCTGGGGTGTGGAGCAGCCAATCCTGGGCGAGCTGAAGAAGAAAGGAGGGGGGATGTGAAGTACAAAGAATGTCTCTCACACTCATGCATAAGATAAGGAAATGACCTGTCACTCACAGCAAGGGGGAGAAACTGACTCCTATTTCTCTGTGTCAGTTGTTATCTTACTGAAGAAAGATAAGAGGACTGCTCAGAGCTGGATTAACTCTTCGTGGCAAGACTGGGCACAGATGACATGAAATCTTATACCGTACAAGGTGCAAGCCTTAATTAAAAAAAAATATTTTCGGGTTTACATCCACTTTAAGTGCGCCCATGTAAACAAGGCCCAAGACTTTGCTCACCTATTTGTTTTGATGCACTTTGAATTTCCTACAAGTAAAATGAGACTTTAAAAAGTGCAGCATTCGAACCTTCAGTTTGTCTTCAGCTAAAACCTGGATTAAGACATTTGACAAAAGTCAGATGTTTAAAGTGGTTGTAAACCCTTTAAAAAAAATTCCCCCCAAAAAAAACAAAACCTGCAAGACAAAGGAATAATGAGCTAGTATGCATAGCATACTAGCTCATTATTAATTACTTACCTGAGATCGAAGCCCCCGCAGCGGTCCTCATTTACTGCTCCGGTGGCCAACATCTCTTCAGGGGGGTTATTTCCAGGTATCGTGGCTCCGGCGCTGTGGTTGGCTGGAGCCGTGATGATGTCACTCGGCACAGTACAACTGAAGCAACGGCACGTATGTGCCGTTGCTTCAGTTTGCTTAAGTTCACATGTGCCGATAACGTTGGCACATGCAAATACAGGGATATCTCCTAAACCGTGCAGGTTTAGGAGATATCCAGTGTAGCTACAGGTAAGCCTAATTATAGGCTTGCCTGTAGTATAAAGTGGTTGTAAAGGGTTTACAATCACTTTAATAATGTTATGACCAGTGAATTGATTTATCTTTGTGTTCATCGTGTGTACAGCAGACCCCCTAAGTCACGTTTGGGGAGACAACTTCACTGTGGCTTTCATTAGGATCTGTTAGCTAAGATGTCTGCTGAGGCCTTTTCTCTTCCAAAGATGTTAGCACTGATGCATGATCCCGCTGATAATGTCAGTGTGGGGTTACAACTATTCAATATCTATGGGTACTATAAAGCTGATATTGTTGGTATGGGTTTACTATGGGTGCTTTATTGCCCTTCTACAATTCAATAGCCTACCAATAGATTATATAGTTGGCACCCAAACTGGACCCAGCAGAGGTTCATAACACTGTGGTGTAGGGATGTTAGCCTAAGATCATTTAGCACCCTCAGATGAGATAGTTTTTTTTTTGTTCTATGTAAAGTTCTGCACAATATTTCAGCACTATATAAATAAGTAAAATAATCAAGGTTTGTCTGTCTTTGCAGTGCAGGAAATTACACTTATTCACTCCCTCTCAGCAAGTACAGTGCACTGTCAGGCAGAATGACATTGGAAGTCAAGTAAGTGGACTATATGAGAGTAATGTTTCCTGTGTGGCCTTTACTGCAGTTTCTCTTTATCAAATTCCCCCATCCCTCCAAGTGCAGCCTGCCTTGCAAAATACCTTCTCTCCTGTTCCAATGATATTTACTGTATGGCCCTACCTGGCTGTTCACAGCCTATGTTTAGAAAAAATCCTCACCCGGTCCTCTTATTACTGCGCAGGTGTACCACAGCCCCATTTATTCCCATGCATAAGCCATTCTCATGGTAGCCTCCAAAAGATGGCTCGTCTATTGAAATAAATAGGGCTATAGCGCAATAAGAGGACATGGCAGGGGCATTTTTTAAGCAAATGCTGTGTGGTTCTGGTGAGTCGCATAGTGAATTTTACTGGAACTAGTAGGAAGGTATTTTACACAACAACTAAAGAGTCTGGGGGATTCATTAAAGGACAACTAATTCAAAGTAATACTATTAATAGTACAGTTGCTATTTCACTTTTTTTTTTATATAATCTGTTTGTTGCTGTTTAGCTCCACATTCCCTGTGTCAGTGAACCTCTGCGAATCATCAGCGGGTAAGAATTGTGCGACATCTGTAACCAGTTCTGCTTCAGAAGATCAGAGCTGCCCCCAGGTTTGTTTATAACAGCCTATTTATCTAGGATTTACTAATACTATATAGTGAAAACAGTGCTAAAATCAGAATGTACACTCAATATACAGTGGGTCAAGGGAAACTCTGAGTAACTAACTTGGAACAAGCATGCAGCAGTTAAAGTCAAAAGAGCTAGAGAGCATCGAAGCCATTGGATAAGCATAACAAGGCAAATGGCATTTTGAAGTTATAAGAGTTTAGCAGTCACACCCCAGATATTTCCCCAGCACAGGTTTCCTTTTATGTGAGTTTTATATAATTGACTTTATGTAGATTTCAAAGAGTTCTTCATATGTGGGACGGGCATGTCTGCTTTTTGAGACCCAGGCTATTCAACTTTCTTGTTTGATGTATCACCAGACAAGTGTAAACTTCTAACGTAGGGGTGACTTGTGGCTGTGGGAGACTTTTTAGCACTAAGGCAGGTCATAGACTGTTCCAATTTCTTTCCTGCAAACACGAGCTGCAGGAAAGAAATCTGCGCGATTCCCCCTTCAACACACAGTGCTGACAGTGAAATCCCTCCTGGTGAGACATTGTATTCTCCCGGTGAGAAGGGGGAGAGCTGTCCCCACTAGGAGAAGACAGTGAGTATTGCTAGTAGCTCTAGCAACTGCAAGTAAAATCTGGCAGGCTGGTTGTACCAAAGTTGATTGATCAATCAACTTGGTACATTCAGCCTGCCCATACACAGTTCAAATCTCGACCAGTTCAGTAGAACCTCTTATGGCCGGCCTAACACTTTATTACACCAGACTGTTTGCGTGAGAAAGCAGGATCCTATGTTGGGTATTTTGAAAATAGCTCGCCTGCATTACATATAGGAAAGCAAAAGGGTTTCCAGATAATATGGCTAGTAAAAAAGAGTGGGGTGGACTAAAGTACCATGACAACGCCTGGGTGAACAGTCCCATTCACGCCAGCCATATTGTGGTAACACACCTTGCATGCATTGCCCTTCATTTTGAAGGACAACCCATTACATGGCCAGTAATGTTAAAAAAAAAAAAAAAGTGCAAGACTTTTTTTTTTTTCTTGCACCGAGGTGAGTTGCAGCCATTTATTTTGAATGGGCTGCATGTTGCACTGCGCACCGATATGAATGGGCTCTAAAAACACCCTGTGCGGGTAGATGTGTTCTCTGTATATATTTCAAGTCTTCATGACCATTTTTTCCCCCAGGTTTCAGGCGTTTGTGCTGTACCTGCCCCATCATCGTACCATTTATGGTCACTCCAAGTGTATCCATCCCAGGACTTCTCCTTCCACCTGCGAGTGTCCCCAGCGGTAAGCCAGTCACATTCAAGTAACCTCTTTCAAGAGAGAAAAAAAAAAAAAAAAAAAAAAGGGGGGGGGGGGGGGGGGTTGGGGGGATATATATATTTGTGCTGCAAAAAGTTTTTCCCATGGGTTTTAGTAAAGTATCCAATTTGACCCATTCTAAGGCACTTTGGGCCCCAAAACACACCAATGCATGCAACGTGCTGCTACAAGTTGATTTACTAAAACTAGAGTGTGCAAAATTTGGTGCAGCTCTGCATGGTAGCCAAGCAGCTTCTAACTTCACCTTTTTTAATTAAAGCAACTGTAAAAGGTAATTTAAGAAAAAACAAAAAAAACACACAAGTCTATACTTACCTGCTCTATGCAATGGAATTGCAGAGCGGCCTCAAACATCCTCTTCTCGGGTCCCCCTCCAGCGCTCCTGGCCCCTCTCTGTCCAGTGCCCCCACGGGGAGCAGTCTCCCATGGGGGCACTCGAGTGTGCTTGCTCCCGGGCCCCGCTGCTACGTCCATTGACAGACAGTGGGACTCGGCTCCGTCACTGGCTCCCAGGCCCCGCTGCTATGTCCATTGACAGACAGTGGGACTCGGCTCCGTCACTGGCTCCCAGGCCCCGCTGCTATGTCCATTGACAGACAGACAGTGGGACTCGGCTCCGTCACCGGCTCCCAGTGCCCCACGAAAACCAGCGAGACCCGGAAGTGAGAGGAGAGAAGAGCTGCAGACATGCACTGCGCTGGATCAAATGAGAGCTCAGGTAAAAAGATGGGGGGGGGGGCTGATTACCTTAATGCAAGGAATGCATTACTGTAAAAAATGTTTAGGTTTTAGAATCTCTTTAAGGTTTGAAAAAAATAACTGGAAGAACTGGAATTGGTTTATTTAGAGGTGGGCCAGATTTTGCACTCTCCAGTTTTAGTAAATAAACCCTATTGCATTGCCCATCAATACACACTGACACACAATTTGCATTGACATGCTGTTTGATGAGTTTACATTGATTTTAATGGAATCAAGATTTGATTGATAGATTGCTATCCTGAATATATTTTTACACAATGCTAGCATAATCCTCTTAAGATGTCCTTATATTGGCCTTCAGTATCCTCATGCGTAGCAGCACTCCGCTTACTGGAAGATAGAGAAAGAGCACATGTATCCAATCAGGGCTCTGCTGCTTAACAAAGGGCACATATAGATATACTTATAAGAAAAGGGAGCATTGGGATGACCTCATCTTGGTGCCGATGCTTCTTCATTATCTAGTCATAATTTTGGGTCCTAGATGAGGGTGTTTATTGCCTCAAGTAAATTTTAAACACCCTCCCCCCTCCTCCTTGGTCCCCACTGTACTTACCTCAGTGGATGCTGAGCTGTCAGCACCCCGCAACCAGTCCAGCGATCTGAAATCCCTGCAGCGCTTCCAGGGCGAACCAGATCGATTCCGATTGGTTAGCTCTGGGATGGACCAGATTGATTCTGATTGCTTAGCGCCATCGCAGGAAATCAATCTGGTCTGTCCTGGAATAGCTGCATGGTGAAGAGGGAGAAGAGCAAGGATTTCAAATCCCTGGACTGCTGGACCAGCTAAAGGGATGCTGACAGCTCAGAAACCCCAGAGGTAAGGGTGCCCAGCGATAGCTCACCTTTACATATTTTCTGGAAGGGTTAGTTCACCCTTCCAGAAAATATGCAAAAAAAGTGAAAGGTGGCCTGTAGGAGAGGACATAACTATGCAACGTCACTGGGGGCGGGGGTCTGGATCAAAAGACTATATATTTAGCTGTTTGCTTGCAATTTAGCTTTTAAAATAAATTCTGTTGGATTTAAAGTAACCAAACCATGCAAGCTTACATTTCTATTGTTTACCACATATGGCTCTAACGATTCCTTCATTTTTCTCTCCTAGGAGGCATCAGGATGCTATGATTTTACAGTGGATATTTCACAAGTTACAGACTATTATTTCAATTTCTACCGACTTTGCGACTGATACATTTGCCAAATAGCTGGAAAACCCATATAGATCTCCCTCCTTGTACCGGACTCAGAAAATGTGTCACTTGCCCCCCAGACTGCAGGCAGCCACGGGGTCAGCCCCACCCGTCACTGGATGTACAACACTGGACCAAACCAAGCAGCACTGGAACCCTTCTGGGACCAACTGGAAAACAGAGCATTCACACTGGAGACACAGGGAACCCTACCCCAAACAAGACACATGGGATTTCCCTAGTCCAATAAAGGGGAAAGAATGGCTGAGAATGGGTGTAGCTTTTCCCCCAGTTAATGATTTTTTTTTCAATGTGTTTAATATTGTGATTCTGTTACAACCCTTCTACATATTCCTGACTCTCCCTTAATCAGTTACCAGGAAAGAACCAACTCCCCGTTTCAAGGAACCCCTTTGTAGGTCTGTTAACAAGCAGTCTGAACTGATAGATGCTGCAGCTAAGGGGTTGGAGAAGCCATTTCGAGTTACTGAAATTTTTGAACAGTTTTTGTGTTTTGTCGTATTTTATGTTATTTTTTTCTTGTCTTGTGTTTTGTATTTAATTCTCTAACCAGAAAAGTGCACTTATTCTCAACTTGGCAGTAAGGACCAAAATCTAGCCTTGTAAAAGGGGCAACTGAAAGTGCCTGGAAAAGAGGCAACACCCCAAAGACTCTGTGAGCGCTCGGTGTGCCGATGCCATGCAAGAAAGAATATAAAATGAATTGGTGACTTTAAGGACCAAAATACTGGACCACTGAAGATGTCTTTCTGGATTTCTGCTCTTAATTTTTAAAATCTTGTAAATAAAAGGCTTTCCTACAGTAATTGAAATACACTAATTGCATTGCATCACTTTAACCCTTTCACTACATACTTGGACCTGTCCTACAGTACTGAAAGGGTTAAATTATCTTATTCTGGACCAGTGAGCTCAAAGCATTTTTAATATTTTTTTTTTTTTTTTTATTTCAGATTTGTATTTATATTTCCTTGCTACAACTGCACTGCTCTACCCTTACTTGTATGTACCCTGTTATCTGGGTCTGATAAATCCTGTCTGCATATGAATACCCACAATATAAATAATCCTTTGTACTCAGACTGGTGTTGTGCGTCTGTAGAAAAAGAAACAAGATTTGAGAAGAAATACAAATTATAGGCAAACTTTAACAATAAAGTGTTTTATTGTGACTGAACGGTTTGCCATGAAAAAAAAAAAAAAAAAGAAATCTCCATGATAGAATTGACAGTGCAATGATACCAATATTCTCAGCCTGTAATGGTCCCCGAACTCTCGGCAGTAAAAAAAAAAAAAAAAAAAAAAAAAAAAAGGAAGATTCTAAATATATAATCACCCCTTCAACAGGGACCTGAAAAAAAGGAAAATTATACGTTTCTGTTAACACAATGGGACATAGTTATAGTCTGCCAAATTATATATATATATATATATATATATATATATATATATATATATATATATATATATATATATATACATATACACACACATACACACACACACAATAAGGTTTTATTTTCAAAAGCAAACCATTGCGGATTTTTAACGCAGTGTGGTTTTTTTTTTTTTTCTCATTTAGGCTGGCTATACATTAAAAAGATCTTTAGATTTACCGAAACCGTATAAAATAGGAGATCAAACCAAAATACTTTCAGTTTGTATGCAATCAGGCAGGCCCTTGTACTAAATAGTTGAAGGTAAATCTAAAAGGAAATTGAATAAGAGAATTGTATAATGTATGGCCAGCTTAAGCATTTAGCAAACTTCAAGCAGTTTTTGGACCCCTCTAAAGCAAAACGTTACTTCTGGTATGGGAATGATAAATATATTTTGAAGCGATCCTGACGCTACACTAACATTTTCAAGGAAAATCATGCCTATATATGAAGACTGCAAATACTCACTTTTGCTGACTGAGCTGCTAATCGGCTTCTGAGATATTCACTGTGAAACTGACACTTCCTGAAATGTCAATATCCTGGGTCCCCCACAGTTCCCACTGTTTTGACTTACTGACCTTATGGTTATGGATTTTACAGGTCAGCAGTGGTAACTGAGGGCAGGTTTTTTTGTGAGATACATCTGACCACCCTCAGAAGTCTACAATCCTAAGATTTTCCAACTGAACTGTATGGAAACAGAATCTGCAATAGGGAGGAAATATAACTTCTAGAGGATGGACTGTATATAGTTTTCCTAACAAATGCCTGCAATCTGCTTACGTTTCTTTCATGGATGACAATCACTAGTGCGTTCATGCGGCTTCTGAAATACTTTCTAATTAAAAAAAAAAAAAAGGCTCGATTCCCCCAGCCACACATTCGAGGTGGATGGAGAAGTTCTCCCCGCTGTGCGAATGTATTCCGACTGTGAGGAGATTTCCCGGCTGTCAGAATATGTACTGTACTCGTGGTTACCATGCAAGCTATGATTTCCAAAGTAGTGCAGGGACTTCTTTCCTGCGTTTCATAGGGCACAGCAGCCCATTCAAAAGAATGGGCTGTTGTGCCCACGCAAACCGTGGCCCACATGGCCGTGCAGATGTGGACCTAGCCTTAGTGGAAAAAAATCCAATAGGGCATTTGTACAGACCTCAGCTGGTTGATTGACTTCTGGACAACCTTGCTGCCCTTACATGGATTGAAATTCGGCCAGTCCATTCTGAACCAGCCAAATTTCGATCCATTTATAGCCAGCTTAACGACTATCGATAGCAGCAAAAACCATTGTAAGTAACACGTAAGGCTACTTTCACACTGAGGTGTTTTACAGGTGCTTCTGTGCTTAAAATAGCACCTGAAAACTGCCTCTTCTGCAGCCCCAGTGTGAAAGCCTGAGTGCTGTCACACAAGGGCGGTGCGCTTGCAGGACAGGGAATAAAAAGTCCTGCAAGCAGCATCTTTCGGGCGGTGTGGGAGCGCTCCTAAACTACCCGCCACTGAAATCCAGCGCTTCGGCAGCGGCGCTTTTAACCCCTTTTCGGACGCTAGCGGGGGTTAAAAGCACCCCGCTAGTGGCCGAAAAGCACCTCTAAAACACCGCTAACGTGGCCAGCGCCTCAGTGTGAAAGTGCCCTTACTAAAAAGGTTGGCTTTATCCACTAAAACGCTAAGCCAACAAAATAACCAAGCTCTTTTCACTTTAACCCTTGCCGTTCGGCTCACGCCAATATACATCGGCAGAAGGGCACGTACAGGCATATTAACGTACCTGTGCGTTGCCCTTTAAGACGCGAAATTGTGGGCACACGCGAGCTCCGCGAGTGTGATCGCGGGTCCCGCGGACTCGATGTCCGCAGGGATACCCGCGATCGTCTCACGGAGAGGAAGAACGGGGAAATGCTGAAACAAGCATTTCCCCATTCTTCCCAGTGACAGGAAACTGATCACCGCTTCTTGTGATCGGGAGCGGTGATCAGTGTCGCGTCACACGTAGCCCAGCCCCCCACAGTTAGAATCACTCCCTAGGACACACTTAACCCCTGCAGCACCCCCTAGTGGTTAACCCCTTTACTGCCAGTCACATTTACACAGTAATCAGTGCATTTTTAATCGCACTGATCGCTGTATAAATGTAAATGGTCCCAAAATAGCGCCAAAAGTGTCCGATCGGTCCGCTATAATGTCGCAGTCACGATAAAATCGCAGATCGCCGACGTTACTAGTAATAAAAAAAAAAATTAATAAAAATGCCATAAAACCATCCCCCATTTTGTAGACGCTATAACTTTTGCGCAAACCAAACACTTATTGCGATTGTTACCAAAAATATGTAGCAAAATACGTATTGGCCTAGACTCTGGTCTTTGGGCAGCCAAATGGTCAGGGGCTGAAGTGGCTAAAATAGCTTCTTTGGGTCAAGATCTTCATTGTTAAATAGAAGAAATCTTAAATTGCCCAGCGTGTACAGGAATGGCAGTGTTGGAATCCTCTGATGATCCTGTACTAACACAAGGGATAGGAACGAAGTCTGCGTCCGAGGGGCACAAAGTGCATTTTAGCCCGCCTTGCACAGCCCCTATCCTATCCCCTTGTTGGAGCGCATGCTCAACCCATTGTAATAGTAATAGGGTAGTTAAAAAAAAAAATTTGCAATCTCTCAAAATGTATTTTAAACATTTAGTTTACACAGGCCCTTTAAGAGTGCACCAGCTGTGTGTTTTCTCAATTAAATTAACTAGAACATCCCTTACCCACTGTAATATATAACACATGGCTTAAATGATTACTTTAAGGGGAATTTGTCAAGACAGAAATATGGGAGCTGCCATTGTGCCAAGAATCACCATTCATATCACTGCTACCACCAAGAACAAAGGAGAATAAAAAGTACCAGAACACCTGACCTGCAAGCTTGTTCCAGCTCAGAGAATAATTAAAGTGTTACTAAACCCAGGACCCTGCATTCACTATATCTGGTCTCCCACAGTACATGGAAGTTCAATTATTTTAGTAAACATAAACTTCGAATTATCCTATTCTAATCAGCAGTATATAGCAATCTTGTGACTTCTTTCAGTGTCTGGTTAAAGCTTGTAGGAAGAGTTTTCATTCTCTTCTGACTGTCATATGAGGCTGCATGACCCCTAACCCTCTGTCTTGACAGTGTTGATTGGCCCTGTGCTGATCACATGCACTCTACTACAATACCACCCCCCCCCCCCCATAAAAAAAAATCAAAAAAAAAAAAACAAAAAACACACAACCTCTAGCAATACTCACCAAACTGAGCATTTGCAGAGTGCTCCGTACTGTCAGGGGATGGACTGGGGACAGTAAACAAAGGGGAGGACTAGAGAAGACAGGATTAAACAGCCTTTTTACACAATGCAGAGGAATAATCCCTTAGGTTCCACAGTGAGTATAACAAGCATGCTTTACTGCATATACAGACTGATTTTATTGTTGTGGGTTTTAGTAACACTTTAAGTAATGAAGCAAGAATTAGGATGATAGCCCTGGAGCCTGAAACTTGAAAACCAAGTCAGCAATGGCAGCCTCATGTATCTATTCTGACAGGTTCCCCTACAATATATAAACCTTACCTAGACATAGTCCCCTTAACAATTAGTTGCATAATTAAGACCAAATGAATAAGCAGCAATGATGAACAGGTTAATTACATTTTCACCCCATCTACTATTTTTCAGAAACTGAACCATGTGCATCCCTATTACAGCCATGCAACGTAAAGTCATAGAATCAAAGGCATTTTTGTACTTTTCACACAACTCTTCTTACCCCGGTGGTCACACGTAGATTCCAACCCACAAGAGAAGAAACAAGACTCCAAATCCCATGAAGAGTGAGGCTACCAGTGAGATTAGCAGCTCCTTGTACACGTCTCTAGTGTATTTTGTGGATGTCACCTCATACCTACAAGTACGCATTAAGGAAGACAACAAAGGAGAAAACCAACCTACAGATTGCTATGAATGTATACTTTGAAGTTTAAATATAAATTGTACCTGGTACATTCTGTTGATCTGACAGATTAATATCTGCTTATAAATACTGGGGATTAGAGATGTAGACATGATCCAGCCATCCTCTGTCACAAGGTGTTCACATAACTGCTGGGGGGAGGTAGTAGATCATAGGGTTATCTGGCCATGTGTTTTATTTGCAGGTTAACAGAGCATTGATGAGAGAGCGTACCTATTAATATATATATCACTATATATATATATATATATATATATATATATAGATAGAGATATAGATATATATATAGATAGAGATATAGAGATATATATATATATATATATAGATATATATAGAGATATAGAGATATAGATATATATATATCTATCTATCTATCTATCTATATCACACACGTTTGGAATTAAACTTCCGACAAACATTTTTTGGAATTATTCCAAAAGAGCCTTTAGCCATAATGTACTAGTATGAAAAACTTACCTGGTAAGTGCTGTGCTCTAGAGCTGTACTGTCAGCGTTCTTATCGGACACGGGAACTGTCATTTTTATCCAGTCTTCCTGCCAATTTTAGCCTATTTGAAAGGCAGGGAGAAGGGTTTATGACAGAAGAGACCAATAGGGTCTGTCTGTTCGGTCATAAATATCCTACGTGTCTGTAAATTTCTCCTGGCCCAGTGAATGGTTAATAACTCGTACTCTGAACGGTCTAAGGTTATCAGTGGTGTACCCAAAGGTTCAGTGTTGGGACCCTTACTTTTTAATATCTTTATAAAGGATATAGGGTCTGGGATTAAAAGTACAATTTCTGTCTTTGCAGATGGCACCAAGCTATGCAGTGGAATAACGTCCTTACAGGATGTATACAATTTACAAGCCAACCTTAATGCACTGTCTACTTGGGCAACTAAGTGGCAAATGAGGTTTAATGTTGATAAATGTAAACGTTATGCACTTGGGGGCCAAGAATATGCATGCAGCATACATACTAGGTGGTGTACAGCTGTGGGAAATCAATGGTGAAGGAGCTGGGGATTTTGTTTGGTAGATCATAAGCTCAATAATAGCATGCAATGCCAAGCAGCGGTTTCCAAAGCCAGCAAAGTCCTTTCTTGTATTAAGAGAGGTATGGACTCCAGAGAGAGAGAGAGAGAGAGAGAGATATAATTTTGCCCCTGTACAAATCATTAGTAAGACCTCATCTGGAATATGCAGTTCAGTTTTGGGCACCAGTTTTCAAAAAGGATATCAGGAAACTGGAGAAAGTGCAGAGAAGGGAAACCAAACTGATAAGAGGCATGGAGGAGCTCAGCTATGAGGAAAGATTAGAGGAACTGAATCTTGGCTCCTGGTTTTGTAATTTCTGCCAAAAAGGGTTTGTGGGTAGTCCGGTGATGAAATATCTTCTAGGGGCATTGTGGGTAAACTCAAGCTTGTATCCCTCCCTGATAATGCTTATGAAAAACAGATTGGAGCACTGCTCTACCCATCAGAGGAAGACACCCCTCCATCTTTTGCTGATGGGCCATCACTTGAGTTTAGGGGTTGTATAATGAAGGTTGAAGAGTAAGCCCCCTTCTGCTTTGTTCCGAAAGAGCCTTTCAGCAATGAATCTGCAACGCGTATCTGTGAAGCCTTTCCAATTTCGTCATTAGTTTTGGGGGGGGGGGGGGGGGGGGGAGGCAGTTTTCTGTCGAACGATAGGCCTGTCCCCCAATGAGGCATACCATCAGAGCCCCATAAAAATCTGAAAGCCCTTCGGTGGCTATTAAAAATGACGTTAAGTTCAAGACTTCAGCAGCTGTGAGCTTGCTTTAACCCCTTGTATACAGCGTTTATAACCATACCTTGGGTGGATAAGTGGATCAACTCTGTCTTGTGCTTGCTGGAGGTGGGCAGAGGCTCTACGCTACTGAATCGTCCAAAAAGATGTTGGGGGGGGGGGGGGGGGGGTCTCCAATGCTAATTAGATGCAGTTAGATTTCAAAAGGTTTGTCAAGAGTACTACTTTGGGTATTAAAACAAAGCTAAAAAGAAAACACAGTGCAAGTGTTCTTTTAAAAGTACACCATGGGCAACAAATGACCTTGCAGTTTGGGATGGAGTAAGGAAGGGTTAAAACCTCTGTTGTTTATGTCCATGTTCTGCTCTGCTGGGGACATTTTTGTTCACTTTCTGTCCTGGAAAGGCACCCAGAAGAAAACCTCACTAAAGCAGGGAGAAGTCCCCTCTTAAACAAGCTTTCACTGGAACAAGTGTCCTCATTGGAAGATTTCCCCTCTATTCTTGTTCTGGTGACAATTTAAAATGTGTATTTCTCATTACTTTCTGTCCCAGTGACAATGGTTACCAGGACGAATAAATAGCCCCCTCCCGCCGTCGCCTCTCTGGTCCAATCACGGAGGCTGGGAGCGAAGCCCTGTACAGAGAGATAGGAACTGAAGTTCGCCTCTCTCTGTAACCCTGGAAACCGGGAGCGACGAGCAGTTAGTCACTTCCAGTTCTGCCTCTTTGTTTACCTGGCCACCAGAGGCCAGGTAAGCAGCCGATCAGAGGACCTGTCACAAGGGATGTTGAGCATCCTCTTCGTTCCTCTCAAGACCTCCTGCTCTCTAGCTCCCTGGTCACCTCCTCCCATGCTCGCC